>CM056385.1:17414202-17601846 GCA_029718625.1 Synaphobranchus kaupii | reverse complement strand
ACTTGTTCCCTATGTACAACTATGGTGTCATCCATTGGCTGAGACTGTAGTTAGTCCCCTATATTGGGAACTAGTGGACCAATTGAGACACAGCCTAGGTCTGTTTTGGATGTGTTGGCACTTCTCTGTATTTCTGCACAGTTTCAACCATGAGAGAGTATGGGAGAATAAAGTATGGCAAATCATGGGAAAGGATGAGTATGGAGAGTATGGGGGAGTATATGAGAGAGTATGTTTGAGTACAGGAGAGCATGGAGAGTATGAGAGAGTATGGAAGAGTATGGGAGCGTATACAAGAGTATGGAGAGTATGGGAGAAAATGGTAGTGCATGGGACAATATGGGAGAGCAGCGGAGAGTATAGAAGAGAATCATGCCTCAATAGGGTGAAATTAAAGGACGGTATATCTCCACGAACAGTGTTCGGGACCACTGTAGTAGAGTATCCACCCTACATGGGCACTACGTGATCACGTGGCTTCATTTGTGCAGAACCTCCAGTTCAGGTTCTCACCCATTCATCTACATTTCTAGTAAATAGCTTATTGACAGCACTTTTTGTAATAAATTACACACCACACCATTTTTCTGAGCTATGGGTTTTCGAAAGACAGGGATGTTCAGTGTGAGGATGCCGCAACAATTTCTACAAAAGAAAAACTTTGTTGAAGGCAGAATGCTTCATTCACCGACCGCTGAGGAGAGGTCAGTGTCATTTTGAGGCACCTTATGATGCACTAGGCTAGTCCACAAGACATTGTTCTGATTGGCTTCATCGCTAGCTTATAAAGCTTCTTTATGCAGTAATGTTAGCTAGCTAACAATATTGCTTCTTGTATTGCTTAGATAGCTACCAACATAGTTATATCATGAACATGCTGGCTTACTGTAAAACGATATTTGATATTACTAACCGTTTTCTTCCTTTTTTCTTTACACTAGCGTCGCCAATTGCCCCGTATCAGCGTTATCATTTTTAAATTTGTAATTACTTCATCAGGGTTTATGCTATGTTTCCTGCCATGACTTTTTCAACATAGCAATACTGCAAATGCCAATGTTGTAATTATGAAAGTACACATAGATTCGTCTCTTTAGTTTCTAGATGTGTGAATCATTGTCTCTCTCCTCCAGAAGTGCATTGACTGCATTTGCATAATGGGCGCATTATGATTGTGATATCGAACTTATAACGAGTATACAGACATTTGCTCCCAGCACCATTTTCAACAGCAGTTTGACAGCCTTTGCGAATCCGCCAAAGTTTGATTTCATTTTAAGTATACTGGGGCCTTTAGGGCTCTGCTTCGCTCCAAGTTGGCAATGTGCACTCCTATTAATTGCTGGAGGTAAATAATTCCCTCACGACTAAATCAGTAGTAGCACTCATGAAGATGATCATCCAAGTGCCTTAAAGGAGCTTGTGGGCACTCGGCAGAGCCGGATCTAGGCATAGGCAAACTTGGCAGCTGCCTAGGGTCTAATTGCCGGAGGGGGGCCCAGACAGTGGGGTAAAAAACATCAACTTTAGGCTTGTAAAAAATAAAATAAAATAATATAAAAATATTAAATATCTTTCAATATTTAAAAATAATTTCTGATAAAAAATATAAATAAATATAAATCTAAAACTTTTATTTCAATCAATGTAGGTTTTTATTATTTTCTTTAATCATGCACAAAGTAGCCTAGCCAGAGATTTTCTCATATAGGGGGTAGGGTCTCTTAACTTAGCTAAAGCGGTGACGTGCGGCCCCCTACCTCTGGGAAGGCTGTCAATGTTTGTGTAATATGCACTCAGAATCTGAGCGCATTTTTTGAGAGGTTCTTATAATTGAATTTGCAATGCCCCGTTCCTGTCAATCATTATTAGCTACTCCGCCCATACCGGAAAAACAAACTAATACAGGTGGCTGGCTAATAATTAACAAACAGGTGCCTACCTATGAGAACGAACGCTTGGCTCGTATAAACCTTTGGTAAAAGTTTGATATACAAGCCCCTGACCGCAGCTTTCCATGTCTCGAGTGTTGCTAAAGACTGCTGCAGTCATATATAGCTGTCTATATAGCATGACTGGCATACAATGTTTAATTTATAGCTACTCCTTTCAAGGTAGACTCCCACTTTAAGGAGTTCGCTAGAAACAGTTTCCTCTACGGTAAAAATACTATATACATGTTGCAAATCACCAACAATTCTGACATTTTTCTCAACAACACGTCGGTGTCATGGGTATTTGCAGCCCCTGCTGTTTCTGCGGTTGTCTTTCTTTTTGGCGTCGTCGGGATGCTCTATCGGATTTTTTACGCCTCTGTTCCGGTATTGGTGTTTTGCCCGACAATTATTCTCTGCACCTGTTTTGCGTTTCCTGTCGGCTATAAATACCTCAGGACTTCCGCATTTCCGCACTTCGATATTGTCTTTGCTATGTTGACAACAAAGTCGGTAAGGTAAAAGATTCGGTCGCTGCATTTCTGGTTCGTATGAATAGGAAACGCAGCAAGTCCGGTTTAGAGTTAGGAGAAAGATTTATTTTAGTATTTTTCTTTCCTTTCTCTCTTTATCCTTTGTACTCTTCTGCCAGTTACCTTTATGTTCAGCTCGTTTTCACCTAGAGCTGTAGGTAACAGGTTCTACTTTCATTTTCTTTCTCTCACCCATGTTCCCTTCTACATGCTCTTCCGATGGTTTGTTCATGAACAAGAACCTCTTACAAACGGTGCATTCATTTCTGCTGTTGGTGTGTGTGTGATTTCACCATGTGGCTTATATAGGCCATGTTCATGTTATCCAGCTAACCTAAGCTTAACCCCTTCGCACAGATTGCAAATTAAGTCAATTCTCACCTATTTAGGGGGTGTTCTATTTAAGGCTTTATAACTCCAGGTGTGAGCATCACAGAAACTTGGAAAATGGCTTAAATTAAACAATATAGTTATACCATATCATATAAAGTGCCTCAAATGCAAAAAGAAAAAATGTTTTTCTTTACTTTGCAATGAAATACTGAGAGGTACATATGTGAAACAGGTAAAACACACTATTACACACATCTAAATATGCAGCCTAATCATTCACTCTTGTACCTCAATAAAACATCACTTTTTCCTGTACTTTTCTTGTATACTTTTGTCCCAGGATCACATTTCTCTGTACTTTAAAAAAAAAGAGAATAATGACTCCAAGGAAAGTTTTCCATTAATCTAGCACATATCAGTGCACGGTAAATTGGAATGAGTATTTTCCATGCCCTAAGTGACAAGTATACATCATAGCCTATATTATCTACAATAACATGACAATAAAATACTATTCCACCATCAGTAAAATGCTGCCAAATGTTCTATCTTCAAAGAAAATCGGTACATCAAACATAAAACATGACTTAGCCACCAATGAACGCTTACACTACAGTATGTGAAAATCACTCAAAATGTGAAAATAACAATAGGCCTATCAAACATATTGGACAAGACAGTGATTGAGTGGAAAAACTAACATACATATGCAGCCAGAAAGACCAACCGCATATTACAAGCCGTACTACTTACATATCGGGAAGGGAAAACTCCCATCAGGGAATGCGTTTTCTGTAGAGCTTGCGTAATACTAGACTGTTAAAACTAAAAATGCCATTATGCTGGGCTGTAATTTATTGTTCGAAGCATCTAATAAGACATTTCAAACACCTTGCTAAGGTTATAATGTACGATATTGGATAAAAAAATCGTCAATTAAATCAGAATGAACTGGAATTCATTAGACAGGTTTGCAGAGCGTGGGGGGTTTTATGGGTCAATGTTTCTGATAGTCTAATAGCTTTATACAGTGCTGTGTATTTCTCAAATGGATTGCCCAGACAATAAATAGTATTGGATATTTATTTAATAGTTAGTTGCACATATTGATAGTAGAATGACATGGTAGAATTACACAAGAATTTCACATCTTTATTTTGCATTTGAGTGAGCATTTTCACAGTTTTTTTGGTATACAATTTGGCTATTGTTGGGTTTATGTTTTCGCTATGATGGAATACAAATTTTCGGTGATAAAGAAAATATATATTTATGATCTCACACATAGACGCTATTGTCCACTGTGTCACACATGGGTAGGTATAGTTGCAGGTGAGACTGGGTGGGGGGTAGCTTGTTAAATGGACTTGCTACGGGACAATAGTGACACTTAGAAACTCTGTATTCGGGAGAGTTGTCACGAACCGTGTACTGATAAAGCTAAAACACATTTGTTGTTTCCACTCATAGTTTGGTTTCATTTATATCTGAGTTGAGCAAAATATTGGCGCAGGCGCCATGGCCACTAGGGGGTCTGCGCAAAAGGGTTAAACCTGAGGTTTTGCCTTAAGATATTGTTGCCCTGGTAACAAGGCTGGCTAAATTGTGAACTCTCTTTGTGAAACCGAAAGTCCTGGGTGTATCACAAAATGTTAACAAACTAATCGGGTTATTCATTTGCTTCTCCTACACATTTTGGTTTCCTTTTGTGCTTAAAGGCCATTAAGCAGACCATAGATGCTGGCACATGGGCCCAGAATAAATAAATAAATAAATAAATCTAAATTAATCCGAAGTGAACATTTCATTTGAGGAGTAACTTTTCTCCAGACACTGACAATCAACAATCTTGAAATTGTTGTGTGTAAATACTTTTTAGGAAGCTACATCAAAATTAATTACATAATGTGCAGCTTTGCCAAACCAATGAAGCAAAGGCAAACTGGAGATGTCCGGCTCAGGTGACACACAGCGGAGTCCAAGTTCACATGGGACACCATGGACAATAGCCCCGCAATCTGAAAGGGAAGGAGACATGGCTAATCTTTCTGCATGACAAAGTGCAGATGGCTGGCCTTTGAGTGACAGGTCACTGGTCATGCTGAGACATTCAGGTTTTACCTGTCTATGACACCTCAGACCCCAAGGGGGGGGGGGGGGGGGGGGGCTTTTGTTTTGTTGCATTTTAAGACCCCCCCCCCCCCCAATCCACAAACTCCTCCAGAAAATACACACCCATCCACTTAATACATAGAACAAAAAGAGAGTCTGTGTATTCTCCACACAATCCTACGTAAGTCTGCACGCTTATGGCTGCAGTGATGATGACGGACAGGTGACCCCCCTAGGGTCGGCAGACAAAACGGCATTACATCATACCAAGAAAATACAGGGGTGGAGAGGAGAGGCGGGGGTGAGTGGGGCGGTTCATGAATCCCAAAAGTGTTTTATGCTACAATTTCACTTTGATCTGACCGGCTGCAAGGAAGATGATGTACCCACACCTCACAAACTGCACATGCTGGGCCTCCTTCATGAAACTTCTTAAATATGTACGTACTTTTATGCGCAAAGCAAGTTCGTACGAAAGATTTACGCCGGATTTGTCAAATCACGTGGGAAATGCAGATCTGTTCATATTCCGTGCATATGTTCATACATTCCGATTCATCGTAAATGACAGGTGCGTGCGTACGTTATTTTGCGATTAGCATAAATCCACGCCCATGAATCGCCTAAAACTACCATATATGGAAGTTGAAAATTCCATTTACAGGTGCATCCAAAGTCAAAAGAAAGCATTATTCTGACACTGAAATCAAAGCTGATGTTCAGTCAAGGAAATATTTTTTTTTTGTATTTTCAGTACCAGTGTCATAGGACCTGGTAAAGTAAAGGCCTGGCAGGAGATAACATGTGCCATCAAGGCAGGATCACCTGTCACACCAACTGTTAAAGTAGTAAAAAAAAATGGATCGACATTAAATTGGAGGCAAAGAATACATAGCAGTGCACAAAAGCTACAGGAGGTGACAAAGGTTCTTCAAGCCTTTCTGCATAGGATGAGTGCATTGCCTCCCATCTGCCAAGCACTGCGGTCTTTCTCGCAGCCTGGAAATAAATAAAATTTTATTAATTTTGTCATTTTATTAGTGCTCTGTGTGTGTGAGAGGTGTACATACCTTACTTCAGAATCCCTTTTAATTGCTGCCATTTTGTAATTGTGGCCACATTGTCGGGTTTGAGTGGTCGTCCGACAGCAGCCCTAGTTCAGGGGGATTGGGGATGTCTGGTATAGGAAGGGCGTGTTTCATGGCCAAGTTATGCAGGACACAGCAGGCTGATATTATTTTTGCACACTTTCTCTTGTTTGTAATAAAAGGTGTCATCTGTTGTGATCAAGCAGCCATCGCCCCTTCAACATGCTGTTGCTTCGCTGGAAGACTGTGTGATGGTCTGGGCTTCATTGTTAGCCAGCTACTGTGGTGTCTGTGGGTTGGCCACAATTTAAGCAGGTAATCCCTGTCCCCTAGTGATAGAAAGAGGCAGTTAGTAATCTATATACTCTGATCTTAAAGACTTGACAGTAAACAACAATTTGACGAATATATTCTTATCAATAAGCCAGCCGGGTCTCACAGCACCTTTCTCCCAACAAGTGCCAACCGAACTGCCCCGCAGGCCTACAGGTCTGTAAGCCAAATGAAAGCAAATTTTGTTCATTGGTTAAATATGTGTTTTAATTAGAATATTTAACATCATATAGCATTTAAATTGTATCCATTTAGAAAAATAGTACTGGGAGCATTCATTGCATTATGGGTCTAATTAAACAAGTTCATAGCCTGCAATTGATTAATAGGCGTAATGTAAAGTGTTTTTTGTTATATTTTATTATGTTTGCATTGTGCATTTCAAAGGCTACATTTCATCTTGTGAATTTAACAGAAAATAAAAATAAATTAATATCCTAATAGATATTCAGAAGCTACATTTAGAGGCATTTTGAATTTATGAATGCGGTATGCGCGGTCCTGAGCAGGTGTAAAGTTTGTTTGTACGTACAAACAAATCTCAGATAGGAACACTTTGATGAATGCCAAAATACAAACAAAATTGCTAATACAAATGATTTACGCATATTTGTTCTGCTCACGTTTCATGAATGAGGCCCACTGTATGTGTGTGTGTGTGTGTGTGTGTGTGTGTGTGTGTGTGTGTGTGTGTGTGTGTGTGTGAACAATCTTACGGTGGCAAATGTATGATAAAGTTTTCAGTCATAATTATCTTCTTGTTTCATGCTTTGGAGTGAAACTATTAAAATATACACCTGGATTCAATCACCATTTTCTCTTAACATAAACTTAAAATGCATGTGGTCTTTTTTTCAGAAGCATAGTTAGGTGATTTCTGAACTTGGCATATTGTTATTATGAAGAAAACACAACCACTTGTTTTTGATTGTGCACCAAATATAGGGACAAATGTTCATTTAATTGCAGGCTTTTAGCAGCTATCTAACTCACTCCCTTCCTTTCTCTGAAACGGCTTGTTTGACATGAGACCTTCGTACCAATTAAAACATCAATTACTTGCTTTAAAATGCCCCAGATGTGCTGTGCTTCCTCAAATTAAGTAATTATGGCATATTACCAACAGCTGGAAGGGAGAGACCTTCACAAGAATTGTTTGATTGTGGGAAGGTGAGTAATTTTGCAAAGCTTAAAATGCATTTTGAGATAACAGTATTATTATTTAAAAAGAAAAAAAAAAAACTCAAAAATCAACAAGGTGCACCAGTGTTTTTCAAAATCAAAACAAAGCATCTCATCGTTGCTCCCTGGTTCTGTTGGACAGGCTTCAGTAGCAAGTCACGTGCAAACCAAGGCCCGTTCCAATCCGGTGTCGTGTGTCCGAAGTAACAAGCAGAGGTGCGCCTACTTACTTACTTAACACATCTGCGTTGATCAATGTGCCAGCACTTTCGCAGTTTGCTGTAGTTTCAGCTATCGCTGTCCCTCATTACATCCCGCGCGAGGGTAGTTTACCGCCACAAGCCATGCAGAGGGGATATACATTCATGAAACATTCATATAGTTCCGCTACATTTACACCTACTTTTCCTAATATGATGGGTGTACGATGACATATTAATCTTTCAGAGTGGAAATTAAAGAGTGCGCAGTTTTAAAATAATCTTTTTTGGTTTTAAGAATGGGAGTGTGGTTTACTTGGAAGGACAAGAAGAGTGATAAATGAACACAAGGGAGAGAGAGACTTAAAGCACTGCTGCAGGTGAGAGAGCGAGAGAGTAATGATGATGCGATCACAGAAACCTTTGTTACGATGACAGCCCTGGGAATTTGTCAAAGTTTCTGGACGAGTTTGTATAGGCGAAGCACGTTAGTCTTGAATCACAGACACCAACAGACTCACCTGTTTTTTTTTTTCAACTGTGAAATGCCTCTCTAGACATTGAGAGAACGAGACAAATACAAGAAACAATTGAAGGGAGGCGTATACACACGGGCGAGATCTCGGCGATGTTTTCCCAAGAGTTGACCACACCTGCGTTTTAGATGCTGTGAACGTGGGCTAACCCTTTCAGGAAGTTATTATAGCGCTGAATGACTGCGGGACAAACAGGGTTCAGTGCCTCCGGAGGACCCCGCACCCCCACACACAACAGAAAGAACGCCAGTGAAGTTAATACGGCTCATCATATATTAATAAGCAATAACAGAATACAGTGTAGTGCCGCTGATACTCTCTGAGGGAAGCTTGTGTAGAATTTTCCACACTCCTAACACAGGGCTATGGTGGCCCACATTTAAATCATTGGGTTGCACAAGTATTTTGCACAGGTGTGTAAATAACGGCAACGATATATGGCACTGTATTTTTGCAATGCTGGCATAACCCTTATTTATGTATGTGTGCATGCATTTGCATCGGGTGGGCAGGGACTAATTAAGTTCTTGAATGACAATTGTATCCTATTTTGCTACCATTACACCACATTCCAATGAGAGGGCATTAGTGTTTTACTCAGCTGGTCCTGAGGCTCTGTGTACTGAATGTCTGTCCCTGTAAATGTTGTGTAGAGTGAGAAACACCCCCTTGGCCCAGGTGAAGGCCGATCATGTGCACGCTGGTCTGGATTTAAAGAAAAAAAAAAAACTCCTGGCAAGTATAATTAAAACAGGGTGTGTCCCATCCTCTGAACTTACTGTTGAAAGAGAGCCTTTCCCTCCCTTTCAAAACAGCAGTGTCACGTGACACACCTGTGACTCATTCTATTGATCCCCGACTCTGTTTCATGTACGCTTGCTCTCCTTCTCAACATCGCCGTTTCCACGACGATCCTCCTCCGCATTTCGTACTGTCTTCTCCCGCTCTCCTGTGTTGTTTGTTATTCTTCCCACCCCCCACTCCCTCCCACCCACCCCCGCACACCCCCCTCCAGACCCCTTTGATGTGTGGGAAATATAGCTTTGGTAAATCCGCCATTTCTACCGTAAGTCGCCCGCACCTTGAACACATTAATGTGCTGAGATGGGCGTCCCGCGCTGGGTGGCAGTGTGGCGTCTCGTCAAAAGGCCAAGTTCTGTCAGTCCGGGAAATCAAAGGCCAGCGATGAAGACGGAGTTGGGGGAAGATTAAACGCACACCGCGAAATTTCGACTGCCGCGTAATCCCGGTTGGCACACACGTCCGCCGCGCGTCTCCTGCGCACACTCGCTGTGAATGCACACTGAGCGTACGCCCAGGAGAGCATTCGGAAGACCTGCTTACACAAGAATCAACGGCAGCCGTTGTTTGTCCCTCCGTCACTAACACAACACACCTTCAGCCGCCAGCTCTTGGAATGTGCTCAAATCCATTCAATGTACGATCATAATATACTGAACAGGAGACGGCAAAGAGAGAAATTATCTGTGTCCACAGGTGATATAACAGAATCCCTTTGATATTGCCAGAACATGCACTGCTCAGACACAGGTGTGATAGCAGTGAGTATACTATAGCTATAATAGCCTGGAACAGCCACTGTTTAGAAACTTCTTGCCAAGGGCATAAATAGACTCAATCTTATTTGAAATACAATGGAGCCATTTAAAAAAAAATTCAGCCTTGTTTAAATTATGTTGAGATATTTTAGTACTTAGCACTATTTAGAAAGAGACAACAAGGTTCTTTCATTTTGGGTCGGTTTTTTTTAATTCCACTCATTAGGGGAGCATATATAAGACCACGATTTAAGAATTATAATTAATTTTAATGTTATCTTTTAATATAGTTAATTTGCTCATTTTATACACTCAGACGGAGAACAATGCAAGTTTACTAAATATATTTACATGTGCCAAGCTGTCTGGGCCTAGACTTGTTTCAGCTCTGAGGCTATGCCTCAGGACTCTTTAAACTGAAAGCAGAGTGGCTATAATGCAGAGGATTTGTCAGTTAGGAGACACAGATCAACAGAGACTCAAATGGCTGGTTATCATTCCAAACTGGTTTAGGGGATTGAGTAAGGACACAACCACAGGTTGACAAATATATATACATCTTTACAGCGCGCCAGCAAATTGGCTGTTTTCGTATATGCTGTTATACTTTGGGTATTTTATCACCGTATATATATGCACCTTGAAAACAGACAGGCTCCACTGTCTAATAGTCACACGGTTGGGAGGTGGAGGGGAAGAAAAAACAAAACCGCCAGCCAGTTGCACAATTTCTGTCTGAATGAGGATTATGCAAGACTTACCTGAATCCATTCAATCCCCACTTACCGTGTCTTTCTCCTTCCGCCTCCTCCGTCGCTTCAATCAAATGCTCACACAAAAATGTCCTAACAGTCTAAATGAAGGCCACTTAGGCACCGGAATGAGCCCCCGACAGGGCAGAGCGACTCCACTGAGTCCCAGGATAAGTCCCGCTCCCTCTCCGTCTGAATTCGTAACGTCTGACGGGGTCGGGGGAAACCGGCCATGTTGCCTAAATAAAATAAAAAAATAATAAAATAAAATGAATAATCTGATGTATGTGCGCTGTTAGCACGGGGCCGGGGCACGCGTACTGTAAACCTTCCTTGAAGGGGAATGGGATGTATTAGAGAGAGCTTGAATCATTTAGGGCTGTTTTAAACAACAGGTTTTACTGCGAAATCCTGTCAGCTTAAGTCTTGCAAGAAGGGTTTTTTATTTTTTTATTATTTATTCCGGAAATAATACCTAAAGCAGAAGAAAATAAATCTAATATCTTTCCCGTCAGAATGAGAAACATCCGAAAATAATTCTGTTGTGATCAGATGGCTACATTGCTCATGATTTGAGCATGAACAGTATAATGTTCTACTTTATTTAAGTTTATTCTTTTTATAGAACTATGATATGTGGATTTGGAAATTGATCACATTTTTCATATGAATGTGATTAAAAAAATAAAAAGTTTCTCCCCAAATTTGGAATTGCAAACAGCAGTGCTTCCCACAGACACACTCTCACACAAGGGGCCACATGTATAAAACTCTGAGCAAAAGAATGCGTAAAAGAACGCTCAGGGTGAAAGTCAGAAATCTGCTTAAAAAACGTTTTGCATTTTCTACCTCTGCCTTTCGGTCACGGTGTCGCCATATCACACGGACCCCAGACATTGCGTATGTATTGTGTCCATCATGTGCCGAGTTACACAGATTCTCACAGCACGTGTCATATTATACATATGAAATTTCTGCGTGGAAACTGGCTTACACGGCTTTCTGAGGGCATTTTTCTGCTCAGCACTGTTTATACATGTGGCCCAAGGAGTACTACAGACGTTTCCTCACACCAGAAGCTGGTGATCAGTTTAAAGCCAACAGGGCCACGCAGCACTAGAGGAGACGGTTAGCACAAACTGGGGCAAACACATTTCTCTCACTTAAGACACTTATTACTTGTTTTGCACTTAAGCACCTTTACTTTGAGGCACCTATGATTTAATAAACACATTTTGGGCATCTGAGCCAGTTTTTATTTTTCCCTTTGGGGTTAAAACCTCTCACATGCACAGTGTGCAGGTTCAACTGTATCCAGTTAGTTTATCTTGACACCTTTTTTTGAAGCGACGCACCTGTGGGAACTCTCCAGTGAAACGAGGTGCATGTTGACCCCCTGTGTAGCGTTTCCCATGTATGACAGTAGCCTGTGGATGCCTGGTCTAATGGGAGGAGCTAATGTAGCTGTAACTCTGAACCGCCATGACCCTTAGTGACTTAAGGCCATCTGAACCCTGGGAGAACGAGGCCGCCCGCGTCAGCCACATCAGCTTATCCGTCAGAGGGTCAACTGGACACACGGGATGCCTTGATTTAATTATCTGAATATCAACCCAGAAAAAAAATAAGTACAGAATATATCAACATCCCCACACATTCAATAGTTCCAATAGTTCATTGTATCAGAAAGGCAGAACATAGACCTCCTTATTGCAGTAGTGGAGCTGTGGGATTATCATAACCTACTACGTATTGTTGAATTTGAATTTTTGAATTTGAATTTGAATTTGAATTTGAATTTATTTATTGCACACATAAGAAATAAAACAATCAAAATAAATACAACATTTTAACATAAATAGTGCAGGAGAGGTAAGAAACCCGTGAGGGGCTTATATAAAACCTCCCCTCTAGATCTTAAAGATTAACCTATACAAATATTACATAAGTTAAAATAAAAAATAAAAATAAAAAAATAAAAAAAATAAAAAAATTTTTTTTAAAAACACAAAGAAGAGAAAAAAAAGTTTATAATAATAAAAAAAAAATAATAAATGAGGTTAAAGAAAGAAGAAAAATACATATATACACATACATACATATAAGAACACCCACGTACATGCACATATAATAACTCAGATAGATGGATTGTGACTCAGTTGTTTTTTCATTTTGGACTTGAATAATGGCAATGAAATACAGGATTTAATGGCGGAAGGAGTGGAATTCCAAAATGAAGGACCTCTGTACTTTATGTTAAACTGACCAAGGTTTGTGCGGTAATATGAAAGATGAATGTCTCTTGTGTTACGATCCTGATACGGGACGAACCCAAGTGCAACGACCAGGAGACAGATTACAGAAAGTGGAACTTTATTAAGCGTTGGGGTGGTCCCAAAGCTGTACACGGGAGCAAAACGGGTTAGTTAGTTAACACAGGATAGCGTCCAACTGAGGACTGCTCCAAGCCGGAGCTGGACTTGAGGAAACACGGAACTGTTCCAAGCCGGAACTGGACTTGAACGGAGGTGTCTAAAACACCGGAACTGGACTGGAACTGGACTGGAACTGGACTGGAAACTGGATCGGAACTGGACTGGAAACTGGACCGGAAGGTCCACTCAGGAAACGGGAACGGCACGGAACTTGTTCCAAGCCGGAACTGGACTTGAACGGAGGTGTATAGAACACCGGAACTGGACTGGAACTGGACTGGGAACTGGACTGGAAACTGGACCGGGAGGTCCACTCAGGAAACGGGAACGGCACGGAACTTGTTCCAAGCCGGAACTGGACTTGAACGGAGGTGTATGAAACACCGGACCTGGACTGGAACTGGACTGGAAACTGGACCGGAAGGTCCACCTAGGAACACAGGGGACGGCACGGAACTTGTTCCAAGCCGGAACTGGACTTGAACGGAGGTGTCTAAAACACCGGAACTGGACTGGAACTGGACTGGAAACTGGACTGGAGCTGGACTGGAAACTGGATCGGAACTGGGCTGGAACAGGACTGGAAACTGGACCGGGTAGCTTGAGTAACCGGGCAGAAAGCAGAGGTTAAAGGCAGGGTGTTGTGACAGGACTGTAGCTGGTGAATGCACCGCCGAGTTGGAAGGTGCGGCGTAGCTCGGGCAATACTGGCGTAAGCCGGCTGGCATGCAGAGGTCCTGGTACCGCAACACGAGTACGGGAGGTACGTAACACGGGGAGGACAAACACAGCTGCGGGAAGACTGGAACTGCGGCGTCTGGAGGTTTTTGAAGGGAAACAGGTAAATGCATGCAGCAGCGAAAGTTTAGCAGAGATAGCTACCAGTCAGGAAACCAGGCGAACAGGTATGAACCAGCAGGCTCACAAACACTGGACCAGAAATGGGATACGAAACAAACACGGTAGGTTAGTCAACGAACTGGCGCTGAATAGCAGCCAGCCAGGGGTTTAAATGGTGCAGGAAGTGAAGGAGAAAACGAGAAACAGGTGTGATGTTAAATCAGGAGTGATTGCCGAAGCACAGCAGTGAGGAATGTGAGTAACGAGAGGGGCGAGTGATAGGCGGAAGCTAAAGTGGAAAATGAAACCAAAAGTACCCGAGGGAGACGCCCAGTCCACAGCCAGGAGGGAAACACGGACAAGGGATCCAACATGACACGGAAGGAAACAAGGAAAACATGGAAAACGGACAGGACGGGAACGGAACGTTACAGTACCCCCCCCTCAATGTACGCCCCCTGGCGTACCCGGAGGCCTGGTCTTGTCAGGGAACTGTTCGTGGAAGTCTTGGATTACTGAATGGTCCAAGATCAGGCTCTTGTGGAGCCACGACCTCTCCTCAGGACCGTACCCCTCCCAGTCGACGAGGTATTGGAAACCCCGGCCCCTGCGGCGGATATCAATAACACGGTTCACCGTGTAGGCCGGGGCGTTGTCGACAACTCGGACGGGAGGAGGCGGGATGGTAGGGGTACTGAGGGGGCTGGAGGAGACAGGCTTAACCTGGGACACATGAAACACAGGGTAAACTTTGAGGGAGGCGGGGAGGGAAAGTTTAACAGACACCGGGTTAACTAGACAAATGATGGGGAAGGGACCAATAAAACGGGGCTGAAGCTTTCTGGATGAAGAGGGAAGGGAGATGTTTGCAGTGGAGAGCCAGACCTGCTGACCGGCCCTATACTGTGGGGCTGCGGTCCTGTGAAGGTCCGCCAGACGTTGGGAGCGGGAATTGGCGTGAAGGAGTGCGGTGCGTGTGAGTCTCCAAATGTTTTTACAACGAAGGACATGGGCCCTAACAGAGGGGACAGCTATCTCGGCCTCCTGGGTCGACAGAAGAGGGGGTTGATAGCCTAAAGCACACTCAAACGGGGATAGGCCAGTAGAGGCACTCTTAAGGGAGTTATGTGCGTACTCGACCCAGGGGAGAAAACGGCTCCAAGAGGCAGGATTGCGCACTGTAACGCACCGCAGGGCGGCCCCCAGGTCCTGGTTCGCCCTCTCTGCCTGACCATTAGACTGGGGATGGAAACCCGAGGAAAGACTAGGAGAGGCACCCAGGGCTGCACAGAACGCCCTCCAAACTCGGGAGGAGAACTGGGGCCCACGGTCTGACACGATGTCAGAGGGGATCCCGTGCAGCCTGACCACGTGTAGCACCAAGAGCTCAGCGGTTTCAAGGGCGGACGGGAGCTTGGGGAGGGGAACAAAGTGAACCGCCTTGGAGAACCGGTCCACTATTGTCAGAATGACGGTGTTACCTTCTGACAACGGCAGACCGGTTACGAAGTCCACACCAATGTGACTCCAAGGACGGCCAGGGACGGGGAGGGAAAGGAGAAGACCGGAGGGAGGCTGGTGGGAAGCCTTGCTCCTGGCGCACACCGAGCAGGCCAGGACGAAGGCACGGGTATCCCCTTTAAGGGTAGGCCACCAGAAACTCCTCCTGACGAGGGCGATAGTTCTGGCGACACCTGGGTGACATGCCAGGCACGAGGCGTGAACCCATTCGAGGACCTGGGAGCGGACGGAATCGGGGACAAAAAGACAGGAGTTAGGGTTATTGCGGGGGTCCGGTTGGGAAGTCTGGGCGGCCTTCACAATGCCCTCAATCTCCCAGGAGACCGCAGCCACCACACAGGAGGCCGGCAAAATGGGCTCCGGATCAGCAGGACTGGAGGGAGGGGAAAAAATGCGGGACAGGGCATCTGCTTTAATATTACGGGAACCAGGGCGGAAAGAAACAGAGAAATTAAAGCGTGCAAAAAATAACGACCATCTAGCCTGACGAGAATTGAGCCTCTTGGCAGATCTTAAATAAATGAGGTTTTGATGGTCGGTAAAAACAAGAAAAGGGGTACCTGCCCCCTCCAGCCAGTGGCGCCACTCCTCAAGAGCCAGTTTTATCGCCAGCAGTTCCCGATCCCCGACATCGTAGTTCCTCTCGGCGGAGGACAGCCTCCGGGAGAAGAATGCGCAGGGATGGAGCTTGCTATCAGAGGCGGACCGTTGAGACAGAATGGCCCCCACGCCGGTGTCGGAGGCATCCACCTCAACGACAAACTGCCGAGAAGTGTCAGGGTGAAGGAGGATAGGTGCTGAGGAAAACCGAGCCTTGAGTAGCTCGAAAGCTCGCTGGGCATCGGAATTCCAACAGTAAGGCAGGGCAACGGAAGTGAGTTTAGTCAGGGGAGCAGCAATGGAACTGTAATTGCGAATAAAGCGGCGGTAGAAATTTGCAAACCCCAGGAACTGTTGAAGGTGCTTGCGGGAGGTGGGTTGGGGCCATTCTGTCACCGCCTTGATTTTCACCGGGTCCGCCCGGATACTGCCCTCCTCGATAATGAAGCCGAGGAACGGGACCGTGGAAACGTGGAAGGAACATTTCTCAGCCTTAACAAACAGCTGATTCTCCAACAGCCGCTGGAGAACCTCTCGAACGTGACGGACATGCTCCTGCGGGGATTGAGAAAAAATTAAAATATCATCGATATAAACAAAAACGCTCCTCCCTAGGAGGTCCCGCAGGACGTCGTTCACCATGCTCTGGAAGACTGCTGGGGCGTTAGTAAGGCCGAAAGGGACCACCAGGTATTCGTAGTGGCCCAACGGGGTATTAAAAGCAGTCTTCCACTCGTCCCCCTCACGGATACGCACCAAGTGATACGCATTCCGGAGGTCGAGCTTGGTGAACGTCACAGCTGGAGAGAGGGCTTCAAAGGCGGTGTTAATGAGGGGAAGAGGGTATTTGTTACGGATGGTGACCTGGTTGAGGCCCCGGTAGTCGATGCAGGGTCGCAGGGAGCCATCCTTCTTCCCAACGAAGAAGAACCCTGCACCGACTGGGGATGAAGAGGGACGGATAATACCCGAAGCGAGGGAGCCGTGGATGTATTCCTCCATGGCTAGTTTCTCCGGTCCAGACAGACTGTAGAGGCGTCCCGATGGCAGTTTAGCTCCAGCCAGTAGGTCAATGGCGCAGTCATACGGCCTGTGAGGAGGTAAGGACAGAGCACGTGATTTAGAAAATACTTGCGCGAGGTCGTGATACTCGCTGGGAACATTCGTTAAATCCGGTATAGGTTGCATGGAACAGGGTTTACTGGGCCCCGGAGGGGGTAGTGCAGAACGGAGACAGCTGGCTAGACAGTGGGCACTCCACGCCAGGATGCGACCGGCTTTCCAGTCAATATGGGGATTGTGGAGGCGAAGCCAGGTCTGACCTAAAACCAGAGCAGATTGTTGGGAGTTAATCAGTAATAGCTGAATGGACTCCCGATGATTGCCAGATAGAATTAATTGGATAGGAGCGGTGGAGTGGGTAACTAACCCCAAACTCCTACCGTCCAGAGCTAGAGCTGAAATGGGTGAAGTGAGACGTTCCGTGGGAATGCCGGCCCTCCTGGCGAAGGTGATATCCATGAAGCTGGCGTCAGCTCCGGAGTCAATTAGGGCCGAAGAAGATAGGGTCTTGTCCCTCCAAAGGAGAGTAGCCTTGAACATGAGGCGGTCCTGGGCAGCATGGTTGGGGACGATGGGGCTCGTCAGTACGCCCAGTCTTACTGGCGAGCCCCTTCTTTTGGGCGAATGGGACAGGAGGCGATCTGATGACCAGGTTTGCCGCAATAGAAACAGGATCTGGTGCGCTGACGGCGCTGACGCTCCTCGGGATTGACCGCAACTCTGCCCAGTTGCATGGGCTCTTCCTCGGACCCGCCCGTAGGCGCCCGAGATCCAGTGATGGAGTGTGAATGAACATTAGAGACGACGGAGGGCGAATGACGCCCGGAACTTCCTCCCCGCTCCCGGGCCCGGATGCGGAGACGATTATCGATGGCTATAGCGAGGCTGATGAGGCTATTAAGGGAGTTGGATTCCTCCCGAGTGGCAAGCTGGTCCTTGAGTTCCTCGCTGAGAGCTTGGCGGAAAGCCCCCTGGAGGGAGGCGTCATTCCATCCTGACTCCGCGGCGAGGGTACGAAACTGAATGGCCATTTCTGCGACACTGCGGTTGCCTTGGCGAACTTGAAGCAGACGCTGGGTAGCGTCACGTCCACAGGTCGGGTGTTCAAACACACGTCGCATCTCTGCCGTAAAGGCTGCGAAGTTGCTGCATAACGGAGCCTGGCTGTCCCAGATGGATGTAGCCCACTCCAGGGCGCTCCCTCCCAGGCTGCTCATAATGAACGCGATCTTGCTGGAGTCAGAGGCGAAGGAGGAGGGCTGCATCCGAAACACTATGTCACATTTAAGTAGAAATTCACGACATCTCCCCAACCCCCCGCGATATAACTCGGGGTGTTGTACACGGGGCTCACGGCTGGAAGTGGGAGCCGGTGCCTCCGGATGGGGTTCGGGAGAGGAAGGAGTAGGGTTGGCTGGAATCCGTAGTAGCGGTTGGTGGAGCGAAAGTTGGGATACTTGCTCCGTGATGCCCCTAACTACTTCCAGCACATCATCCAAACGGCGACCCTGTTGGTCGCTGATCGCAGTTTGGCAGGAGAAGGCGTGGCGAATCTGTTCCAGATCGGCTGGGTCCATATTGTTGGCCAGTTCGTTCTGTTACGATCCTGATACGGGACGAACCCAAGTGCAACGACCAGGAGACAGATTACAGAAAGTGGAACTTTATTAAGCGTTGGGGTGGTCCCAAAGCTGTACACGGGAGCAAAACGGGTTAGTTAGTTAACACAGGATAGCGTCCAACTGAGGACTGCTCCAAGCCGGAGCTGGACTTGAGGAAACACGGAACTGTTCCAAGCCGGAACTGGACTTGAACGGAGGTGTCTAAAACACCGGAACTGGACTGGAACTGGACTGGAACTGGACTGGAAACTGGATCGGAACTGGACTGGAAACTGGACCGGAAGGTCCACTCAGGAAACGGGAACGGCACGGAACTTGTTCCAAGCCGGAACTGGACTTGAACGGAGGTGTATAGAACACCGGAACTGGACTGGAACTGGACTGGGAACTGGACTGGAAACTGGACCGGGAGGTCCACTCAGGAAACGGGAACGGCACGGAACTTGTTCCAAGCCGGAACTGGACTTGAACGGAGGTGTATGAAACACCGGACCTGGACTGGAACTGGACTGGAAACTGGACCGGAAGGTCCACCTAGGAACACAGGGGACGGCACGGAACTTGTTCCAAGCCGGAACTGGACTTGAACGGAGGTGTCTAAAACACCGGAACTGGACTGGAACTGGACTGGAAACTGGACTGGAGCTGGACTGGAAACTGGATCGGAACTGGGCTGGAACAGGACTGGAAACTGGACCGGGTAGCTTGAGTAACCGGGCAGAAAGCAGAGGTTAAAGGCAGGGTGTTGTGACAGGACTGTAGCTGGTGAATGCACCGCCGAGTTGGAAGGTGCGGCGTAGCTCGGGCAATACTGGCGTAAGCCGGCTGGCATGCAGAGGTCCTGGTACCGCAACACGAGTACGGGAGGTACGTAACACGGGGAGGACAAACACAGCTGCGGGAAGACTGGAACTGCGGCGTCTGGAGGTTTTTGAAGGGAAACAGGTAAATGCATGCAGCAGCGAAAGTTTAGCAGAGATAGCTACCAGTCAGGAAACCAGGCGAACAGGTATGAACCAGCAGGCTCACAAACACTGGACCAGAAATGGGATACGAAACAAACACGGTAGGTTAGTCAACGAACTGGCGCTGAATAGCAGCCAGCCAGGGGTTTAAATGGTGCAGGAAGTGAAGGAGAAAACGAGAAACAGGTGTGATGTTAAATCAGGAGTGATTGCCGAAGCACAGCAGTGAGGAATGTGAGTAACGAGAGGGGCGAGTGATAGGCGGAAGCTAAAGTGGAAAATGAAACCAAAAGTACCCGAGGGAGACGCCCAGTCCACAGCCAGGAGGGAAACACGGACAAGGGATCCAACATGACACGGAAGGAAACAAGGAAAACATGGAAAACGGACAGGACGGGAACGGAACGTTACATCTTGATTGTCTTGTTTGATATAAATGAACGTCCGAGTTAAGTACAATGAAGTTATGGAATACAAATGGTAAAATTTCTTTTAAGAATATACATTTGTACATGAAGATACATGTCTGATATATGTTAATGTTGGAAATTGACAGTAAGTTAAGTTTCTTGAACAAAAAAATTGTTCCGTCATTAGACACTCCATACAGCCCACTGGATCATCCCATCCATTATTCACCAATCAGCACACGTCTGTGCCACAGTCCATGACCTCATAAGAGGGGTCTATATCTGGGCTGCCTGTGTACTGCATTTTGTCCAGCTGACATAGCTTTTTAATATCGAATATCTGATCATCAAGACTTAGTTTGTAAAGACAACTATATTAAGTAGCCTACACGTGATTGATTAATTGTCTCATTGATCAATTACTGTTTGGCTGATTGATTGGCTGATTGATTGACAGGCAAAATCAGCATTGTGGACTCCTGGTTTCTGTTCAACATCTTCCTGTGGGAAGAAACGGATTTTTTTTAAAAAGAGCGACAACAATGATGGTCACTAATATACTGTGTGAATGCGTGTCCCCAGTTGCCTTAAATAAATGCAGGATTGATTGGAACAAAAAGCAACATACACAGGCCTCCCCGAGACTAAGTTTGGGATATGCCTGGGTCAGGATTCACCACTACTTGGCTCTATTGGCTGTGTCTGCCTGAAGGGTTGCTGACAGCATCTCTTTCTGTGGGGCCGATGAACATTGGAGCCCTGTTCATGGCTGAAGAGCTGATTTAGGACTTGTTGCTCCATGATGTTCCTGATATAGTGCTTGTAACAACCCCCCCCCGCCCCCCCCCCCCCCCCCCCCCCCCCAGACAGTGGTCAATAACCTTAGTCCAGCCTCAGACACATCATCAACGCAACAGCCATTGAGCCATTGTTTCCCTAATAAGCAGGGTGCGTTGGTTCTTTCTCTGTATTTTTTCCTTTCTTTGTTGAAACTTTAAACAGGTTAAATCACCTCCTTGCTCATGTCTAGTCGCCGCTCATGACAGTGCACTTAGACATGAGGTGGCAGGGAGCCTCATGCTCACAGGCTCTGATTGACACAATTGAGGCGATGGCATGCTTTTGTAACAAAGTCGCTCAAGCATAACACAGCCCTGTTATGAAGGATTAGTCATTATAATTTCTGCCAAAAAAACAAAAACATCTGCAAAAACATTCAATATTATCCAGAGTCTGCAGAGTAAATCTTCAAAAGAATAAACTGTACTGAGGCAAGTGCAAGCTGGGGTTATGCAAAATAAAATTTAAAAAAAAGAATACCAGTATACCACTGTTGGTCTCCCAGTGTATTAATTTAACTTACTCTGTGGGCAGTGAGAACTTTCTGACTGTTTGGTCTTCATCCTTTAATCTGGTATTCTCTGCGTATTTTTCATTCTTCTTTTATGCCAAGCACCTGCACCAAAAATTACGGACGTGCACATGCCTTTGTGCAACTACAGTCAGTCTGGGTTATGTCATTAGTCAACTGACCAATAATGGCTTCTCCTTGGAATGGGTAAGTGTTAGTTTAAGTCAATGGGGTTCCTAAGGCAAATGAATGAGCCCCTCCCGGTATAGGGAGAGACACCAACTGGCCACACTGTCATCAGAAAGACCTCTGATAGGCACAAGCTCTTCTGTAGTATAGAATTGCCTCTGGAGTCAAAGATAGTCAATGGGACAGCTAACTCATGGGAGAGTGAGTGGATACGTATACCATACCTGTCTGCCATACGTTAACCTTAGTCAAGTGTATCAGTCAGAAATGATCATGGCCATTGCACCTGATCAAGATTGTTTTGTGTAGTTCAATAATTGCTCAAAGCATGTAAAAGCAAGTCATCAAAAGGACTTCATATGTTTTTTTACATCACAAAAAAAAAAACATCATTAGTGAAGTGGCAAAGATCTAATGAAAAAACCTATATGACGGAAAAAGTCACAATATATACCTAAAATATTTTAAGGTGGAGCTAGGTCAATACACACTAGATCATTAATTTTTTATTGTAAAATGTAAAATTATAAAAAAAATGCCCGAGGGGGGTTTAGTGGCTGTGTTAGTGCTATGCAGATTTGTCATGTTCGACATCTAAGAAATATGCATCAATTGTGTCTGCTAAGAAATCTGGGCATATTCTTTTTATTATTGTGGACCAGTCTGAAGCATATTCTCCTCTATGGTACCAGTACTTTACATGGTTCTATCATTTCTTCAGGATCTTTACATATAGTAAATGCAGACTCCATATGCATAGCCAGAACACAAATAATTCTAAAAGTAGTATTAAATATTATTATACAATACTACTGCTACGTTAAATGTACAGTACTTCTTTATGTTAAATATCTAAATTTTTATAGCGCATATTTCATAAGAAGCAACTATAGACACTCTTCAAGAATGTTAGTACCCTTTAATAAAAGTACTCTTTTATTTCTCTCTACAAACACTGTATCTCAAATTAGCAAAAATTACATTTGAATACCTTTCTCACAGCTAATTTTTCAAAAATCCTGTTGAGCAAGCTTCAACAAATGTAATAATCTAAAAGAGAAACTGGAAAGAAAAATTAAAAAACAAGAATGGAAGTAAATGCAATAGGATATTTTGTAACCATAAATTACAACTGCTATAAAGAATAATTTCAATTTTCAGACTGAGCATAAATGAGGTTTAAGATTATTTCTATATGCTAAACAAACTACCTGTAAATAATTAATAGCCATAATGACAGATCAGTTACGCATTACTAATTTTCTTCGTTCCAACAAATGTATCCCACACATGTTGTCAATTAAAATAAATTGACAGTATGCCAACCAAGTGTCAAATGTCCGGAGCGCAGGCCCTCATTGTTTTTAAAACTCATGAAGACTTTTTTCCCAGCAAGAACCAAGTGTAGAACCACAGCCTGTGAGGCATAAGGAATAAGAACCAAGCATAGAACCACAGTCTGTGGGGCATAAGGAATAGGAGCCAAGTGTAGAACCATAGCCTGTGAGGCATAAGAAATAAGAACCCAGCATAGAACCACAGCCTGTGGGGCATAAGGAATAAGAATTATTTTTATTTTATTGATCCAAGGTGGGCTCTCACCACCAGCAAAAAAACATCTATAAAGAAAAATATTATTTAAAAAAGAATAAATACAAAGAAGAATACAAATAGTAAATAAAAAGTATAATGAAATAGGGTACAGAGAAGATTTTGTACAAAGAATTACAAAAAATGTACAAAGACAATACTTGTCAATACAATACTTGTACTTTTAAAGCACTGGTCCAAAGAATAAAAATAAAAAAACAATGAACATTATACATAAATATTACATAATACATTACATAACATTACATATAACAATTTAATGAAACCAGATTGATAATAAATTATATTGCACAACCAAGTAGGAGAAATATGTCAAGAGAGATATTTCCTTAAGCTTTGCTTTAAACAAAGCCTTATTCTAAACCACTGCCGTGCTCATTTTAAACCTCTGAGATAAACCTTAACTAAAACCCAAGACCATCCACGGTATGCAATTTATATGTTTAAACTAAGTGGCGTAGATGTTTTTAAAATGTGAGTCTTGCGACAGATTTATTCCGTATATTTAATGATCTAATATCTACAGAGAGCCTCTTTGTGTGACATATACCACTGAGTTTCCGTACAAGGACTTCCAAATATTAGGCTTTTTTGTTCTGTTACTGTCTCTGACCAAAATAATCAAGGCAGAAACTACACGCTGGCACGTACGTTTGACACGTGTCACATTACTTAAGTTGCTTGCACCTCTCAGGGGCACTTGTGATTACATTTTCTAATACAAAGCGAAGCTCGTTCTAATTCCTGCACGGGGGTGCGAATTCGCCGCAGGTCTGAGGGGGCTCCCTGTTCCGTGCCATTCTCTCGCAGTGATTGGATTTCATGACAAATTAACTCTAAAATTCTTTTCAGGAATAAACTCATAACTCATAAATGCCAGAGCCAGTTCGAGACGGTTTGCCATTAATCTTGTAACCTACGGAGTCCTCTTGGTGCCATTCATCTAATGTGTACAAGCTGGAGCCAAGATATTAATGGAGCCAAAGGTTTTTTTTTTCTTCCTTTTTTTTAAGTGGGGAGAGGGGAAAAGGAGGAGGAAAAAGATCATACGCGCCATCCAATACTGCCAAGAACCTTGCATTTTATAAATTGTGGGGTTTTCGGGGGGTGTAGAGAACATCTTTGATGTCACAGTATATCTTTTTGAGCTTCTTGGCTCCGGCCCTTCACCTTCAGGTTTTACTTAATGCAGCAGCGAATGTCTAATTTAAGGGCTGGCTTATGGAAATTGGACTTTATATACTTCGGTGTCCTGCTTGGAGTGTTTTAACAGCTTCCCTGTGTATGTGACCGTAACTCACGCGAAGAGGCGCTTGGCCGTGGTCCGTGATGGCCTGCTTCTCACTCTGACGTCTGGCCAGCGAGCTGGGATCTCATAAAATAACAAAAAGGCAGTCTGACCCAAGACAGGATAAAAGAAACCCTTATTTTATCATGCGCCATTTTCTGTAAATTTGTGCCGTTCTGAGTGTTTGCGTGTGTGTGTGTATGTGTGTGTTTGTACGTATGTGTGAGTGCTTGTGTGTTTGTGTGGTTGCTTGTGTCATAAATACAACTTCTCTAGCTGGTTTCTTCATGTCACAACATGACATTTTCCAATGTCAGAATTGTCTGACAAACTATATTGTAATGTCATAATAGTTTATTGATTCCCTCTTCCTTGGTGCCCGTAATTGATTATATATTTTAAATATGGTACTATTTGTGTTTGAAAACAAATGCAGCTCAATTTTTTTGAAAAAAAGAGAAAACATTTGAAACGGAAAAATAAGATTTACTGCAAGCATCCACTATGTCCTTTGAAGAGTAGGTTTTTGGATTTTTCACAATTCAGTGTTCTAGAACTTTCAATTAGCTACCAGTAGTGATTGCTTGCATTAGAACGTTCGTTTAAGAACATTCAAATCACATATTTGTGATCTTACTACTTAAAGTGTAAAAGGAGGAACTGAGAGGGTTAGATGTGTGACTTTTCAGATGCAGTCAGAAATCAGGGTCATTGCAGTGGAGTAAAGTTAAAGGCAGAGTCTCTGGAGGGAAAATAACTTTAAAAAATACAAAATAGTAATACGCCATTTCCCCCCCCCAAGGACTTAGGTAGATTGGATCTAGGTCAAATGAATCACATCAGCTGAAGAGTCCCCCGCACTCTGTGAATTTGTGTAAGGGCAATTTAGCCAATACATGGAATTCCAATTATAATATGAATCCTGAATACAGGAGTAGTGTGTGCGCCTGAGAGAATTCACTTAACATATCAAATTCCGCAGGCGCAAAAAATGCGTCGTTGGGCATGCGTGCCGCTCATTTCACAAAAAATACACCTTCGGACCGAAAAAAAACCTGTAACGTAAGCTTGTTTCTTTTTAATATCACCGGCAATTTATTCCTCCGATCTGTCAGCAGTGCCATCCATCTGTAACATGAAGACAATAATGAAGCCATCTCCCCCCCCCCCCACCCCTCTCTTGGCAGCTGTTTTGTCTTGTCAAAAGGAAACAACTCCTTTGCATGCGATGCGAACAGTACCTCGCAAGCAAAAGCAGGTTTTCATATTAAACAGGTAGCCGGAGCAATCAGCAGAGGCGATGGGGAAAGGCATGAATTATTCTGCTTGTGTTCCTGAACAATGCCGAGATCTGCATACGACAATGCAATTACTCCAGCGGTCCCCTCCCGGCAGTAACAGCTGCCAAGAAAAGAGTCAGACCTGTAATACGAGACTGGAATCGCAAACCTGAAACTGCGCTCCTTTCCACGGGAGCATAACTTTTTTTAGGGAACGGCGTGACACATCTTTTGATTGTGGTTCTCAAAAAAAGGAGGGCACTTAGTCTGCGAGTCCATTTGTGTGTGTTCGCCGTGTGATTTATTCACCGGAAAATGACAGTCATGCACAACAGGGGAGCCTCCCGCTGATAGGTTGGAACCGACACTATTAAACATCGTGGTTGACCTCCGCTAGCTTAGGGCATGTTCTACCATTAAGATTTCGGGGTTGTGATGAACTATATAAGGAAGCCGGAAGAAGGCCCGGTGTCTGGTGGATATTCCTGAGGGATAAATAGATTCTCATCCACAGAGCCGGGGATCTGGGCTCACTTCAGCAGCATCCGGTTCAAATTACACAGCCCTCATACACGTTGATGGCATGATCCCTAGGCAACTCCCTCCATGTCTGGCATTTTGCTGGCTGTGGTGGCGCGATGCCACAGATTTTAAAAAAACGACACCCTGTTGTGTCTGAGAAGAAAAAAAACGCCTGCCTGCTTTTACCACATCATTTATTGGCTGGTGCCTGGCCCAGCCCTTCCACTAGTAATTACAACGGGCAGTCGTCACAGCTGTGACTTCACCGGTAGAGTCCTGAATGGACTGCCCGTCAGAGCGTGCGTTTCACTGCCAACTGCCACACTGTTTTGTGTTAACATCTTCTACTCTTTAGACTATCTGCCCTCAGACTCCCGAGACAGAGAGAGAGCGAGAGAGAGAGCGAGAGAGAGAGAGAGACAGAGAGAGACAGAGAGAGAAAAAGACACACAGAGACAGACAGAGAGAGAGAGGTGAAAAACAGAGAGAGACTGATTTATTAAAAACACTCCAGAGATGTGATGTATCTGGACACAGAGGCAGCATTCTCCATGTTCTCAGAATTCTCAGCGCGTCGTCGGGAGAGGCCTTTTCCGTGGCAACCAGGAACACCAGCTGTGTTTACCTAGCCTCTGAACTCTGGACCACATCACACCACGGGCCTCCTGAACCTGCCTCGAACCCCGAGCCACCGTCCCACGCAGCTGTACTGAGCTACATATCCGACAAGGCTGGAAAAAGCCAAAACACCAGCTGACAAATGCATGGAATACTGTGTCACATCACTTAAACTTTTCACTATTTTTATCGCGTCCAAATGTACTTCAACATCAGCTTAATCAACTGCTAAAGTTAGGGGTAGCAAAAGGCGGTCATTTTATGCGCAAGTGCTTTTATAAAACCAAACTACACGTGACATAACAAGGCAACACCTTAGCATGTTCTTTATTTCATTTATATATTATATCTATATAATATATTGCATGTCTGCATTTTGGTTTATCTATAAAAATGTGTATGCTTATTTATTTTCCTTTGTGTATACTGGCAAGCACAACTATGAGTTAGTTATTTTAATTAATATTTTAATTAATTTAAATCACAACGGCAACCAATGTGCAAATGAACACACAAAATGCATGGCAATAGCAGTACAACATAATAGAGGGGATACAGCAGGGTGTATTCCACAAAACAGGATTATCAAGTTATCCAGATAACTGTTAGAATGATAAGGCTGGTTCATCACATTAGTCAGATTTCAGTCGGTGAAAATGCATTAGAATCTGGTGCAGGCGTGTTATTTGGTCATGCACAGTGTTAGCTGCTGACATTGAAGAAAGCTTCTGAGGTTATTTCATGGTATTATTTTAGAGTTATCTGGCTAACTTGCTCATCCTGCTTTGTGGAATACACACCCCCAGATCTATAAAATAACACCGATGGTTCTCTATTCGCGCTCTCCTGGCTTGGGCCATTTCACATTTTGGGAAGGCTGCAGAAGGAGAAGCCAACAGCACCATGAGTGGGGAAACTGCAGAGCGCTCTAATCCCCCAGATCTGACCTTTGGTAATCAGTCCTGGAGTTTCATACAGAGAAAGACACCCTGCACGGCACTGATCAAAGCCTGTCAGGCTCCAGAGCGGCCACTTTGGCCTGAAATATTGCCCTGCGATTTTAGTGATGCCAGGAGTTCAACGTGAACTAAACAATTTAGGCAAACCACAGCTGCTACCTTTACAGAGCAAAAAGACCAAATGCATGGGCTCATCTCCGAGAGGGGGGGGGGGCACACTTCTGAGCGTACCACCGAGGTCATCGTCTGTCCCTCAATTTAGACCTCCTGAAGTCCTGGTAGACCAGAGCACTCACATCTACACCGGTAGCCCCGTTAGCATTATTGCATACGCCAGACATCTTCCATTTCAAACAAATGATAAAGACACGAATGCAAATATTTAAATGTATTTTACAAGCACGTCTTAAAAGGGCTAATCATTCACACTATATGCCTGTGTCCGGTGCTTGTCCCAATAACTGGAGGTACAGTGTCTGGACATAGACTGCAAAGCAAATGTATTCAGGGGAGTGTACGTAAATGCATCAAAAAGGGACAAGTAATTTTCTTCATGCACAAATATGAATCAAATGTAAAATGATGGATAAATGCATGCCAACAGCAAATGCATGTGAAAAGATTAGCAATATATTTCAAGTAATACTGTCATCCACACATGTATAGTTATAGTTATATAGCTGCACTATACATATTCAAGTTACCCTAGAAAAAATCTTACAATAAAAAATAACAGGAAACAATGAACATAGAGTAGAACATTTTTTAAGTACATGTTTATTTCAATCATATACCAATTGGCTTCTTGAATTTATCCCTAATAATGCTTACATATTGTTTCCAAGGGTTGGATTTTCATTATAGTTTCTTTCTCTCCTCCTACATCTCAAGCAGATTCAGCATTTTAAATGTCATATAATACTCAATGTTTATCGCTTCATGCAACTGTATATTCAGCTTTCTCAGGCTGAATTAATTTTATTCCCCAAACAAAAAAAAAAGCACTTTCTCCAAAAAAGAGTGGAAAACACAATTCATCTATATCACGGCGTTCCTCAGCATCATTTATGTTGTATGTGTAAGAGGCGTGGGAGGTATTTGCAATACAAATCCCTCTCCACACACTTATTCATGGAAGGCTAGTTCATCCCTCCCTCCCTCCCTCCCTCCCTCCCTTTAGGAACAGCAATGGCTCACACGCCACCCTGCATCTATATGCATAAACTTTGCATGGGGCGCCAAATTACTGTTAGAAGAGCTCAAAGGAGATATGAGGGGGGGTTGGGGGGGTCAGTCATCATAAATACGGTGAGGGAATGAAAGCCCTGGAATTACTGACGCACATAGTCGCCAACCCCCCCCCCCCCCCCCGTTCACTGGCCGCCCTCATTGTCCTTACGTGGGAGCTCCTGAGGAGTCATTAGTCACACAGGTTTGCTTGCGTACACAAACACGCCCAGCGGCAAGTGCGCGTACACGCCCGCAGCTCTGGTGGTCCGACGGAGAGGAGCTGGAGAGCGTACGCCATTGTTTCGCGCGAGGGAGCCCGAGACGGACTGAAATCAAACAGGTTAATACGACATTGTGTTCGGGCAAGGAGAGCTCCAGAGCTACCCAGCGCCCCCGGGGGCCTCGTCATTAACGGCGCGTTCCGGCCTGGCGGCCCGTCGGACTGATTGGCGGCCCGTCGGACTGATTGACAGCCCTTCCACATGCCAGTCATCTTTCTGTTAAGTGCAACAGCTTTGAGGATGAGGCCAAGCCGCCAGCCCTGTATCTGTCTCTCTGTCTCTCTCTTTCTTTGTCTCTCTCTCTTTCTCTCTCTCTCTCTCTCTTTCTCTGTTTCTGTCTCTCTCTCTCTGTCTGTCTGTCTCTTTCTCTATATCTATCTATCTGTCTCTCAATCTTTCTCGTTCTATCTATTTTATCTATCTATCTCCATCTTTATCTATCTCTCCCCCTCTTTATCTATATATCTATCTATCTTTCTCCCACTCTTGAAAAAGGTGATAAATACCGAGGAGCAATGTCTGTCACAGTCTAATGATGGAAAGCCAACCCAGTCCTTCAAACAGAACGGTGTTCCTAACGGAGCGCCGGAGACGTAGGTGGTGATGTCAGAGAGCCTCGGCCACAGACGGCGATGAGTCACGCCCCCGAACCGTGCATTTCGGCTGCCTCTCTTTGCGTGTCTTGCGGTGGGAAACTTCTCGAAGCCCTCCGCGGTGAGGCTAACCAGAGTTCCAGAGGTTCCACTCCTTCACCTCCGCCCCACCTCCCCGCGCTCCCCCCAACCCCGCCTGGCCTACGGGACGCAGGTCTTTGCTTCCTGACACAGAAGAAGACCAGGTCGTTCCCAGGAACCAATCCCCTGCTCCCTTTTTTTATTGGTCCTCTTAATTACGCTATGTTTGGGTGATTTTTATCAGAAGCCAGAAAGCAAAAGGCACATAAGTGGCGGTAAAGTGGTCCTTGCTAAAGACTCTATGAGCAGTTTTATGAGAACAGATACTGTTTTATCTGACAATCAAGATAAAAATGCCATGGTTGTTCATTGCTTTGGCTTTACTTTTCCCGTTCCCAGCTCTGGAGCCTAAGGAATTCCTGGGTCGGGCAATAAATTGTCTTTTCCGACCGATTCCTTTTTTCCTGAATAACTTTCGTTGACAGGGTAGGAATGTGAGCTACACCTATGTCTCTTTTTCTCAAAAAAGCTCACAGCCTGCATCTGTTGCAGCTCTTTGCTATAAATTATTGTTGATTCCAACAAACATGATGGCCCGTACTGGAAACAAAGTTTCCACAGTGTTTTATGGGATATAAAAAACAAACCGAAATACATAGTGGACATACTGTTGTTAGACTAAGAGAACATAAGTCACTGAATAAATATATTGTGCCTACATTTGTTTTTTTTTATTAATAAATCCACTGAGATAAATCACGGGGAAATATTTCATGAAATCTTGTGAGAAAGCCAAAATAGTGTCACAAACTCAATGTAAACTACATCTCAGCAGTAGAGTAACCTTGTGTTACAGTAAACTGACACTCTCCTTTCTACCTTTGCATTGCACTCAGAATATGTTTACAGTCTGTTAGGTTACAAACTCAAAGAGTTTTCCATTCACGCAAAAAAAGAAAAAAGGTAGCATGTAGTGGTTTTACTGCCAGTGTGCTGCAGTAGAATGATACTCTGCCGCTTACCTTTGCATCTCAGTCAGAATATGTTTACTATTAGCTTACAAACTCAAATAGGTTTCCATTGATGGAAAAAAATTAAGTTTACATGTAGTGGTTTGACTGCAACCTCCACGGCGCTCTCATGCTGTGAATTACTTGAGGAGCGGAGTGACACGCTCGCAAATTAAATCCAAATGAGTTAGTCATACTTAATCACTGTTTTCCTTCTGAAATGGCCTATTAGGCTGATTTAGGGGAGATTACCGATGAGCCTTCAAATATGCTTCCTTAGCAACAGCCACTGACGAGGTCAGTGCCACTTCATTTGCCAGATGGGTCCCTTCAATGTCAAAGGACCGGTATAACTGCCTGTAGTTTTATGCATAATCAAGCAGCGTTTGTCCTTCACAGATTAATTATTATTATTTATTCACATCTCTATTTGTTTAGCAGGCTTTAGAGTTTACCACTCACTTTGTTGTCGACTATTTTCTGTGTACGTTGTGTACTTGCGTTCTACCTTTTCACCGAGCAGGCTCTGGCAGCGTTTTAATCATTCGGACGTCTTTTTGTTTTGCCTCTCACGGTCCTCTGCCCTTGTGCGGTGACGCACAATGGCCCCCGCGGAACCGGCTCGCCTTTCAGGCCTCCTGAAGCGAAGCTACACCGCGCGCTGGCGATTCACCCCCTCGCCGCACCTTCCCGTCCCGACGAGCAGGCTCCCGTGACAGGGGTCCACATTCCCCTTTTTGTCTCACTGTTTGTCAAAATTGTTTCAATATGTATTTTTGAAACTGTAATGTTTACGCGATAAATCTTCATGTCAGCGCAAACAAAAAAAAACGGCAGAAACCCGCTGAAAACCTAGACTGGGCTCCTGCGGATCGTTTTTCCAAGCCTCCATTTCAGAGCTCATTGTTGGGATGTGAGAAATGGCCCAGGCTCTGCAGTACTGACTAAAAACTTCTGGTTCTTGGCGTCATTGGCCCAGGGAGTCAGGTCCACTACCCAACCTTTTGAATCAATGCAACCACCATGCGCAATCCGGCACTGGGAGACATCACGTCCCAGGCCTGTTTTTGCCCTGTGCCGACACAAATTTACATTACCTTCATTTTGACAGCATTCCAGCGGCAGATAACGAGATCGAGAGAGACAGACGGACAGATAGAGCGAAGGAGCCGTCTTTTGTCGAACCAGACCAGAGAAAAGATCTGAGTAGGTCGGAGCTGGCCAGTGCTATCCCAAACACAGCCGAGCGCTGTAAGCCCCAGCAATAAATCTCAAAGTCTGGGGAGTCACAGCCAAGCCCAGTGCTGTGTACGGTGATCAGGAAAGCTAGAAACCAGATGTTGTGGAATGGGTAAATAAAACAATCTATCAAGAGTGTGCTTTACCCATCAGTCAAAAAAAACAACTCTTATGAGTAACCAATTTCAGCAGAAACTTCAAGGACAGAAAGTCACAATTCCCAATATTGTATCAAAAAATAAAGCATTGTAAGGTAGCCTACCAGAATAAAACTTGGTTTATGATGATTATTAATATTATTATTAATATTATTATTACTAGTAGTAGTAGTAGTATTGTATGAATCATTAGCAACAGGAGTCAGGGATCTACTGTTCATGTGCTGCAATCACCTTTTCCCCGTAGGTAAGCAGGTGAGAGATAGTAAGCAGGGAATTCTGGGACAACAGAACAGGAGGACCTGATGTCTGAGGCTAGGATAAATTCAGATGTCAAACCTCAATCAGACAGAAAAAAAAATAGAAGAAATTATACCCTCTTTTCAGATGAAGAATGTACTCATGTTGCTTGTTCTAAAACCCCAAAATCCAGGTATGACCTAGGTATTATTAGTTTGTGAGTGTACAGGAAATTATGACAATGCAAGAGGACACAAGAAACTAGCAACAGAATGGATATGGCTTCTGACAGGTCAGAGAGAACGCGAGAGCTTTCACAAAAAGGTTATTGAGATGTGTTGTGACATTTTAATTCATTTGAATATGTTGGCTTCAAGTTAGCAAAATGGGGCTTGAAATCATTCCAATAACTTCAGTAAATATGAATACCTGTACTGCTGTTTCACCTTCCAAGTGTTATATCAACATTGGACAGAATCTAAGTGATTCTCAAATTCCTCTCCTCTCTCAGCAGGTACACACCGTGGTGGTGAAAATTCCCCACTGTTTATTTACGGCAAGCGTTTAAAACTCCTGGTACTTTGCCCGCTCTTGGGGTACACAATTCTGTACAGCAGCTGTTTCAGATGAGAACAGTACGCGCGCGCGCGCGCACACACACACACACCTGCACTGAAAAATGGTTTCAGTTGTTGACTGTCCAGTCAAACTATCACCTGCGCGGTGTTTTTTTTAAACTGTACAGGTAACCATCACAAATTAATACACAGGCAGGACAGTCATCTCTCTGGCTCTCCCAGAGTGGTAATTCCCTCTCTCTATTTACAGGAGAGGGGAGACAATGACACTGCTCCACCTCTGGGGTAGCACTTAACTCCCAGTCATTGCATAATTATAGCATTTACTGCATAATTATGGCCCTGTGTCACAGGAGTAATCATTTAGAAATGTATTTATCTTATATCTCCCAGGAAAGGTGATTATACCAATAGGATTGGTCGGCAGCAGTTTCATTCATATGTATCCATATGGGTCCGAATTACTTGTGCATACATGCATCGGGAGAGATAAATAACAACCATTCATGATATCTCTCGTGATTACAATATTGCGCCGGGAACCGAATTTTGCAACATGATTGAGTTCAGATATGCAGTCCGAAATTATTATCTGACTCTTATTATTATTATTTATTATTATTATCTGACTCTGTGCAGGGTGGCCATCCCCCCACAAAAAAATGTTCTTCTCCATTTTAAAGAATTTGAAAATATAAGAACAAGCATAATCTGGAACAAGAACAACGCTAAAGATAATGTAATCTCTAAATTTCCCTTCTCGCACAACAGATATGAGCCACCTAACAATCACCCCCAAATCATTATGACAGGGCTTTACATAGCTGGAGTTTTTTTTTTTTTACATTACACAACGAGGCTTCGGAATCCTTATCTTGACAAGACTGTCAAAATTCAAGTGTAAATAGGCAATGCCCCAGCCATTATGCAGTAGAGCCTGGGAGATTATCTGCACAGGTGATGCTGTGAAGTGTTTGAGGTAAGCACTTGTGCGCTGGTAAAGTCAAGGCCCTGGAGACATGGGGGCTCCTTTAAGACCAGGCTTACCCTACAGGGAAGGCAAATGTCTCCCCATCCTTACGGTTAAAGAAACCCAATTTCCTGCTCTGCTTTCTGACCTTACCTACAAAAGAGTGACGCGGTGAGCGAGGCGTTTTTGGGAAATTAAATTCACCTCCCCAGACGAACTAGAGGAGCCCTAGGAGAGAATTGTCCTGTTGAACTCCTGGGATATAGGCCTACTTTTCATCCCAAGAGCTTTTTGCTTAATTCCGTCAGTTTTTGGTACAGGGAGGAACACTTTTCTCCCTGTCTGAGCCCAGAAAGAAAAGAGGGGCCAGTCTCACGCTGTTCGCCGATGCCTGAATACAAACTCTCTCTCTCTCTCTCTCTCTCTCTCTCTCTCTCTTTATATATATATATATATATATATATATATATATATATATATATATATAGGTGTGTGTTTGTGTGCTAAAAATAGTTAAAAATGAAAAATATAGGTGCGAAAAAGTAGATGGATAATATTGCCTTTATATTTGTTGTTGTTTTTTATTTATTTTCTTATTTTTATCGCTGTGTCCATAGATGCCACGTCGGTGACTACGCATATATAGGCTACGTGCTGATCTCTTTTGTCGCATAACAAAATTATTATAGACATTACCCACCTCAGGTGTGTTGGGTGGGCAGTCCTGAAGATCTTTTTCCACAAGAGTTGCCCGTCATATCATTTAGTCAGTGAGAAATATTATCTTTATAAACCGTTGTCGCCTACATGCTTATATCACCCAATTTTAAACTGGTTGATTTAAATTGTCTTGTATTACACATTAAACTTAAAGTACATGTAGCCTGTGCATTCCTCCTAAAAGTATTTTGGAATTAATGAAAAAAGAAAAAAAGTCCAAATACTGAGCTTGACAATTTAGTTTTTGTCCACAAAATGTATTACTTTATTTGCCATAATGGTTTTAATACGCTTATGGTGGGATAACGTTGTATTATCTATACAAAACAATGGGCAAATAATTCTAGGACCATGCTTTTTCGCGACATCGGAAAAATAGCTTGTTTATTTGATATGAATATAAAATTATATTTGTTTAAATAAACTGAGAGCTATTATTGGTATTTTATCAATTTGTTTCTCTCATTGTGTAGGGAAGTGATCAGTTAAACATACATATTCTCTGTGATTCTGAATGAAGTGTAAAAATACAAATAATTCTCAACATTCAGTTCAACTCAATTTTCCATGCAGACAGGTTTTCTTAATACTCAAGCTATGGCGGGCTGAAGTGATGACGAAGAGGCTTTCGAGACACTGCGGACGAATGGTTTAAAAAAAGACATTGCAGATTTACCCTTCTGTCAGAATAAACAATATTCAAAGGACATCGACAATTTCACTAGTTGAATTTCGATTTCAACCTCGCAATTTCATGTATTTGTCTTCAGATAAAATCACTCTAACTTCAAAATAGCAAGGGGGCTACATTTTCATAAGCTTTGATGCAGTTCATAAGCTTTGATGCAAGGATAATGCAATACACAGACAAGAGATAATAGAATATATAGAATGAACGCATATTAATTGTTTTAAGAAACTGTTAGGCCTACCACGGTTGAAAATATACCACAATAATTCCACGACATTTGAAAGATATTATTATGCCTATATATTTTCTAAACTTAAATAGTAAATATTTATTAAACACATTGCATGATACAGGGGCCATGTTCTGTAAAAAGATAGATAATGAAAGGTTAAAGCACGAGAGCTTAGAGATCACCTTCATCCAAGCCTGAAGATCCAGTAAAGTGCGTATACGTCGTTATTTAAAGTGACATTTTCGATTTCTCCACATCTCAAGTAACAAAGAATTATTAATTTGTATAATTAATCAATCTAAGTTTGCAACAAAAATCATCGAGAATTAAGGATTTGTTTATTAATCGGAAATGACTTGAGGAAAGATGCCCTGTTAATTGAAAATTTAAGAACATTTCATATTTTATTTTATTTGTTTATTATAAATAAACAAATGTCCCACATTTGAACATTGTTTCTAGACACTATTAGGTGTTATCTATTTCACATTTTGCGTACATTCTTTTCAAGCTTATTCGACTTTATATGTACGTAAAATACATTTTAAAACATGAGTAGACTATCTTCAAACATTATGTTTTGAGCTCTATTCTGCCTGAATAATGTTTACATCCATTAAATGCTCAAATTAAAAAAATCAACAATTTTTTCTTGCCATTGTAAACAGTTTGTTACGGTCAAAGGTGAGAAATACTAGGTGCTTGTTTGTGGTTAAATCTACGGTAAGGGTGCACTTACAATTTGTACAAGCAAACGTTTGTGGCTGCTATTCCTATCCAAATGGATTTCCGACAAATATTACTTGAAGCGCAAATCTACCTTTAGATTTGTAGGTCTATACAATTAATTAAGGATATTCATATAATTTTATTGAATCTATCCTAATATAGGGATTGAACTACCCGCTTGCCAAAACATTTGAAACTCGACTTAGCTGAGTGATAAGATAGCGGGCTTGCTTTCACCATTTCATACTAAAATCAATAGGTTTCAGTGAAACTTCAATTTTATTATTCTGTATTACATTACTACACCTTAACAATAAGTTCATATTCTTTGAACACAGTTTGATAATTCTGCAGAACACACAAAAGCGCAAGGTTAAAACACGAAATACTGTTAGTGTATTTTCCAATGGGGGATAGTGCATTTAGTACATAGTTAAAAAAAACAATATAAGATAACTATTTTTTGCAAGCAACAACTTGGTTCGAATATGGTAAGTGACAGCGAAAACAGGTCCATCTAATAATGGAGTTTTTTTCTGTTGAGTTTTATTATTTATAAAAAGATGTTTTTGACTGTCTAACCTAAGATTGTTTGGTTTTTGTTATTATTTTTACGTACGCTTTCTCTCCCTCTCTCTCTCTCTCTCTCTCTCTCTCTCTCTCTCTCTCTTTCCAACAATATCAGTCAAAATTACCATTGATGCTTCACCACGAGCTTATAAATATTCTCTAATATACCATTCAAACTATTCACACAGTGTCAAATAATAACTCTCTGTATAATTTGATAATTGCATGGCTTGGCGCAAATACGGCCACGGTTTTCAACTGTGATAGTGTTTGTGAACTCTAAATGAAGGGTCTCACTTGGAAAAATAATTAATTGCGAGAACTGTATTATATTCAAGTCTGATGCCCATGAATGAAAAATCTCTTCATATAGCCTAGTTATTAGTAGCCTACTGATTTGATCTTTCACTGTTCTTTAGGTCAACTTCTTTTTTAATAAATTATAGCCAATTGAATGTGTGATTTATATATAAATATAAATATAGTCACTGTCTTATACGATATTGTGCGTATTAATAGTGTATAGAATACAAACCAATGGTAAAAAAATAAAATATATATATATATATATATATATATATATATATATATATATATATATATATACAAACTCGATTTTATCTAATCTTCAAGAGGGCCAACAGCTCGAAATATCCACCTATATTTCTCATGCAATAGGCTATCCGAACGGCAACTGGGACTATGCCAAAGTGACGTCACTGGAGCGCGAGAGAAGGCTCCTGAAGAAAACCCCAAGCGACACTGAGAATTCATCACTGCTCTTAGTTCGACACGGCATATAGGCTACCAACCCAAATACCTGCACAGTGGATCTATTTTAAACCTGCATGGGGAAAACATAATATTCTAAAATCCTTTGTGTGTGCTGGAAGCGAACTGGTGAGTGTCTTTTCGCCAAATTGATAGCAGGATTGATAGCATGTATGTAGCTTCACATACAGGGAAGACTTACCAGCCTATACAGAAATGTGTGTTTGGTGAGAATATATGTGTTTTATCAGCGATACCTTAAATCGCACATAGTGGTATATTTGATAGAGCATATTGTCAGCGGGAATTAAGAGAGGACTTGGGAGGAAATTATAGCTTTTCTCACCCAATAGATTAAAGACGATATGGCAGCATCATAGCCTTCGTGATAGCTTTTGTGAAAGTCGACGATGGACACTTCTTAAGAAGCACGTTTTTTGTCCTTACACGATAGCGCTACTACTATTGCTCCTCCTACGCAACCATTCATCTTTGATTTGTTTGCGTAAGTTGAATGCATTTGTATTTACAGAAAAGACTCGATACGCGTGCCCGTATAGGAGGACGAGAGTAGGAGAGGCAGAAGAAAGGTAGTATTGGTTGCCTTGCATTAAATAATTACCATGTTCGATTATTATATAGCAGTATGAATGCATTACATGACTATAGTAGTCACTTTCTATTTCTGTGTGATTATTGGCTGTTTTCTTTGAATCTATTTTGTTATTTTCATCTATGCCTTATCGAGTTACTGCTTCAAACATTAGTTTAGCAGGTACGGATAGGGGTAATAGGTAAAATAATATACGATACATCTAATGGAATACAGAAATGAATAACGTCACGGAAATCACGAGAGAACTACAGAACTGTGGAATTTATGCCTATGTATATAAATAGGGGGAAAGATCACGGCTTTAACCGTGGTGCAAATAGCAGTATACTTCAGCATTGTATCTCTGAGTGCCACTAAACCATGTATTTGATGTCAAAAGTCAAGTGGCAAAGGCCGAATGGACAGATGAACATATCTCGTGTGCGTGTGTGTGTGTGTGTGTGTGTGTGTGTGTGTGTGTGTGTGTGTGTGTGTGTGTGTGTGTGTGTGTGTGTGTGTGTGTGTGTGTGTGTGTGTGAAACAAGAAGCCGGGCGTTCAGTCACGATTTATTGTAGACATAAAACAAGCAAAGGGATTCCTAAAGATAAGAGAGGTTATGCGAATATATTACGATAACGATAAACTTTTGGCCTGCTCCAAGAGATTGATTCGAACTGTCTTAAAACTAAAGCTAACACAGTTAAAGTTAAGATCAGTAGCCACAAAAAATAAGGTAATTTAATTACAGAATTAGTGCATTTTCTGAAATTACCAACAGTACATTTTCTTGTTTGCTATATTTTGAACTTATTAAAATAAAATAAATTATGGACCTCTGTAAACTAAAAGCATTACATTTGTACCGGCTTGCGCCTGAGCCTTTAATTGTGTGTTTCCCTGAAAACATGTAACGTTCACAGAAGTTTTATTTTCATTGATTGTGATTGTGGGACAAATCAATGCTTTGCAGCAATTATGAAGTGTGCCTATTTTAATTGGAATCATCATAGAGCTTTATTGTCTTAAGCCTCCGGATTTTTGCAATTACCGAATTACAGTTTTGCTAACTTTGGTTGAAATTGTTTTGTTTTCCAGGCATTTGGAATGGAACTTAATTTGTCTAAGAATGTAATCTCATGCGGGGATACAGGTAATAAAGCATGCCTCTCTATTATTGTCTGTTCAAATTGTTGTTGGTCCCATTCAATTATTCTGCAGGGTCTCGTTCAAACGTTTATACGACTAGGCCTACCTAAAATGTAGTGTTGATGGTTTTTCTATCGATTTCGTCAGCCGCAAAAATAAGTCAAAGTAGAATTAGTTGTTACATTGTGAATTAAGTGTTAAGACTGGTAACAAGACTGATATTGATTCCGGTAAAACATTAGAAGATCCCGTTCAACTTTAACGCTTTACGATCGTAAAGGAGAGAAAAGTAGGCTACTTATCAGAGCAATTAATTTGCCTCTTTCCTGTAGGCCCTATGATGTTTGTGTTCGCCCAACAGATTTGGTTAAATCCCTTTACAGATGAAACCAAACAGCTATTTTTAGTTAGGGCGATGCTGTTGTTCATTCCATAGAACTGAGTAGGCTACTATTTGGTGATATATTCTCAATATATATATACATATTCCATCAGATTCAAACAATATAAGGTACAGCTGTGATTATACTGTTGATATGACAGATGTAAATACATGTCAGGGAAAGTGTTGATATCCTGGCCTAAAATTATTCTAAATTGTGCTAATTGCGTACTGTTTCGCCATGAACATATAAGGGTGAACCATCAAACGTATGAAAACTATACATACAATACCTGTACATATGGAGGCCTTGCAGTATATAGTGAGCTAAGTAGCCATTTAAAAACACGCATAAAGACATATAAGTATGTTAGGCTTCATACATTATTTTTATTATGTTTTTTTTTTTGTTCCCCTTTGGCAAAAAAATATTTTGTGTGAAGTTAGTGTTTTTACCGCCATCGTGTCGCGTAGGAGTTGTAGTCAGTTGTAAAGCACAATGGTGATCAGGTTATTCCATATTTGTGTTACCTATTATCCGCAATCCCGCTCTCATTCAGGTGGGTTTCCTTTCTTTTCTGTTTGCATGAATGTCTTATTTACAGTTTTTCCAGTGTTTGCTGTGTTCATTCTGTGTTTACATTGCTTCAAATGGAAATGTGGGTTATAATTGACAGCAATTTGGTCCAAAAATAGTTGACAAATCACCATATTCAATTGTTTCATATTATTTCATATTTTTGTTCCATACCGTCTTTCTTTAAAAAAATACATCATTGGTGCATAAACCATTCTCCTCCAGGGTCAACCATACCCAACCTACATCTTAGCTGCATATACAATGTCGGGCTGAAAAGGAAGTGGATGGTCTCCGTAGTTAAACAGAACCAAAGCTATTGATCATTGCATTTAGTACATTATGACTTCTAGCATATTGTTTTCACTAGTCTGGACATACAGATGCGTCTACATCCCTTATTTAACAGTTAAGTGGCAGGCTAACCGTCATCTCAAAACACTTTGCCCGGCTTTACAGCAGAACAGAAACCTAGGAACGGTCTGTACAATAAGGTGCACGACTAATGTGCACTTGCACATTCTCAGTCCTTGTCATTGTAAATGCAAACACTTGTCAGGCGAGGGTAATCAAGCTGGTGAAGATCTCCTAAGTTAACGTTACCACCTGCTTGGTATCTGCCTCTGAATCGGTTGCGGCATGCCTGGTCACTGCGATGGCGAGCACATCACTGATGCTGGTTCGTGAACTTGGGCATCTTTAACACATAAGAGGCGCTTGTTACGCATGAACACGCCCAGGCTTCTTGGGAAAACGACGTCTTTACTTAAAGGGCGTCAAAAGAAGGCTGTTTAAAACACGTCCTCATTCTAGATTAATCCGGGTTTGTTTTTCAATTAATGCTGCTTTAGTGCGAGCCATATCATAACTAAGTCAGAAATGCGTGTTTTGTCATACTTTCATCACTTGAATGAGTTACTTCTTTCTGTATAAACATGTTATATGTTTGTTGCCCGCCATGACTACATTGTTAAAGCATTGGAGTTTCGCCACTATGAAGAGTTGTTGTAACTAAATGTTTTACATCAAAAGGCCTAAGGCGTCTTTTTGACAGGTGAAATATTTTCTTCCGCAAAAATGGCGCTGTCTGTACATATTGCGTTAAAAATCTCTCCAAATGTAGCCTGTGTCTAAAACAAACTGTTTCTGGTTTAAAGAAACATAGCTTCAAGAAAAATAAGGTTACCTTTTCTGAAAAAAATACAGAGAACTAAATATACGCTAGGCTACATCTTTTTCTGTTTGTTGTAATAATGCCCCAGTAAAGTGTGTGCTGTAATCGAACAATGCTAAAAATAAAAATCATACATAACGTTCACTTATGGGTGTAAATTAAACACTTTGCGTTATTCAAATTACCGTGCCTTTCTCTTCTCCAAAATTGAAGCTATAAAGTTTAATTCATCACATTTTCAGACTCCCAAGGTCACCTGCTCATATGGTGGAGAATCTATTACACATGAAATTCAAATAATTTTCTGGCACGTGATATGCTCATATGATCAGTAATGTTTAATCAAACTAAATACTTCAACGGGATTTAAGATTTTACTATCTTGAAGCTGTAGAAGTAAGCTGCAGAATTGCGTAATATCTTGTTAAACCGATATAAAGATCATAGGCACATGTTGAGGTCCATGAAAAATAAAATGTCAATACAATTACAACCAACTCTCTAGGACCATACAAGCAAAACCAAGCCAAAACAAATGAACATCTTTATTTAATATAGACAATTAAATACATGATTAAATGATTAAATAAAGTAAAGCCTATTTTTATACCAGTTACATCTGTTAAGAACCAACGTCTCCGAACCAACTGCGCGCGACGTTAGTGTGTGCTCCCCAATTAGACGTGTCCTACTGGCGAAATGTGCTGCGAACAAGAACAATATAGCTGTTTGACTAATATTATATTACGTTGTCATGAAACATATGAAGGCGAAAAGGGCGATTTTGGAGAGGTTGCACAATTGTTGTACTCCCTAAATGGGGCCTAAAGGGAGCCTTACCGGTTTGACAAGGTCCCGTGTCAGAAGTTAAATATCATAAGTGACCCAAAATGCCTCTTAGGACTGGCGCCTGTGACATGCCGCGCGACGTGACAGAAGGGAGGCAGGGCGAACGCGTGCGGCAGGGCCAACGTGCATCTAGTGGACGCCAGAAATTCGTGTGTTTATTAATTACTGTTGTAGTCAATCGTGGAAAAATACATCCGATAACATCCGATTATAAACCAGGATCCGATCCTGGTTTATAATGGCGAACCTTAGTGGGACTTAACAATGATAATACTCAGTATTATTGTGTCTGAAAATAGTATTTATATGGTACCGTGCATTATTCCCTAGCAGATGCTGTTTCATTATGCAATCTGCAGTTATAGCGAGTCATCCATTGTATTTGCTGCATTGAAAGAGTTTTGGAATGTATTTAAAATGTTTTATGGCTAATACACTTAGTATTTTAATTAAAATACACTTTTCAAACGTACTACCTGGTCATCGAAACTGGGATAATTTCGTGAAGGCTTTAAAAATTTTTACATTTATTTTAATTTATCCAACAAATGAATATTGTTTTATTATACAAGTTTTTTTTCTTACAAATTGACAAATTATGTGAAATGCAATGAAAAATAATTCAACGTCCAATTTAAGTTAAGAATTAATACAAATAGCCTGGATCTGGATTTATTTTAACACTGGCTAGACGGATAGGTTGGTCCATTTGTAATTGATTTTAGAATAAAACCGATATGGGAGGCGTTGCGTTTTTGCGACCAATGTTGACTTGAAATAAATTATGTTACTTATTTTGTATCTGTCTAGTCATTTTTCACCACCAGGCGACGCTACATTACAGATGAACCTGATGTGGGAATGTGCTGGAGGTAAACTCTTAACAAGAGTTAAAGCATAGCACAGAAGAAAATAACATGAATACATGAAATCCACACTGTTCATATTTCACAAACAGCCCGTCTCCTGACAACTTCGAGTTTTATTCATTGTAATGGAAGAATCACGATGTGAGGTGAGGCACAAATTTTGGTAGGTACTTCTGATTAATAAATTAAAATAAATACGTTAACAAACATTTCATAATTGTTAACGTAGGCTATTTATTTTCATTCATTAATCAGAGATATAGCCTACATAACAAAATATGTATATAAAAACATTAGTGCACTCGACTAGAAGAATCAAATACTAAGTACACAGCTTAAACAGTTAGCCTAACTACTGTAACCCAAAATAAATTCGAAAACTACAACGTAGGCTACCTACAATGGCAAAGAAGAAAAGTCACTGGTCACAGGGGCAGAAAATATAGACTACATTTTGGCGAAGCTACAAGTTCATTAGGAATAGATTCGCAGGTAACAATAGCATTATAAGTATAAATACTATATGGAAACTAGGTAAATTGGTTTATAATATTTATATTAAAGTGCTACTTCAGATAAATAAATTAATTCATGAATTCATTATTGTTATTATTATTATTGTTACTACTAGTAGTGCTACCGGTACAGGAGGATGAGAAGCAGGAGGAGGCCAGTAGAAATGATATACTAATAATTTAATGTTTTTAAACAATAAGTGAAAGATTAGACGTCTAAAATGATTTATAACATATGTATTCGAAATTTTAACTAGGATATCATGGGATGTGACAGAATATTCTATTTTAATCACATAGCAATCCCTAGTCTCTGGGCTTGTTTTTGAAGCATGTTTTGCGACAAGGCATTCTGCTAATTATTTGGGCCAGTGCTTCGTGTAATATACTTTTACTGATAATAAGATGTAAATATTATATTACATTGCTATGGAATCACTTTAGAGGTCAATGTGTGATATGAGCATGTGCAGATAATCTATTAATACAGATTAAACAAACGGGTTTTAATACTGTAACCGTAAACATTATATTAATTTGCTCTATTAATTAATAATCGGGTCAATAATGAATATTAGTCAACTTGACAAATATTATACATTATTTTCCCAAATAAACCCCTTGACGCGCATATTTTCCTCTGAGGAATAGTCACATTGTTAATTGAAAATGGTCTGTTCTGCAGTAGCGTAATGTGCGTATGGCGCGTATTTATTCTCCAAGCCTCCTTTTTGTCGCATTTTGTTGGAATATCGGGAGGAAACTATAAAATGCATTCGCATAACTAGCCCTCCTTAAGAAAGTGATCTTGAATTAGTACAACATTTATAGGCCTAAAAGAAGACCTAGGCCTATATAAACAAGTGGCTTATAGGCCAACATGTTTTCCGCAACATAGGCCTACCAATAATTTTGAAAAAATATATTTGGTTGGTTGGAAGATGGCAGTCTTTTGCCATAGTTTTATTCTTATATGACGAATTGTCAGGTGACAATCACACACATTATAACGCGATAACACCATATTCTTAAAATAGCTAGGCAATGTGAATAATATATAATTTAGCTGTTACAGAAGGCCTACACTGGTTTAAGGTTGATAATGCTTGCCAATCTCCCTCGTCTACATACTCGCACACGCACGCAGATGCGAGCGAAAACAAACATAACTGCACACTTTGTATTAGTTCTAAAATTCGGAGATTGATTCCGAGTTCTGATATTATTGATACAAGTCTGTGTGAGTGTGCAGCATGTGCTTTCATTTAAAATGACAACGTGGAAAATATAGGTACCCTCGCCCGCGTATAGCCTACTTTTATTAATGTAAACTTTGGTATAAATTTCTATATTTTACATTATTGTTTTGGTGCCGACACGTAACATGGCCGACTTATGGCAAGTGTTTATTCAGCTCACTTCACATCCGACATATACATTGTGTGCATGTGTATACAAGCGCACCCAGCTGCCCAGAGCACTTCGTGCAGGCCTATTTCAAACATGCCCGAATAAAGGGCCCATTTTCTTCCCAAGTTTCCAATGCAACTTAAAGCGGCGTGGCCTCGTGTGTTCCCCAGAGACAAATCCTGAAAGTACTCTTGCCTGCAGACAGATTAGGCCGATCGTACTTTGTGGGTGGGACTCCTTCAGAGATCGGGGAGGTTTAATGGAGAGTATGGGTGGATCTACCCATGGTTCTAACACGGACATTTCCATTCGATCATGCTGAGTGCATTCCCTTCAGGGGGAAACCGAAAGCGTACGCGTTATCACTGCCGCGCGGAAGAGGGCCATTCTAAGGAAAAATCTGACAGCACAAAAGCCTGCAACCTGATTTCTTAGGCGACCTTTTTTCACAACTGTTTTACTCAAAGGAATATCTAAACAAAACATAAGTCCTCAGTTGCAGGACTGGTTGCATACTTAATACAGCATCATTCTTTTCAAGGTGGAATGAATTTGGACAGACTCCCTGAGACCGTGAGACCCCAGCAGACGCGCGACATGGCCTCTACCTTTCACGTGCCGAGAACTTCGAGCAACACGCGAGAAACATTAGAAAATTCAAGCAGCGAATCATCCGATACAGAAATAGCAGGTACAAAACAGGGTAGAAATGCCGGATTAACTATTTTTTTCATGAATGTAATTGTTATGTAGCTGATAATATGCTCCGATGTTTTGTAGGCCTATTTGTTTTGTTTTAAAGAAATGCAAATGTTATAGTTACAATACAGGGAGAACGGCCGTGAAGATCTAGGCCTTCTTCAAAATAGTGCACTATGCTGTCACTGGAAGTTTGAGCAGTCATAATTAAAACATGTAAGCGAAAATAAGAATGTCATGTTTGTCAGTTTTGAAATGTTTTTATGTGAATGTAGTTTAGACTCTTTTACTTACAAGCTTTTATATGTTTTGTGTTTGAGCTATGTTGGAAAAGGGGAATTTTCCACAGGTGAGATGTAAACTATAAATGACAACGGCATCAATTATAAATTAGTAGAAATTCGTATGTGCGCCTGGTCCAATCAAATTGCCTCGCCGTTTTTGAAATATTGCCCATGTTATTCAGTAGTAGAATGTTGTCTGACCAAACAATATAATTTTTTAAAATGTATTTAAAAAAAATAATTTTATATATTTTATTTAAACATCAAATGTGAATCACAAGGCATTGATATTTTCTGGACAACCTTCGGAGTAATTCTGTCCGTGTCATGCAATTGACACATGCAGATAAAACCAGCTGTAAATTTCCAGCATGAAGTGTTTATTTTTATGATTTATTCAAAAAGTTTCAAATGGCTGGTAACTCCTCTTGTGTTAAAATGCGTCTGTTACTCAGACACAAGTAAGCCCGTAGTGTTTCTATTTTGATTAGAACTTTCTCTTAAAGCTATAGGATACATTTACAAATACAGGCAATTGGAGTTGCATTTCGTTGGTATAAAAAAATCGTCGTAGCCTAATTAAAATACATAAAATACATACAACAGCATACAACAAACATAATGTAATTTATATATTTTTGTAATGATAATTCGACGTTGCCTTTAGTTGTGTTTTTACATTTAGCTCTTCTGTTTCTTATTCAAACATTGCATTATGGAGGAGATATGAATGTGCACCTCTCTTGTCTGGAAGAGTGGAGCACATATCTTTCACGTAGGCTACGTGTTGTAGGCCTACTATTTTGTTGAAATCCCCTGCCAATGCATAGGCTTCGTAATAGGAAGTTCAGAAAAGTCTAGCTTCGGTAAATCAACGATTAATTAATACTGAACCCGTGGCCTGCATATCTGTTGATATTTAACTAGACTAAAGCACGTGATGACTAGGTCTGCGGCAGGTTTTTATTTCGTGACGCAATTGCGTCAAACTAGATTGTCTTTGTTACTGGATGCATATCCTCTAACTCAACACATTTCCCAGACAATCACAAGCTATCACAGTGTAGGCTACATATAACTTCTGGACCGTGAACGGGAAGATAAATACGCTATTTTGGTTGTTTAAAATTCTGTTAACTAAACAACATGGTGGGTGCATTTAATTATGAAATAATGAAATGTGTCAATGTGTAAAATTCAGGCGTATTTCCAAAGATCATATGTGTCTTTAAATGGAATGCAACCATGCGGAGGCAGATTCTACGAACAATACAATACGTACTTTAAATGCAGCAAATGTCGAAACGTATAGGCTATACATATGTCTGTTATTCTCCAGAAAAGGAAAGGAGTGTGGAACACCGAAGTGACGATGGAAATGCTGATGACCCTAAAAAGAAAAAGCAGAGGCGACAGCGCACTCACTTCACCAGCCAGCAGCTGCAGGAGCTTGAGGCCACTTTCCAGCGCAACCGCTATCCAGACATGAGCACGAGAGAGGAAATCGCCGTGTGGACCAACCTCACGGAGGCCAGAGTGAGGGTAAGAAATGACTGAAACTCATGGAACTGTTGTGCAAAGCGACACGTGTATCACGTCGGCTATAGGCCCAATGGCATATAGACTCTACCTATATTGACAACGAAGAAACAGTCGAAGGGATTCTTATGACGAGGCCTTGTTTAAGTAGCCTATTAAGTTTTAACTATGGCGTAGCCAAGACGGCACTGGAAGATTACATTTTCATAACTGGAAATGGTCTATCTTACAATTAGAGACCTGGCGTCAGGAAAACTAACTGTAAAAAAAGTATGGAAGAGAAAAATGATTGTCATTAGCTGATCTGGGTTGTTTTTAGTTTGCTTATTTCGTTCAAAAATGTAAACTTTAATTTACCCGTTTCGACACCAAATGTTACCAATTATCGGTGGATTTTTGAAAGCCCGTCTGGCATCCACGAAGTGCTGGAACCGCACGTTTATTCTACACTTTAAAGGCAGAGGGACGACGGTCAGCAGGATACGTGGATGAGGACTAAATTTAGGCTATATAAAATCGAATTATTTAACTTAAATTATGAATACAATCATGACACCCAGAGCAGAATCCAGATTAACTGATTTCATAAAAGCTCACACCCAGTCAACCAACTAGGACTAACACTGACCATAAATTGATTTCATAGTTAATTTATTACATTAGCCTATCTATCCCTTATTATTGTTGTACACATTTAGGCCTACTTCATATTATTTTTTACTGGTAATCTTCAATATTGCCATATATTAAAAATGTTTTCATTCCATTACTTTGAGCGCGGAACGGTGATTGCCTTCAACCATTTTATTTTAATACAATAGAATATGCAGTTTTTTGTATTTTATTGTCACAATAAGTGTTATATAGCGTTTATTTTATTTATTTTTTGGAAACTTACGTCGACGTTTTCAAATTTACAATTATGTAGAGTCTCTTCGTGTTTTTATTTTCGTTTGAAATGCCAACAGCCATGCTGAGGAAACAGTTCAAATAAATTATTCAAACGTGTAGCGCCTCTCTCTGACCCGTTGGTAATTTATAGACCTAAGGTTGTCAAAATAGCTCTAAAAAGCTTAAAGAATTAGGCCTTATGTTTTATAGAAGCGCTACCGTTTGTGATCCACGTTGTTAATAGTGTAAAACAAATTTCGGCGCTTAATATTAATTTCAATATTTGACTAATAGCCTAGTGACACATTAAACAGCATTGTGCGTGTGTCCTTCCATCGGCACTCTGTTGGACTCAAAATATTCGTCGGCAGTAGGCTACATGTGCTTTTTCCTGTCTTGTGGTGCTTGGTTTTATATTTAGCCATTAGAAAGTTTTATTTCCCCACAATGAAAAGCAGGACATCGGTCGGAGTCAAAATGGCGGTCAAAATTTCCGTGCAGAGAAACACCTGCATAAGCGAGACGATAATGCAGCCCTTCTAAATAACGTAGGCTTATATGTTTTACACTTGAGGTGTAGGCCGTAAATCAGAACCTTAATAGGCTATGCATATGAGAACACTTGTTAGGCTATTGCACAAGGTTCTAAGAATCTGTTTAATCAGAGCAATAACAATTCCAAATTGAACTATTTTAGTAGTGTAAGGTTAGGTTATATTTAAATAATGGAATAATGCACACCCAGCACCAGTCGTGATTGTATCATATTATTCATAATAGGCATAGTTATTATATCGTGCAGCACTTTTTTACTGTGATTTTACTGTCGCCGCCTATCCCACTGAGTCTGATACTGACAATGACCACGATGATAATGATAATAGCGTAATGATTATACTGACGACGATTATTATTATGAATAGTATGCCTAGCCTACTACAACTACTACTACTATCACTACTACTAGAACTACTATTAGGCTACTACTACTACTAATAGCCTACTACTGCTGTTGCTGATAATAATAACAATAATAATAATAATAATAATAATAATAATAATAATGTGTTTCTTATGTATCCTTCATATTTTCTTTATTTTATAGGTGTGGTTTAAAAATCGCAGGGCCAAATGGAGGAAGCGCGAGCGCAATCAGCAAATGGACTTGTGTAAGAACAGCTACCTGCCCCAGTTCAGCGGTTTGATGCAGCCATACGACGACATGTACCCAACCTACACTTACAACAACTGGACCAACAAAGGACTGACTCCGGCGCCTCTGTCAACCAAGAACTTCACTTTCTTCAATTCAATGAGCCCGCTCACTTCCCAGTCCATGTTCTCGGCCCCAAACTCCATCTCTTCCATGAGTATGGCTTCCAGCATGGGGCATAGCGCCGTACCAGGCATGCCTGCTTCCGGCTTGAACAACATCAGCAACCTTAATGGTATAAGCAGCTCTTCAATAAATTCCGCCATGTCTCCATCCACTTGTCCATATGGACCTCCAGGCGGCCCTTACAGTGTATATAGGGACACTTGCAATTCAAGCCTCGCGACCCTCAGACTGAAATCAAAGCAGCACCCGACATTTGGATACAGTGGGTTGCAAAGCCCTGGTTCGAGCTTAAACGCCTGTCAGTACAACAGTTGACAAACTAGTCAATATTTTTTGGGACATATGGACTTGCGAACGGTGCAAACAAAAATGTAAAAGCTACAACAAAAACAACTAAACAAAAACAACTAAACAAAACTGGATTAGTTGCAATCATTTTCAAATGGATTATGCGGGTTGTATGTGTTTACTTATGCACAGCAATTACTTACTTGCACAACAATTTAAATATCCATGTTTTTTGGATTTCGCGGTGATGAAGACATTTGAGTCGCTGCAACATTGTATATAAGAAACAGGCAAAGGAACAATTGCGCATCTTCGCTTGCTTGTTTTGAAGACTATTTGAAAGTTATTTTGGTTGTTGGATCGGGCGAAATTAATGACACCGAAAACGTAATGGGATTTCAGACAGCGGTAAAAGAAGATTTCTGATAGGACTAGTCGTATGTAACGCTTTATACTGCTTCTGTGTGATTTTACCGTAAACCGTGCAGAAAAGACACGTTCACAAAAGCAAGCGTCTTGTATTAGTAGAACTAACTGTAATTTTTTACGCTGGACTTGGAGTATTTTATTTGTTTGTTGTTTGTTTGTTTGTTTGTTCGTGTTTGTTTGATTGTTCGTTTGCTTATAGTAGAGAAACCGCATGCTTTATGAGTGCAAAATGTTTTGTTAAAAATGATATTAATCTAAAGGAAACGAACTAAGCAAGTTAATTATACTGTATATGAAAGGTGATTGGAAAATATCTGCATGTGTTTATGGTCATTTGTTTAAATAAACTACAGCAGATTAAGCTTTCACATATCATTTTTTTTCAAGGAAATTAGTCATGCGATTAGATACAGCATTGCGCAATATATGGCTTATCCAAATTGTCCCACCTTATAATACTTTTAGGGAGTGTAGCTTAATTAATATCCAATATATGACCGCAGAAGAGTGACCTTTTAGGTTAACCAACCCTTGAGATTCGTTTTTAATGAATGAATTAATTTATTTGTATTTTTATTGAGTGACTATATTTGCCTATTTGGTTATATTTGTTTTTCTCCAGCAAGTAGGCCTTGTATGAATCAACGATTAATTATTACACCCTGGTATATGCATTGTCTGGTTTTTGGTGAGTAGTGACGATTTTAGTATCTTTCTGATTTAGATCGTGATTAGCTTCCCTTCTCATTTAATTCACCCTTTAATTCACCTATATTCAGTGATCGCCTAATTGACTCGCTCATTCTGCATTAGATACAATACACTTTTGGGGTCAGGTAAAATCCAAATTCAAATGTCGGTGAGGTAAAATCCCAGTCTCAAAGCAAATTGGGAATTCTGTTGTTATGTTCCCCTTTCATTCCGATTGCATTCTGGCCACAATTAACGCCCTTTAACGTTTCAGGCCTACAAATCTAAGCAAATTTGATCAGTCTATTCTTTAATCGACCATTGTGTAATCGGTTGTCACTGAAATGTAAGATAGGTAACCAAATATGCCATGTAATAAACATAGGCTATATATGCTTCAATTCGTCAATAAAATGTCGCCTACTGTGGATATGTTAATCAAATTGAACAAATTCCTCAATTCCAAAACTTAAAAAGACACCGGGTCAACCAAACAACATGAAGTCGCCTTTGTGTTTTATTATTATAATAATAATTATCAGGCTATTATTATTATTATTATTAAGTCTGTTAAATTAAACCAGTCATTGAGGAAATAAGCCTATAGCCTACGCAAAAACACATTGACCTTCAAACACAAATATGTGAGAGAGCCTACCAGTCTTGATTTTTCTCCCCAAATATTTCACACGGTCCTTAGATATGTGGGAAAGTTGTATCAGACGAGTTTTAAACAATAGCAGCTGTTTCTGTGATTTTTTAAATAGGTACAAAGTGTGTTTTATATTTCGTTGTTTTCGTTTTTTTAGTAAAACGAGACGGGCACGTGTAGGCTAGGCATGTAGGTTATTATTTTATTGATTTTAGCGCTTACGTGGAGTTAGCCAGATTATATGAGATGTAAATAAGTAATTTTTCACATATAGACTAGGTCTGTGCTCAACTGAAGCGTTAATATTACCTGGGCTTTTAGGGAGAACCACATGTTGGGACTGGACTGGAAAAAAATAAAAAATGGGATATGTCTAAAGTTACAAGATATTTTCGTCCCTTTCAAATATTAAGGTATATGTTGCAACTTGTTGTGTAAATCAGCCCGAAGCCAACAATACATAGGCCTAAAGTGCTAAATTGGACATAAATGCTGGCTAATAATAACTAAAGGCACTCTGATCGAAATGAAGAATAGTGGCATTAAATCGGCTTATTTATCCGTTAAAGAAACAATTAAGTCATTTCTAAAATCGAATATAGCCTAAGTCTATTATGGAAATGGGTTAAATCACAATATAAACTAGAGCGGACCACATTTGGTATCCATATTTAGCAACAAAAGTCAACATACAGTCTTGCCTACATTTATAAGTAGGCTAAACTTACAGATAAGTGCATTATTTCGCCTGCTGTATTTTAATTCGCGTCTCAGTGACATCAATGAAATGTTTGTGACACGGTTCGCTTTTGATGGCGTGTAGCATTCTGTTGAGGAGGTCCTGTGGTTTCGTGTGGGCTAAACCATAGATTAGAGGTACAGTAGCCGAATGATTTTTTCCACTAACCACCCGTGATATGTTGAAATGTCCAGTTTGTTAAAGCTTTAGTGACTATAAAACAAATTGCATCAACCATAATTGTACATACAGTGACGCGTTAGTCCGAGATGATTGGAATAGGCCTACACTGTGAGTCATTTAAATTGTTGTTTTTTCCTTTTAGTTTCATTTAGCAGTGGATATGAAGTGGCCTACGCGAAAGGCATGCACGCCCATGCGTACATGTCAATATGACCCAGAAACATTCGAATTTTGAAACATCCCAATATCCTTCACTGCAGTAATTAATCACGAAAACAAAATAATTCCTCAGTTTTTCGCATAATGAAAGGTTTTGTGATTGCTATTGAAGAAATATTGTCTTTTGAGTTATCCCATTTCAAGTATTTCAAATGACACACAAAAAGAAGCTAAGTCATAAACGATGGCATACTATCCTTTTAGTAATCATGCAAATGGATTTAAGATTTAAGCTATCAGCTTTATAAGGTACACTTATGACCTTTTAGCCTGTGCCACGCTCTGTCAGACACCATTGACTGCATAATCAATGCAGTATCTCCCTGAAGTAGATACTATACGGGCTTTTCCCATATCTGAGTTATTGACACAATTGAGCAATATTAACACAACTGTCTACACCAAGCCATGTCTTTTGTCTACTTTGTTTGACCTTTACACCCAACAATATACTATAGTAAATATAATGATTGATATATTGTGGACAATCTATATTGCAATTGTACGCATTTGGCATCAGGAAATCTTTAAGTGCTTTCATTGTGTCAAATGAAATTAACGGTATAAATGATCTAGTAAATATTTACCAAATATAGGCATATATCTATATAACTCTTACAACGAATAATTCTTCTTTAACAACAAATGTTGGCCTCCAAAGGAGTAATGCAGTTCAAATCAGTCAGCCAGAGCTATCTGTTTACAGAATTACAAACCATACACAATATACCTACAGGTTAGATTAACTCTGAAAATGTGCTGCCTTTTTTTGGCTTGAAAAAAGGGGATTGCCTCCATCATTCTCTGTACTCGATTTTGAATTGAAGTATGTGTACAAGAAAAACACACGTCTTTCACTCAGCACGGCCAAATCCGGGTTGGATCCTATTTTTCTTAACACGGTGACTTATAAAGCCAATAGGCCTACGTTCCAACAAGTGCATGCAAATAATACAAGTAACGATAAATGCGTATCAGCAGAAATTCCACAACCCCATTGTTCTAGTTTCTGTACTACGAGACACACAAATTATAATACGTGCTCTTTGTTATCACAAATATGCATACGATAGAAAAGGAATCTTTAATTTATGTAACTGTGGCACTGTATGCATGCTATAAACATATGACAAGTTATTACTACTGCATTGCCGAGAAAAAGTACTATCTTCGAGATACAGTACGGCACTCATATTAATTAGCTTATTTCAGTGGAAATTATTGATTTTACAATCAAACCGAAGAGAATTACTATAAAAACTACAGGGGCAATAAATATTGACAGACGTGCTATGCATGACCCTTTCAGCCACCTCTCTGACGTTGCATACTTTCTTTTATGTTTTCATTCAGATTGGCATCTCAGGGATTTGTTTCCTTGCATGTGCACATTTTTGAAAAGTTCATCTGAGAAAGTAAAAAGACCCATTCGCCACAAAAAAAAATTAACCGATGTAAAATATCGAAGATTGTAATTCACTGTAAAATGAAAACTATACGCATTAAGGCAAAGTGTACAGACAAATGACGCCAAATGATTGACATAACTTTAAAAAATATGAACAGTAGAATGTTCTGCATGAGTCCAACAGCTATTATATAAAGTGTCATAGTAAAATGTATTAGATCAGTGTTGACACTTTCAAAACAAATTAAGTCAAATATCTACGATGACTCTTCTTAAAAGCGGTGCAAATGGTGAGAATCGACCTCCCTGTCACAAACCTGCCCGACGAAACACAAAGCCTGTATACCAGGCAGTGACTGTATAGATCTCAGCGGCGTAGGCCTATTCCCCTACTTACATTTGTACTTACATTACATCTACGTTAAATGATTGTTCACATCACAGTAACCAATAATTTGAGATATGATACCGTTAGCACACCACAAACATCTACGTAGTGCATTACCAGTAAGGCAAAAAAATAAATAAAATTGGCCTATACCAGTATACCGCGTGGCTATATGAATAGAAATATAAGCTTTTTTTTCCATGAGGCTGGAGGAAAGACAACACAGGGTAGAAAACGTGTCATAAGTAACTGCTTGGATCTGGCCTGCACTCAGATAATCACCATTATCAGCTGGAACTGCAATTACAAGCCATGTGGGATTTCATGGAAAAATATACAATTTAACCAGTACTTTCCTTTATATATATATATATATATATATATGTGTGTGTGTGTGTGTGGGGGGGGGGGGGGGGGGGGGGGGTAATTTTCATTTATACACTGACCTTTTGGTGGCAAAATGAACAATCTCTCCACAGAATGATGTGGATCGTGAGAAAATTCTCACTGTTTCCAGAGATTAACTTTTTCAAGGTTTCCACAAATGATAGTCAGCCCTTTCTCACCCATCCTCTAAAATTATTATTATTGCACATGCACTGTGATTACCAAACAATCAGACAAAAACACCGTGAATATTTTCAAAACTCATATGTTTTGATGCATTTAAGAACTTGTCAAACATAAAACCAAAAATTCTCAATACTGACAGAAGGAGGAGTGTACTCTGATCCTCAGGACTGTGAGTTTGAATGAAAGTTGGACAAATGCTGTCATGCCCTCAATTACTCTCAACTTCAGACGATATACTATTTTAGAGAATGCATGAGAAATCGATAAGAATAATGGGAGACATTCATAACAAAGCTCTGGTCAATGTGCCTATTGTGCCTACATTCCAAAACATATTTTTGAAATATTATGGAAATCTGGACTTAATTTAAAGTAATAGTGAGCTGGCACATGCATATATAGACACCGACACATGCTGAAGCATATGCTCCCTGCCCTGAGACACAAAAAGTGCCCGTTTGGCTGCAGTGATTTTTTTTTAAAACTTACCACAGGTGCCCTTTTTATTTTGAGCATATACCCCACAAAAGAGTCTGTGCACGGCCCTGAGAATGATTTCCTCTCTAGTCACCAAACATTGAAACAACCAGGAAGTCAGTAAAGGAGAATGATTAACCCTTTATATGGATGTCAATGGAATGTGCCCGAAATGACTCCTTATTCCTGATTTAGCTGCTTGTTTGTGGTGTTGGTGCTGGTGTGGTCACATAGACGCTTGGGAAAGGCATGCTGGTACAGAGATTCTCTACGATTCATTTGATATAACGTCCACTCCAACTGTCCCTCCAGCCATATGAAATGTCTGAATTTTTCTAATTTATAGATTCATAAAATGATGTTTAATTTTTGTTTTTAGTTTGAAATTGTCAAAGTGCTTATCTATGACTGTTCTACAACTGGACATGTTATATGTATTTGCCACATATTTAAATTGAGGAATTTATTTATAACATTTATATAAAACATACGTGCCTACAAGAATAACTTCCTGCTAGTTCTCAAAATCAATAAATTGTACATATTACTTGAATGGACTCTTCGATCTGGTCCCTAATGGCACACTACAAGCTTAAATCCTCTGTCTCCATTTATGCTTGTGTTTTGGGGTGATTTATGCTTGTGTTTTGGGGTGATTTATGCTTCTGTTTTCCTTTGAGTTTTCAAAGGTGGCCATAATCAGTCTCCTCAGCCTCATTCTGAAACCCATCAGATGTGGTCCATGAACACAAGAGATTTTTATTTATTTATTGGAAAGGAGAATCACAGCTCCTATAAAACAATTTTTTTATGTCTTTGTCTCCTGTCAGATAAGAGGTGGATATTCTACCTATAAATGTAACAGTCACAGCACATTTGGCGCTACCTACAGGCCACGTGAATGCAGTGTACATCTGGGAGTGAAGTTGCAATAGACAGCAAAATCCAGCCTCACAAATTGGATGACATAAAAGCAGTTTTCTATTATATCTCGTAACTTAATAATCCACAAATCTTTCCCAGGTTGTCCAACTTTTTATATGTTTTTGGTGATATTAAATTGGCGAATTTAAAATGTAAGTTGGTTTAGGTATGGTAAGTGTTATTTGAAAGAATGATAGATTAAAGGGATAAGGCATTAAGCAGAGGGGCATAAGGGTACATCTGTGTATTATTGGTGAGAAACAGTATATGGCTATTATGATAGCACACTCCATAACATGACTAATGTGGTTCCAAACAGTTCTTTCATGAGTTAACTGTGTTATTTAGGTTTCCAGCAGGATTCCAAAGCGGTAGCTGTACTCCCATTAGCAACTGGCAACGTCTTTAGGCCATGGAGCTAGAGACAGACCTTAGATTTTACTTTCTGTGGCCTTGTTACCATTATTCACAGAGATCAAATGACTTGGGGCAGCCGTCCTACCACTCGGCTAAGGAGGGAAACATCACCTTGAAAATGTTTAAATTAATCTGTAATAATTCTTGATATACCAGCTCCCTGGGGGAAATTAATTAGGCCTCCCACTCACACAGTCTTTTTTTCTTTTGACATTTGACCGCAGAGCGCAGACAGTAATGTTTCAGAGAATTAACATTTTAACATTAAGACGTCTGAAAAGAAAGGCCGCGTTAAGGCCGCGGCTCTCTAAGAGATACGCGGTGGAGTGATGCGTGAGGCAGCGGTTCTGCGGGGTGAATTAATGAAAGGACCAGCCACGCCGGGGCATCAGCTGCATCCAATTATCGAAAAGGGCCACATCTGGATGGAGAGCGAGCATCTGGCCATTGCATCTGACGGACCGAGAGGACCGTGCACGGCAGATCAACTGGCTTTGCCTCAGGCCTTAAATTCAACACAACATCAGGCACACTTTGCAACAGACGTCATTACAAACTGTCCTTAAAAGTGAATTGGTCACTCCAGAGTATACAGAGAACTATCTACCCAGAAAAATTAAAACAGTGGTTGAGATATATTTACATTTACATCATTTGGCAGATGCGCTTATCTAGAGTGACTTCCAAAAGTGCTCTGAACTTTGAACCTCAGTCAGACAGAGTAGCTTCACATCCACATACAGAGAATAAAAACTGTCAAGATAAATACGGCAGAGATAGATTAGATGAAAGGCCATGTCCCCGGCCTCCATATTTTGCTACAGGACTAAAGTATCAGTCAAGTATCCTACCCAACATTAGGGAAACAAATGGCTGAATGAAGCATATGCTTATCATTGAGAACATTTTATGAATCCTAACGATAATGATGACAATAATGAATATGATGATAAGTATATCGTCACCATGATTGGTATTATTATAATAATTAGCAATACATTTATAAAACTAGAGCCTCACAAAAAAAAAGAAACACAACATTTCAACAGAAAAACTGATCGAGATAAAAATGCATTGAACAGTGTGTAGCGGAGGAATCTCATACTCCAGTCCTGGAAGGCCACAGTCTCTGCTAGTTTTTGTGATTCCCTTTGTGATTCCCTTTCAATCAGCAGCTAATTCAGGCCTTGGAAAAAAAGGTGTGCAGACTATTTAACCAATCAATTACTTAAATTAAGCTCTTAAGTGCAGGAACACATCAAAAACGTGCAGACACAGATCTGTTTGATTTTGAGATCTCTCGTGTCAGGGAACCAAGCTGACAACTGAGGTGATGTAATATTGGCTCCCTTACGATGTACATCACCCTGCAAAAGGATGCCTGTAAAGTAAATCGATTGTGAAGAAAATGGCTTCTTTACGGCTTGCGATATTTCTGCACGGGAACCGTTTGGCTTCAGATTTTCAGAAATTGCACATGAACTGTCACGTTCCGCCTCGTATCATCAAGTTTAACTCCGACCTGCGAAGCACAGGTGACAGAATACCTCGCTCTGTAGTTCTGCTTCATAATATATAAACTCTGCCTTCACAGCCCAGCTTCTGATATCGCGCCTAACTATACTAGTGCAGGGGTGGCCAACCCAGGTCCTGGAGAGCCGCAGGGTCTGCTGGTTTTTGTCGTTACTCAGCACTTAATTGATCAGTTAAAGCAGTCGATCACACAGTTAACACACCTCACCTGGTTTCTCTGCTCTAAAGTGGTCGTTGTATTGAAGGTGAAAACCAGTAGACCCTGTGGCCCTCCAGGACCTGGGTTGGCCACTCCTGTACTAGAGCATTAAAAAACAGTGCATGTTACTTAAGACTGTCTGTGATTAAGGTAGGCTGCAAATTGAAAGAACATGGAAACTGACTGATAACTGGGGCCATGGGCAAATATTTGTTTAGCCCTAGTTAAACTGGTGCAGAATAGACTACATGTAGTTTTCATTTGAGTGCCATTCAACAATAATAAGTTAATTACAAGTTTGTTTAAATTATATTAGTTACATGAGAACTTTATGTATGAAGTACTTCTAACCACTTTAAGAATTCACACTGCTCCAGCTCCCTATTCAACTGTATCATGTCTCTAAGCTCAGTCTGGAGCAATGACAGCCTTAATGCACCTTTAGACCATGATATCTGCCACATAAGCTAGATTTGGCAAAAGGGACATTATTCCACAGCCTAAGTTATAGTCTAAAGCTCCAATGTGCATTTGATGAGAGATTCCACACCACATTCTGCGGTGGCGTACGAGATCTGGGACACAGTCACACCTCGTGGGTGGTCCTCGTTGATAGCAAAAAGAGGTATCTGGAACCTGACTTGTACTCACATGATAAGTATATAGTGTAAAGACGGCTTCTTAAACCGGCACGTCGACCCTGTGCAAATATGAGCAGTCATTAAGGAGTTTAGTGAATACTCATGGACTCATAAAAGCACCTTTCATTGCAATATCACTCTGGAATAAGGATGTCATATCATAATAAGTGCATTTCAGTGCAGGTTTCCAGTCCACATTTAAAGATTGACATAGAAACACCATGTAACAAAAATACCTTTTTCTGCTGTTTACTTATGGGAGGCGTGTGAAACGGTGGATTTCTTTGATAACTATTGTTTAACAAACAATACATTATTAATTTCATAACAACACCGTAAAACATATGTATATCTCCATTCTACTTGCTTTTGGCCAAGTTATTATATCAGATAGTGGGCTGGGAGAGGTTCCAGTGTGAGTCAAGGTAGGCTTACACATGGAGTAAGTGTAGAATAAAAACCATGTAAATGTATATAGTACTTTTACTGTCACAAGGAAACGGTTAAGAATGCACCGTGAGAACATTTCCTGTTTTCAGGCTCTCTAGTGCTCAGGGCTGGTATCTTTCCTGGTTAAATGTACACGATAAGAACCATTGCAATGAGGAAAGTCACCAAAAAAGCCTCTTGGAATTTTGAGACATAGTCCACCCAATGTTTATGCAATGTGTATAGCAGTGATAGGCCAACACCAACGCCATTTACCAACACTTCTTCTGACCGCTGGGTCTAAGGCAGGGGGTTCCGAAAATGCATCTTTCAATGAAACATCTTAGCAAAAAAAAACCCAACAAGTACAAACAGGCTCATGCACTGCAGTGAAAGCAGTTACTGAGGATTGTACAGATATTATTCTTTATTAGAGGAGAGGCTGGTTGTGGTAGTTGTTATACATTAACTATAATATGAGTCTAGATGAAATTACCATGTATTCGCACTTGTCAGAAACTGATCAACTTACCAATCGGAATCATTGACTAATTTCTTCCACACGTGAAAGGAAGATTTCTCTGCTATACTGGGGTTTGTTAGAACAGTTTTGTTTTGTTCAGTATAGAGGCAGTTAATAGTTAATAGGAGTGCAAACATTTCTATTTCTAAAGTGTGCTTCCTTCAGCACAGTGAACACAAAAGAAATGTTTTCCTTGTACCTGGTTGCTAAAAAGTGCCACTCTAAACACTTTGCCAGATTTAACCGGGCAAATTTGCCAAATCTTACCTGGTGAATCAAATCCAATTACCCTAAACATATAATTTCATATACTGATAAAGATAAATCTATAAATCTAAGAATGCATAAAGCACTGAACAATAAACCAGAAGAAAGCAATGCAAAACACGTCAATATTTTTTTTTAAATTGTCTTAGCTTTTGAAATAGTACTATTGTTAAAATAAGATTTCTGACAAACGATTTATTAATTTTTTCAAATATTTCTTTGTAGTATTGTTTTGAGCACATTACCATCCTGTTCAGTGAGGTTCATATTTTTTTTAATCCACATTTGAGATGTTTAATTTCCTATACATTTACGATTTTACAGTAACATATCATCAAGGCTTTAAATACTAATGTTTTCAGTTATGAATGCAATTACAATATTTCAGACAACAAAAGAAGAAGCACAAACACGAGACAGTCATAGCCAGCCAGTCAGATCATTGTTTCAAACTTTAAGAAATATTTTTGTGGGCCTTCACATGGATCATTCAGCAAAGCTGTCACAAGTACAGACTCTGCCCTACAGCCTATACAAGCTTGTTGAACTATGTAATTTAACAAATGCAGCTGACTATGATATATCAGCGGGACACATTTAACCTTGTCCTACAAGGGAAGGCAGTCCTTAAATTGAGCAGGGAGCCTGAGATACTGCTAAAAGTCCCCCGTAGAAACACATTAACTTACACTAATCAATGCCCCTCTACACCAATTGCCATTCAATTGTACTGCAGCACACGTTTTAGTTAATAGTGTTCAGTATATATTCACAGTACTGCACTGTGAAATGTCCAGTGTTAATTCAACTCTAAACAGAGTACATTTGGGTCCAGTGGAGTTGATTTAGCATTCCACATTTTACTTTGTGTGAATGAGTATACTTGAGGAATAAACTTGTGTTTCAGTCATAGTTCTCCCTGTGTAGGTAGAAATTGAAACCATAAAATAATACAGTATATTTGTACACGTATCTCAGAATCAGATGAGTATGCTCTATTGCTGAAAGTATTCCTTAATTTAAAATTTTGAATTGTTTGCCATGAAAATGTATCATTTCAATATATACTGCATTTTAAACAGGTTGTAATTATTATGCAAGATCAGTGTACAGTGAAAACTATACTGGAAGTAATCAATAAAAAATATGGTTCAGCTACCTATAAAGCAAAACACTTTTATTTATTTCTTATTATGTAGAATAGCAACAGTGAATACAATACAAGAATCAATTTCATGTCTGTCCCAAAACCCACCCTGCTTCTCATGTTCTACATGTAATAGGCTAAACAGCAACATTGATAAAATGATAAAAATTGTTTTCAAAACAAAGTCTTACTTTTTTTTTTCCAAATTTTTTGGCATTGGGAAAAGGGAATGATCTGAGTATAGAAAATAACCTGATCTAAATCAGGATATCCTAATTTACAGAGAAATGGGCATTACTTCGCTGAATTGCAATATTAACCTAAATACACAAAGGAGGCAGGGGACTCATCAAAATACAGTTTTCTGTTGAACACAGTGACGCACGTCCTATAAGAAAATATGCACTGTGTGAAAGGGCCCCTTCTTGGCTAATAACCACTGTTCAAAATGCACCCCCGACAACCTCCCCCCTAGTCCGCGATCGGAACCTCCCCCATTGCAGTAGCTAGCTAGCTAGCTCCAACGCTCCACTGAAACCTGAGCCCATCCCACAGGGTCTGTAGCCACACCCACACCTCCCCGCCCGGAAAAGAGCATCACGCCCAGAAACATCCCGAACACATCTTAGAATAATAAATACAGGCAGAGGAGCACAGATTCTGCAAATGTGGCCAAAAACAGAGATTGCCAGTGCATCATAAACATGACTTAGCATAGTTATTTTATAATATTTTCAAGGTAGAAATCCTGCATAGTATATATTTACGGCCCCCAAAAACATCTTTGCAAAAAGATTGCCATTCGTGCTAGCTTTCCACTGTGGTCTGACTATGAAATATGAGTTCTCATACATGTGTAGTCTGAAGGCAAAACTGTGGAGAATAAGCAAACTCAAGCTGTTGTTTTTCTCTTAACCTGTTCACTGGCAGAGGAAGCCCTTTCGCAACTGAAAACATTCAAGCCTGCCAAGACTGTGCTGCGGCAAATGGCATCCCACCTAAAAGCTGTAAGCGCGACAGCAGCCTAAATTCGGCAGGGTAGGCTACAGCTTTCAGTGCGGCGCAGGAAGGTATGCTAGCATTGGCTGCTGTAGCTGCATTATAAATGCTGCGGACTGACGGGAACACCACCATCGATACCAACCTCCAGGCACTTTGAGCCTCGGTTTAACTCAAAAATCACGTGTGAATAGTCTGGCATATTTAACATTCCCACTAATTAAAATTGATATAAAACATATTTCTGTACATTAGGCTAGATGTTCCCCTTTCATTTAATGAGAAACAGAAGCTCACAGAAAAAGGGCAGAAAGATGTAAGAAAGGGTAAAAAGCGTGACTGCGTCCCCTGGTCTCCAATACTGAACAAAACAAAAGTGGCCTGCACAAATAAAGTGAACAAAAACGTGAACGACTTTTTGTAACTTCTGTAAACATTCGGAACAATTTAGGCACAAATTAACATAGCCATATTTGAGCATCTTCTAGTGACATTTTCTTTTGTTTATGTATATCTTTATTTAGATTGGATACACTAAGGGCGTGATTTACTAAGACCTTCAGCGGGTGCAAAACCATTTAGCACACGGAGAACCAATAACATGACCAATCATTGGTCATGTTATTGGTTTTGCGTGTGCTAAATGGGTTTGCACATGCTAAGGGTCTTCCTAAATCAGGCGCTAAATGTTCAAAATAAATAAATTTTTTGAAACCAACCTGTATGAGTTGTTCTTCAAATGTCAGAGGTTTATCATATTATATTAGTTCCATTTTTTTCTCGATTTGTTTTGTGGAAATATTATTTTAATAGAGTGATGAGAAATCCTAAAGAAATGAAAATATGGTGTATGTATTGTATTTATGACAGTATACTTTTACAAAGAAAGGCCAATATGTTTTCAGGCATTAGTTTGTCTTCAAAAGTATTATTAGTACATTGATTTTTATGGCAACCATGACAGAAACAGGAACTGATAATGCAGGCCTACATTAACTATAAAATTAATGGAATTCCTTTCTCCTGCAAAGACACACATAGTTACACACACGTAATCAGTATGGTCCTCATGCAAGATTTTTATAAGTCAACAGAAACAGCTGGCCTATCTTAAACATTTGACCATTGCTCTGGACTTCAATACTCTCGCCAAGGCTTAAAATAGACAAACACAGAACGCTACTCTGTTCATTCAGTTTTGTAAAGGCAAGATAACTTGATATTGCTTAATAGTATAGACCTGTGATGAACTGGAACTGGAAAAGTATTTGAACATAGAAAAGAAAGTAAATAGAAAGTGTGTGTGCGTGTGTGTTTCACAGAGAGAGAGAGAGAAAGAGAGAGAGAAGAGAGAGAGAGAGAGAGAGAGAGAGAGAGAGAGAGAGAGAGAGAGAGAGAGAGAGAGAGAGAGAGAGAGAGAAATAAATACCAAGAGCAAAACATACAACAGAGCACTGAACAGAGCAACACCACACCACAGTCAGCTACAGGACAGCAACTCAAGAACACCTCCAATTAGAGTAAACCAAATTATAAAACACCTCAAAAACTCTTATTTGGACCGTCTGGATACAACTACTAAAACTCAAAACAAACTGGAATGCTACCGGGCCCTAAACAGAAAATATTAATTGGCAGAATATTTAGTCACCATTAAAAATAGAAAACAGAGGGGGATCCTGACCAAATATCATGTCAGTGAGCACAGCCTAGCAATAAGAGACCAGCCACCTCTGGCAGACTTGGCTGCCCCGAGAAGAGAGGCTGTGCTCCCACTGCTGTCAACAGCAAATAGAGACAGAGCTGCACCCCCTCACCCAATGCAATAAATATGAAGAAGAATATGGAGAACATCTTTTTATAAAATTTAAAACAGCACAACCAAAGCTCCCAAACCTTTATTTACACGATTATAATTATTACTAGTAGTATTATTGCATTGTTAATACTAATAGTAGTAGTATACATTTTACGTCTTTATATGTCATTATATTTTAATCTTTATATATTTATTGCTGTAGTTGTTACTTTTATTGTTGTTGTTATCATTATGATTGATTATTACGCTTTGGCAATATATGTACTTCAAAGTATGTCATGCCAATAAATCATTTTGATTTGAACTGAATTGAGAGAGAGAGAGAGCTTGATGATCAAGTTTTTTGTTTAAGTATTAATAAAGCTGCAAAACAACGCAGGCCAACTAAAACAATGGGCTCCTTATTTAAAGTATTTTTTTGTTAAGTGGTAGTAGCAGTACTAGTGGTAGTAGCAGTATACCTGCAATAAGGTATGCTAATAAGTCTTTCAGTTCAGTCCCCACAACATTCCAGAAAACCTTGATAGTATCATCTCAATAATGAGGCCGATAGCTGTAAATGACAAAGTTCCTCTCAGTCTGAATTTGTGGTGATTAATGTGGAGATACTCACTTAGGCCTGCCTATCACAACTCCACCACAGCGTGTTAATCCTTAATAGACATTTTTATTTGCTCCATTCTTAGTGGAAAAAAACACCCATGCTCAAAGCTGAAAATAGCCACCCGTTTTAATTATGAAGCCACGTAGCTGCTGTTGGGTCAAGTGTATGTTTATCTAAGAGATAAGCCCAACTGAACAACACTGTGTTTATGACAAGGATTCATGGATCAGGACATTGTGAACTGCTGTAATTACAGAGTGAGCCTTTTTTCGGGTTTTTGCATTTAAACATCTATCACCATCATAAACAGGGACTTGCAAATAATGTTTTTTCTTGTTCTAGTGAGGGTGGTTTGACTGCCAATGAAAAATTTGATCCAGCAAAATACATAATTTATATAATGAAAAACAAACTGATACGAAACCTTGATACGAAACAAAAAAGTACCAGATAGTTAACAATATTTAATACATTAGAATACTGAACATTTTTGGTGCCTTAGCTGAGAAATCCTCTAAAGGTCAACAGTGAAAAAATGGGAGGCTATTTCTGCACAAAACATTTAAAAATAGTTAAATATCTTGGTCAAAAAGTTGTCAACATAATGCAACCAAAAATAGTCATCATTAAAATTAGCTATTCAACAATGATCACCCTTAAAAAAAAAAAATTAAGCATGTATGCCCTGATATAGTTCCCCTGATTTTAAGGATTGACGGCAATTGAAATAAAAATTTCAAGTTCGGAATTGAAATTTTTTTAAAAACTTGCAAAGATACTGATTGAGACAGTGGAGGTAATGAAAGCATTATATAGCATTTCCCCATTCAGTCTCTATCCATGGCAAAGTCAATGCTCACCATGTCTGGGACGTGGCAGGGTTAAAAAAAACCTGAAATCCTGGATAAATAATAAGAAAATGGCCGCATAATCTCCCGAGGAGGCTCAGGCAAAATCAGGTCTGCCTGTGGATCAGAGTCCCTCTACTTCTACATTCTCTCTGTATTACTGCTCTTTTATCCAGAGCAATCCCTGATCGTGTAGTAAAGAGGGTTTACCATTACTTTGTGATAAGTAAACATTCAAGAATAATTTTTCCACATATGCCGGGGCAGAAAAAGGTTTATGTGTCCTAGAGAACAAACAATATCTTCAAGGCAAAGGCCGATTAGACTAGGGAAGCATAGCAAATTTCAAACAATTCACAAACATTGCAACATTACAGCATGATAACATAATAAACATTGTAACATTTATAACACAATTATAACATTTGAGATTAAAAAAAAGGGGAGAGAATAGAAACAGGTACAGTTCATGGTGTGACTTTGTAAGTAAATGTTATCAGGTTGTGACAATCCTCCCCAGCAGCTAGTGAGTTATATGGCTAGTACCCTTGGGGATACTTCAGAGGGTTGCATGGGGCTCTTCAAGGTAAATGGGGCAATAAATGAGATAAATCTAAGTAAATAATCACAGATCAAATTGGGCAAACTTCTTAGTAGCACTTAGCATTGCATTGGTTATGTAGGAGCCTCCCTTATTCAGAATGACTTACAAAATTAACTATTAAAGTAGTTTCATTGAGGTTGCAAAGTGCATTATTGCTATATGCAGGGAAGGGTCATAGCCATGCTTAGAGACAGTAAACGTGTGATATTAAGTGCTAGACTGAGAATGGTCAACTAACCTGACAAACCTTATCACAAGGGGCTTGATGCCAAAATTAGGCTGACGGTCTGTTCTCCACAGCAATGTGTGGTAACTGTAACTCTACGAGGAAAAGACGGGAGATTATTTCAGCAATCAAACACCTGTAATTGAGTGCAGCTGATGTTTGTGTGGGACTTGTTTTGACCCCTTCAGGAACACAGCAGAAAGCAGGGAAGAGAAGGAGCCCAAAAACCCATCCTGTTCCACATCTGCTTAATAAAGAGGGGATTAATGAGAGAAATTCTTCCAGCTCGCTTCAGCTGCTGCACAGTAACTCAGTGGCTAAACCCGGATTCCGCAAGATCATCAGAGGCCCTCTTTCCCATCTACTGCTTGTTGCTAAAAAAAAAAGAGAAAATCCAGCGTAATGTTTTTTTTTTTTTTTGGGATTAAGTTTTCAACGTTCTCTTTTTTCCCTAAATTTTGCTGCCTGGACAACAAAAAGTAAGTCGACACACAAACTGTGCAGTCAGCACAGACTGCTGGATGAATTCAGTGTATGCAAAAATGTTGTGACTAGATCAATTGCATAAGCAATTCTTCATTTATACTTTATTTTGTGATGATTTTCAGTACTTATAAAGGCTACAACAAAACATCCTCAGTGACCCACGACAGCAGATGGAAGAGTCAAGAGTTATTACCTTGTTATAAACGTACGACCATTCCACGACCAAATCCATCGTGTTCTTACAAAGCAACCAGAGAGAAATACCTGAATATTGTACACTAAATAAATAATCAAAACACGAATTTCTCGGAATCTTTGGAAGGTATCAGGATGGAAGTGTGGTGCGTAATTAAATAACTTTACAAAACAAAATTGCTTATTGCCAGGAGGATGTCTATACTCATTCCAAAAATACAGAAATTCACAGTGAGGCAGCCGTTCATCTTTGAAAGAAACCCCGCTTTTCGCATTTCTTGCGGCACGTGTATGCTCCAATCAGGGACCATCCAGGGAGTGATTGTGGTCATTCTAATTATCTACAAAGAAAGGGTGAAATCCTTCGCGCACCGCACCCACTGTGAAAAATCAGGACAGGCTATTTCAGAGCAATTTCCCACTGCAATCTCAATTGAGCCTCTAAATGCTTCCTCGGCTAATTAAATCAACTGACACACCATTGTTTATAAGCCATCTTTGCAACCATATCTGTAGTTCCATCCACCTTCTGTCATTATCAAACAGAATTACTCGGAGAGGAAATTATGTTTAGCTTTTTAGTACGTTCTAACCAATTTATAGGCTTTTTTCCACATGATGTAACACGATCAGTGACGATCTAATTGGTTATCAAGGAAACCATCTCCTGATCAATTTAAATAATTGCCATATTCCTGCAACCCTAGCCTGCCGCCAATTTAGTTTGGGGTCTGCTTTTTCTCAACTTTCATTTAACATTATAGCAATTATTAAATAGCTCGCAATGGAAATTGTTGTCAAAACATTTTCTCTCCGATGCCTCTTAAAACGCCTAATTGACTTTCAGGAAAAGCACAAAGCACACTGTAGCTAGTTTGTTGTTACACAGACCTGCTTCTTTAAATCCTTCACATACTTCTACTATCCCTTACTTATGCTGTTAAAATGGGTAAACACGTTTTTGAAACGTAAAATATATAGGCTACGTTTTCCTGAACCAGGCCATCTGGTTATAGAAATAAATAAATAAATAATGTAATGTTATATTTGCATCGCTTACTGGCTTCCGGGATGTTCCCATGGGCGATGGCCTACTTACTCTAAAAAGATAACTTTCATGAAATATGTGCCCTAAACTTTCCCGACATCTTAAAAACAATGGCTTGGTCGGGGAGTTTGAAGAGGGTGATGGGTTGCTCGCTCTGGGACACTTTGTTCAGCGCGTGTTATCAAGGCGGCGAAGAGGAGGGAGACGGCGCAGTGTTTTCAAACGGTAGACTGTCACGCACGTTCTCCACTCCGCAAACGCAACAATTAGACAGAAGAAAAACTTACGTTTCAACCAAGGAGGAGTCAACGAAGGTCAAGGGTGTCTTTTCTTCGGGTCTTTGTTTACTCCTGCATTGTATAGATAGAACATACTCCTCGAGCCACAATAACTCACATCCCGTCAGGGGCGATCAGTTTGATGTAACATTGCGCAGACACGCATCTCAAATAACCAGAAACACCTGACGGGGCCAACACGCGTTTTCCTGCGAGCCTCTTTAAGGGCATTTTGGGTTATTACCATATGATTGTCATAAAACACTGGATGAGACATTTGACATCAGAGTGGCACTCCCCCATTGCGGTGAAGCTGAAATTCGTCCCTAGTTTCAAACACATGTGCCTATTATTTACAGATCGGTTTCCACCACGCAGGACGGAGCTTAAGAGACCGAGGTCTCTCTGCCAGGGCTAAGTATGTTCCACTCCATCGCTATAATCAGCCAGCATCCATCGGCACCAAAATGTTATACCTCACGGAAATGAGAGGCAAAGAAATTTAAAGCAACCTCCAACCTCCGGCCTCTTGTGTGATTCAGATATGGCATCACAACCTTGCCAAACACAAACTCTATAATTTAGTTTCTGCAAAAATAAATACATCAATAAATAAATAATTTTCCAACATATGCTCTATATGACAGTAACAGAATGTGATCACTAATCGAGAGTGGGATCAAGACTCTCTAATTTAGTCACTGACTCATCAACAGACAGTAACGTCCCTTTACCTTGCCTTACCACAACTGTTAACAGTATTACTGAACCATCCCATTTCTGGGCCACACCTTACAGATTCACTAAAGTTGTTGTCTGGAGGAAAAAAGAGATCAATGAAGAGAGTTGATAGTTCCCGGCGAAAGCCCTATTTTCAGGTTGGAGGATTTAAGGCCACTCTGCCATTAGCTGCTCGTGATTCTGGAAACCACGGGAGAAGCTTGCTGTCTCAAGGGGCTCAGCATGGTTGTACAACAGCATACTTAACACTGGCCGAACAAGTTCAATAACAAGTGGAGGCTTGAAAAAGAGATTTTGCCAAAGGAGCCCCTTTTGGGAAAAGAAAAAGAGCTCAGCTTGAAAAAGTGTGCTTGGGGGGATTTCAAGAAGCCCTGCAGATTTTGTCTAAGGTTGAAAATGTAATGGTTCTATCAAAGACACAAGGTGCAGAAGGCTAACGCAACCAGGCCTCCCTTTAACTTGAATGTCAAGGCATTTTATTTAATTCTTTCCTCCAACCTTAAAATTTTGGACATTTACTGATTAAAACAAGTAAATGCTGAGGTCTGGATGTGAGGTTGTCAGCCACACATTCTATTTTAATAAGCGTGTGATTTTTGTGCCCTGTCATTAATGCAATGCATAACTAATTAACTAATTATATCAATTCTTGAGATCGGCATTTTAAAATGGCAAATTATTTAATGTGGCAAGGGGAACAGTGTTGAAAATTATGAAAACATATACATTACATTACAATCATTTGGCAGACACTTTTATCCAAAGCGACGAGCAAACATGAACAAGCTGCATCGACAATGAGTAGAACAAGTACAACCTCACTGATAAGATAAGTTGCTAAACACCCCAAAACTACAGCCTCAAAAATGACCACATAATTGAATCAATACCTCTATGACCCAGTCTTAACAAAGATTGTACATTAAAGCAGGGCTACCATTTGTTAAACCTCTTGTATCCAAGGTTAATGCACACAGATGCATAACCTGTTGTAAGGGGCACAAAACCTGGATCCCTGAGCAATGAAAAATTTATATGGTCCGATGAGTCATCTTTTACTCTTTTTTGTACATCTGGATGGGTTTACATTTGGAGAAAGTCAACAGAAGCCTTCACCCCACAATGTCTGTTGCCAACTGTTGAACATGGTGGCTCTGTAATGGTATGGGCAGCCATCTCATGGGGGTCATTGGGTTTGATGATTGCTCTCTGTGGTCGTATTATGGCCAAGGAATATGTAGCCAGTTTACAAGACCACGTGCACCCTATGGTGCAAACACTGTTTCCTCACGATGTCCCCATATTACAAGAAGAGAGCCCCCATATGCACTGCTAAAACAATTCAAGAGTGGTTTCAGATGAAGTCAAACACCTTTCACGGCCTCCACAATCACCAGATCTAAACATCATTGAATCTTTATGGGAAGTTCTGACGGGCATTTGACAGCTTTCAAAGAAGGACTAAAGCCGTTCTGAAGACGAAGGGTGGCACTTCTCCTTATTAGTTACTTGATATTCATGTACTGTTCAGTGTTTCCATCATTTTGTCCAACGCCTAATTCACATTTGAGCTCAGAAACATAATATGTAGACATTTCCATAAAGTGGCCTTTGGATGGAAAGAAGCCAACATTGCGTTGTTCTCAGTCTGTTCTCAACAAGGGAATTTAGACTATCTTCACAGTCTGTTTCAAAATAGGATGTATACGTCTCTGGCCACAGATAAATTACTACTGGCTTGGCCACTGTAACATAAAAAGATTTTCCACTAACTCCTTTCCAAATTTGTTCTCGTCAGAAAATAATACACAAATACAAAAAAAAAACTAAAGATTCTTCGAAAAAGTACAAAAAAGCACATTCTTGATTATTCTTCATTTAGATTCTTTGCACAGAATTCAGCCACACTCACCCCGCCCTGCTCTCAGTTTCAGAGAGAAGTAGGTAAAATGGTAACTCCAAGAGGACCAGCAGGGACTGTATTGTCTTCTGGCAGAAGGGGATTTTGTGACTCTCATTAAAAACTCAGAGGGATCTAGTTCCTCAGAGTCCGTCACTTTGGAGATAAGCAGCAAATGGAAATCATCCACCTTGTCATTCTTCATCGCAATCCCCCTCTAAAAAAGCCCTACAAACAGCCAACAAAGAAAACAAAACCAAAAGAAAAACAACAAAAAAATGAAAATACTGCAAGGGAAAATGCCCAGAATGTCAAATTGGAACAACGTGAGCTCCGTCCCCATCTCTTTGAGACACAAAGAAGCATCAAACTTTGAGGAATGATGGGATTGTTAGTGGTTTTCTGGAGCAGACGAAACATTTTAACCAATTTGATTTGTTTGTGAAAGAAATCATTCTGATCGAAACCCCAGTTGCTGCCAAGCACGCCTCTGGTCCCTCTCATTTTAATCTGGTTTGACAAGAGCGGGTAAGAGGATAGTTTTACTGCCAGTGCGGCAGACGAAGGAGGTCAGAGCCTAGCCCTCAACTTCAAACACGTGGAAGTGTAAAACAGAGTTTGTTAGGGGCTAAAACAACTAACCGCTGGATTAGCGGATGTCCGCTAAGTGGCCTTGAGATTTTGCCGTTTACATCTGTAAATCTGGAAGAAAAATACAAATTACAAATGGTAAAACACGGACCAGTGAAAACACAGTTTCAGGTTTTCAGAACTCTAGCCCTGCCCATATCAAAGGTGGATTCATTTTCAGCCCAATCTACAGTATGTTGTTACTTTTCTATTTTAACACATTTCACATCGTATTTAAGTGCTGACTCTCAATAATTTTGAGTTTATAGACTAGAAAAAGGTATTTACCTTGTATTGAATTTCATGCAGTATTGTAGAAAATAACTGCTCAAATGAGTCTTGGATGTTCATACTCATACTGTTTATTTATTGCAAGCTGTTTTCGATGGACATCAATTTTATTTTAAAAAAAAATTAAACCCAATGAGAGTCTCAAGTATAAATATAGATATATATTTGAAGGCTAAGTACATGCCTCCGCCTACATCCACACGCAGAGGTCAGAAACCTGGACCAGACTGCACCTGCAACCAATCAGGAAAGAGACTGGACAGAGGTACATGTGAAAGATGCCTTCTCCACGAATCTGCTTCTCTCCAACAGTATAAGAGCCTAGAGTGTGTCTCCTGACCCCTGCTAAATAAATCAGAGTTCCACAGCTGCTAAGTGCCTTGCGAAGGCTGGCCTATACATTAAGTCCATAATGTGGAGGCAGAGATAAACACTTGAAGGGTCTCTATACTCCCTATGAACCAGGATAAATCACACATCTCTCAGAGGAGTTTGACAAACAGTCATGAGAAACTGAAAAATGTACAACAGCAAAGATGGCCACTGGAAGAAACGAGAGAGAGAGAGAGAGAGAGAGAGAGAGAGAGAGAGAGAGAGAGAGAGAGAGAGAGAGAGAGAGAGAGAGAGAGAGAGAGAGAGAGAGAGAGGGGAGAGATGGACACCACAGGTCTTACCTGTAAATTTAAACACATTTCAAAGTGTCCCTGTTTTTAATCAGAGTACAGATTTTGTTGATCATTTTCAATGGTTGTCTGGACTGTATGGTTGCAGTTATTTTACTTTATTGAACAAGGTTAGTCGCGCTGGGATAAAACCTCTTTTACAAGAGGGACCTAGCAAGACTAGCAGCAGCACAGTTGCATAGCATATAACACACTGTACACAAAGTAAAGGCAATAGGAGCATAGATGGCAAAGCCAACTATGAAGAAAAAAGTCAGAAAAACAAGACCAGGTACTCCTTTCATTTATTTGGAACTTTAAAATCTAATATCACCAGTATACTTTCACATAAATACTTCAGACAGGGATGGCTGCTTCTAACGGCCAATTCAGTGCAGTGCATCACATGGTTTTGAAAACAACAGTGGCCATAGAACTAGTATCTAGGTGTCTTGTCTACTTGAGATAGTAGGGTTTACTCTGTTGGTAGGTGACACGTCTGATTGACAGTTGCAAACTCTGACTACATGTTAATGGCTGGATAAGTTCTTCATCCATCCCCACAGATCTATATTCCAGCCTGGGAGAATGAATAAGAGGTAATGGAGACCTAGAGAGGAGGCACAATGCTCAATCTTTTCTCACTTAGCGCTGCTCATACAGCCTTCATCAGGGGTGTCAAACTCCAGCCCTGGAGGGCTGCACTGTCTGCAGGTATTTCTGGGGGTCTTTCAGCAGCAAATTAAGGCCTTGAGGACAAGGACTGTGGATTATTTAGCCAATAAACAATTTAAATTAATCACTGGTGCATATACATTTAATTGGTGCCCACCAGGACTGCATTCTGACATCTGTAGCATACAAGTTCCTGTTCCATATCAAATAACAGTGCTGGAATTTACTGGCACAATTAATAGCAGAAAGGACACTAAATAACTCACTGAAACTGTTGTTTCCTATATTTGAGTTCACAGCCCCTCCGGTCCCATTCCTTCACTATCAATGTCCAAGACCAATCCACCACAGCTGTTGAACCAGTACTGTTCAGCCCCATATTAGCACAACACATATGCAAATCATGACGCTCCCAGCAAAAGTGATTCGTCTGGTCATTAAATAGAAAAAAATAAGTCGAGGACCATTCAGTAGCTAGCCATTATTCCTGCATTTCAATTTATGCGCCCGAAGCAGTAATCCCTACAGAGCGGGGCTGAATTTTATTAGAAACACAATTCAACTAACAAAAACACACAAACCATTCGTTGGTAATCTTGTTTAATTGGAGAGATTACGTCAAATTAACTGAGGCCAGATATATGACTCCACATCACTTCAGACAGTCGTTTTAGTAAAAGTGTTTTTTCGCCGAAACAGATGTGAAACTTGTTGTCTCCTTGCGCCCCCCATTGGACTATGTAAATATTGCATTAGTGAGAACCAACAGTTTAACTTCTAATACGGTTGCCAGATGTTTTCAGTTCGATGGCTACTTAATGAATAATATATAAGCGGTGACAACAGAGAGCAGTCCTACATAACATAGGGTAGTATTTTACACCTGAATGACTGACTGGCTCAAGGTGGCTGCTATGGTAAATGGTTACAATATTTCCGCTAGAGGCCTTAGCAAATGAGCTACTTCGTATGTCTAGGCTACTTGTTTTTTTGCGGCTTAAACTACACGTTTTCACTCGGCTGCAAAAATAACTGCAACATTTTCACTAAAGGTGATATGCCTTTCTGCCATTAAATTATCATGCTATAAAACTAAACTTAAAAAGTGAAATAATTCCAGAAATATGATCATGCAAGCAATTAATCGTTAATTAATCCCACAATTAATTGTTAATACCAAGGTGAAATTATAGTTTAATACGTCTCACTTGTGAAATGGATGTCAGTGTCGGTTTAACCCTTTGAAGAGTAGCCTAGGTTTTTTTGGAATGTTTTTTCAACATTCTAAGTCAGTGTTCTAGAACTATATTGCTTTAAGTTAGTGGTTGTTTCATCAACATTAGAATGTTCAGTTAAGAACCTTACACCTTAAAGGGTTAAAAAGCACTGTATAGGATACAGTCCACTGCATCACTAGAGCTAGGCCACCTGTCCTGGAACATATGTTTGCAGCTACTTATTTCTGTTCATGTAAATTAAAAACAGTCATACGGAGAAAAAAATCCAAACGTCTTCTACGCTAATGTAATTTCTCAATGGTGCGGACAAGATAGGACTATGTGACATACACTCCACACCGTAGCACCAAGTAGGCCTACTTTCGTTGCATGTGACGACATACAAATAAGAGGTCGCTAAGAAATACATTAACAACGTCCTACAGGATGACGCGGTGAAATATTTAAAGCTATAGCCTTGTTATGATATGCTGGATAGGCAGTAAGTAGCAAGGCACCTTATTTAAGATTTTCTTTTAAATTAATATTTACTGCAGTTGAGTGTTTTAACGTCCGGGCAGTGCAGCGTCATGTTTTCCATATTAGGCTATTTAATTGGTTTCCTACCCAGGTTGTGAAAATTGAGCGACAGCACAGAGCCTTCAGGGCTATGCAGTCTTTTCTTTTTTTTGGGGGGGGGGTCAAATTTGGTCCTTGAAGCTAGGAGGGGTGGGTAGAAAGAAAGAACAAACTGGCAATTTCATTTTATTTGTGATGCGTTCTGTATTTTTTTTTAATCCAATCATCACTTTCCCTTGGCACCATAACATGGACACCCGTTTGTTGTATTGTCGCATGTGTAGGTTGCAGCTATAAACACGTTCTCGCATTTAATGACAAAAAACATCATTCGTTATATTCTGACTGATATCACTGCCTTGTGGGAAGTTCCAAGGAACACAGAAAATCTGCTCAAAATTTTTATTTCTCCCTCAAACATTTCAGAAATAGGTCAAACAACCAACAATATTGATTTAATCCTAACCTATACAAGCAACATCCAATTATAAAACATAAACAGCATAAAAATCAGTGCAACACAAAATCTGAAAATATTAAATACATTTAAAACCAGGCATGGGTTTTATTATTCGATGGTACATTGTATTTTACACTTTTATTGAAATACATTTTTAAGTCAGTAATAATTCATGTACATCCAAGTCAGTTTGTTGTAGAATTTGAATCATTTGTAACAGCGCTAACAAAGTTCAGCCATGGGGATACTGCATGCGTTTCACAAATCCCTGTGCAGTCTACTCATTGAGCTGTAGGACTCAATCATTCACAATAAGTTGGCCTCCAAGACAACATTGTTATTTTATGTGCATGTATTTTTAGCAATCAGTTAAGTTTTCAGGTAACTTATGTGACCTGTTTTTTAATAATTCCCTTAGAAAGACATTTTGTCCAGACTGATTAACCAAACCAATTACCTTGGTGGTGTCTTAGAGGTAAACACTGTGGACACCCGGTTACTGTAACTGCCCCTTTTGCAAACGGCAATTCAAATATATGACGCTTGTTAAAAATCATGTAGTCTAAATTAAATGGCCCTGGAAACAACACAAGTACCCACAATAGATCCCGTGGCCATTCGCGCAGGTCTGATTCAGAAGCCGCAGCAGGGCGCAGGGATATCCCTTTAGTCTTGGTGGTCGTGTTCTTGCCCTGGTATGAGCCATCGTATACTGTCCGTGCGCAACACAGCATAAATAGTAAAACCAGATATGAACAAAATTGAGAAAACAAGGAGCCAGTCGATGCTTTTCACAGGAACGCTGGGAAGAGGGCCTGTGCTGTCCTCCTCCGTCACATTCTGATCCAAGTTAGCTTCAAAACCTGCCGGAGCAATTCATGTCAGACACATTAGCACAACGGGCAAGGCCCGGGCAGTTTTAAAAGAGCATCACTCTTGCTTCATTAGGCTTTAAATCCTTCTGTTAATCTGTAATAGTCGCCAGTATTCCTTAAGGAGAGACCGCACACACCAGTCTGGTTAGCGATGAAAGACGTCAGCGTTTCCAAGGTTCTGTCCGTCTGATTGAACCTGGCCATTGGTTTCACCCCCTGAAACAGGAGAATGTTGGGTACCGCTACAGTTCCAAACCTAGTAGAAAGGCTGAAAAGGGGAGAAGAGACCGTTTAAAAAATTAAAGACGCAAGAGAAAGACATTTAACAGATAGCAGTAGCTGATGAAATGGGATACACTTGTTGCATTCATGCATCCTACCTGCTGTGTTGGGAGGCATCTAAGGCCAGGAAGTGTATGCTGGGAAAGACCCTTGGCAACGCATTGAAGTGTGGTGCAAGATTAGCAGAGAACTGGCACCAGGTTGTATAGAATAACACCAAGGAGCACTCTGTGCCGTTGGCATTTAAAAAATCCATCAAATCCTGTAGGGAGAGAAATTGTGACAGTTACAACATCCACAGCCCCAGTGCTAATTAAATAATTTTGTGCGACTCTTCCGGGTAGAAATTTAAAACTGTCCCCAACAGATGTTGAGTGGCACGGTACCTGTGAAGCATTCAGGACCATCACTGCAAAGTTATCAATCCCTGTGATGTTCCTTTCATCACAGCTGACTTTGTAGGTCTTCGCAGATTCAGTGGAATTCTGCTCGTCAGCTGTCATGTCAACGTGTATCATTCCCAGAGTAACCGGCTCAATCTCTTCCGTTTGCTTGCCATTTGAGGGCTCTTCCCCAGTCACTGCTGTGAGAAGGGAATCGCATTTCCCACCTTCCTCGCAAGGCGCAGAAAAGCCCCCCTGGAAATCTTTGATATTTTTCGGAATAAGAGACTCCATGCTGACTGAATCTGAAGGTACGTTTGTTCCCATGACCGCGTCTGCAATTTCCGCAGTCTTGAACTGCCTCTTCTGCTGCGGCTCAGGGTCGTTTGTCATTCCCACAAAATTAGGACTGTTTTCCATATCGGATATTAAGTAAGGATCTTCATAAAACTTGAATTCTGATGTCTCATCTTTCTCTGTTTAAAACATAACTCAGATAATGTAGGAACCTGACAACATTTTTCAATATGCATCTCAAAATGTAAGATATGAATCTATACAATGACAGATGGAAACCATGAAGGTGATCAACCTTCACTCCACATACCAGGGACAATGGTATTGACCTAACGTTCCCCAGCACTAGCTAAGAGCTAGACTAATGGCTGAAATGAAAGTTTCAATGTTAGTTAGCAGGCTACCGTTTACGTTAGGCTACAGCTAAGTTAATGTAACGTAACGTACATAGATACACATCATAGTAACTACAACGTTAAGATATCAAACACTTCTGGCTAACGTTAGCTGGCTGTACAATCATTAGCCAACAAACTTACCTGCTGATGAAGCATGGCCCAGTTCTATTACGAAGGCAGTGAAACACAGAGTGCATATAAATTCTACTGTATTTGATGACCACCCCATAATTGCACTAATAGCAAGCGAACCTTTACATCTAAATTATTAAAGGAGTATTGTGCAGCCCGTTGTGATAGCAGAGGTTGTTAGGAACCTAGCCAGCTAAAGTTACTATGATAAGGAAGCTATGCTAGCTAACGACATCATTCACCATAGCTGCACTGGAACTATTTCCAGGGCAAAGGTCGTTTGTCTTTTCACTTTGTTTGTACAAATGTTTTACCGTTTTCTAAGATCACACATTGTGAATTATATACGTAATATCACGGAATGTATTCTAGATCCTCTTCTGATCATGAAAAAAGCATTAATACAGCAGAAGAATTCTATAAGATCACGTGATGTAAATAAGTGCTGCTTGGCCATTGGTCGGTGCCTTTACGTCATCGTCTGCAGACGTCCTGTGCAGATTTTGCGCAGAATGGTTTTGTATAAAGCAATTTTTTTTGTAAAATTTCAGTGGCTGCGCCCTAAATGGCTCCTTATTCCCTACATAGTGCTCTACTTTTGGTGTCAGCCATTTTGTAGTGTGTCCCATCGTAGCACAAAAAAGTACTGTAGTATATAGGGCACTAAAATCACCCCATAATTCATTGCAAAATGTGGTGTACTGTACACTGTCCATAAGTGGTGTATCCCAGAATAAGTATTTTGTTCATGCACTCACTCCCTATGTAGTGAAGGCTACTAGGCCTACATATTATCCACTATATAATGAATTCTGAATGAGTGAGCCAACTAGGAGGCAGCCAGTGTTCTACATCAATGGCACAAGTTCAGGCACCAGCAAGTCTACAACAGAATGGAAAAGGCTTGGTCTCTATCACAGAAAAGTCTTGTCATTAACAAGGTTAAACGTACAGGTAACATAAAATAATCCACAAATGTTGCTCTACTAAACACTTCATCAAAAAATCAGAAAAATAATTAATATAAAGTGTAGCATATGCAATCCTCAAAATGAAACTGTGGTCCATTTATTTTGGTATTGTGAATATGCCCATGGATTCTGGAAAAACATATGTCTTGTCTCTTGTCATTGATCATTTATATTTTGACATCATTTAAAAAATTTGAATGTGTACTTTTTAGATTTACTGACAAAGTGCAATAGTAAATAGCGTGTGGTGGGGCCTTTCTGTGTGAAGTTTCCATGTTCTCCACGTGTCTGCGTGGGTTTACTCTGGGTACGCCGGTTTCCGCCCAGTCCACAGACATGCAGGTTAGGCTAATTGGAGACTCTAAGTTGCCAGTAGGTATGAGTGTGTGAGTGATTCGTGTGTGTGCCCTGCAATTTATCGGCGACCCAAACACCATTTACCAGCCCCTAATAATTTAGAAAAACACTATAACCTGTTGAATGATACCATATTTCTAACTGCTAGGCACCAGCAAAGGCTAGGCTTTCTATCAGTTCACCACAACCCATTTTATCCTTAACTTTGATTAGTGGATTCCAGATCAAAATCTGTTTTTTTGGACTGGAACAATTGTTTACTCCCAATGTTTGGTCAAAAAGGTAACATTTCCAACAATGTATTTCAGTAAATTAGTTATTTATATAGACCTGCACCAAACTGGGGGCCGACATACTGTGAGGTTCCTTGATTATTTGTTGTATTTTTTGTACATTCAAATATATATTTGTGGTTGTTGTTATATTATAAATTACAACTATTGTTCTTATTTGAAAACATTTTCATAAGAGGGATATTATCCATAATACCATGTGTAAAACAGCAAATGTCAAGATATTGATTTAAAGTTTATTACACAACTTGTCTCCACACTCGACAATCATGCAGGAGAAACAAAAGAAAACATATGTCAAAAATAAAATACATATTTTATCTCTGTTGGTTACAATGTGTTGATTACTGGGCTTCATTTCCAGCTAAATAATTTGGTCAAAATGTATGGCTGATGAATAGGAAAAAAAAAAATCTTCAATAACTGAATTATTGGGAAAGATTAACTGAAGTCCATGAAGGTTTCTGCAAGGAGAACTGTGAAGAACTGCAAAAAGAGAGAGAAAGACAAGCCCTTGAAAATAAAGATCAGCATGGGATGGTACTCTTGGTAGTAATAACAGTACAATTTCAGCATATTTATGAGCAAAAACACAAACACAATGTATCTATTGGTTTACATACATTGCTCTTCTTGCCAGCTAATCACAAGTTTTATTCTGGTCTAACCGTATTTTGCACACCCTGGTTTTGCGTCTTGTTTCATTTTGGACATGGACAATATACCCTGTCAATACACCCACACAAAACCAGCTTTGTGTGACATAATATTCCAGCACAAAGACTGCCATCTGCCCACACTCATCATAAGACTGAATTCAGCAAAGTAGGAATTTCCACTTTGAAATGCTGCTTGTTATTTTAGTCCATTCTATGTGTTCTTAAGTTTTTTTATGGAACAATTTATATAGATTCTTTCCTACTTGGATTATAAAAAGAAATTAATAAAAAATTTCTAACAAAGAGTTCTAACAAGCAATATAACAGTACACGTTCAATAAAGAAGTGATAACTCTGATGGAAACCAAGCACAAATTGTCTTATATAAGTTCATTCTCACAAGACATCCAAACCAAAAAGGTAAATTTTTTTTCCATACCCCATGTTATCAAAGTAATGCACAAGCTACTGAACACAATTAAACTGCACATTGTAATAATGTCAAATGACAAAGCCCATCTTCATAATAGCACAAAGGCAGGTGATAATATCAATATGTCATGAGTATGAGTTTATAAACATTGTATCAAATATGAAACATAGCTACATATAGGCACTACAAAACGATGTAAAACAGCACTGCAGTGTATAGTGTAAAGAACGAGCAGTGGTCAATTTTTTTGCTGAATTAATTTTGTCTTTTTCTTAGGTGTTTATCATTTCCAATCAACTTATGGTTATTTGGAAAAGCTCAGGATAACCGGACAATTTCTAAAAATCTACCGACATACAGCATACACACTTCAGAATACACCATTAACACATGAAATCTTTAAAAAAAAATTAAAAAAACATGAGAGAAGACACATTTCCAATATATAATAAAAATAGTAGTAGAGGTAAATACTGTAAGTGCTCTTTTTCCGGTGCGAGTTGCAGAAAACGCCGACCGTTTAAAATGAGAATCCTCCTGATTTTAACTCGGCCGTTTAGATTTTTTATGAATGAGCCAAGCTACCATGCACAAAACGGTAAATTCACATGTAGTTTTTGACAATTAAGAGGCAGATTACAGATTCTTTGGTTAGGGAAAATTAAAGGTACACAGAATATTTTCAGTAAATCAAAGCTCGCTGAGATTTAATTTTCATTAACTTTTGGAACTTGTATGTTCATTTTTCTATTTTTATATCTCCCAATACAATAGCCGCTTTGTGGATAAAACCAGAGAGAACTTGTTTGGAGTTTACTGAGGACCAAGTTCTACACAAAACTTTCAAATAATAAAAGAAATATCAATAATTATGAAAAGGACAGATCATAAAACAGACACAGAACACCAGAGAATATTGCACTCAAAATGGTATGCCACAGGGCTATAACACATCAGTGGGTTTATATTATTAATAATAAAATCTACAGACTGCCAAGTATGAACTTTTGATGTTTCATAAATGTTAGAACATTTGTTACGACTCCGTAAGATAGACAGAAAACGTTATTTCACAAAACAACAGAATAGATTAAAACAAGACTGCAATCCTACCATTCACACCAGCAGGCACACAAATAATCTTTTAACGATAAATATATATATATATATATATATATATATGCTTTTATGTGACAACTTAAATTGTGTTTCCCTTATCTACTAGTGACAGATTATTGTTAGTAGTAGCAAAATCCATGAGTATTTTTGTAACTGGACTATTATTAGTCCTGCTGAAAGCTGTACAATGATGCTATATTGAATTGACAATTCATTTTTTTCATTAGCTGTCATATACATCCATCAGAGAAAGAGTATATCTATGTATATTATACACCATTTGTAAAAGCATATAGCTGGCTGATTGTCTGTCACTCAGATGCAGTTCATAGCACAGACAGCCATGCTTGTGGTACTGTATGCCTGAAAGTTTTAAACAATATCGCCTGGTGACTCATTGAGTAATATCGCATGGTGACTCATTGAGTAATATCGCATCGAGGAATGTCATTTTCCCTTAATACGACAGACGATGACAAGTCATTTGGTGTACAAGGCAATAAACGGGAACACACATCAAATACCATGAACTATTATCAAACACACAATTAAAATGAAACACAGGCCATATATCAAATTTATTATTCTCAAGAGTGGTTTGGTCTGTAATAAAATATAACAGATATTTTTAATAATCCTTTCGTGGACATCATGAACTAAACCTAATAGTTAAAACTCTCCGACCTTAACAACAAACCTTTGTAAGTACATTCTGAAACATGTAGCACCATTTATCTGTGGATCAATAGCACGGTCTTAATGGTAGAAATATAGGAACATTCTCTAACTTCTGTTTAATGCAGATAACATCCACAAACACAATGACAAGAGGTACAATAATAATAAATTATGTTTTCAGTTTTAAATGTTAGTCTTAAATGGGTGCTATGGCCAAGGGGATTACAAATAACATTTCCATTTGAATCAAAATACATTATGAAGACATTTCAGTTTAGATCATGATTTCAAATTGCTGTACTTCATTACTTGAGAAAAGTGAATAGCCACTACTGGACGTACACCCAAAAATACTCAAATAGTACAAATTACAATCTTTTATCCATCTTTAGACACATAGAAGCTTTAGAGCTTTACAATTTGGCAAACTGTTGACTCCTGAAGTTTAAGAAGTAAATCACATGCTTTCAATGCATTGCACTCTAAAGGGACATTTACATTTCTTTTGCCTTATCTGCTGTCCTGTCTATATTTCCTAACTATTTCGTATCATTGTGACATACTCTTTGACATATCATTTGAATCAATTACTTTCCAAAAAGGCAGCATCGCCAAATATAAAACCTTCGTGCAGCTAAATTACAGTGGTGACTCAGCCTTGAACTCTCTCATCAAATATATCATAATATTAAAATACAGATTCAAAAGACAAAAAAAAGGTTTTAATAAGGTGATTATACTTCTTGTTTTGTTAATGTCAGCATGCACTTGACAGTTAATTCAGACAAGACATAAATTGAGGGAATGTGGTGTTAGGTACTCGAGTAACAGGTTCTTTTTTCCCATTGGATGTCCTGTGGCAAAAGAAAAATACTTTCTTACATGAAACTATAACCATCTCATTTCAATTTTCACACACAATATATATCTGATATATATTCCTATGAAAAACATAGCTGATTGAGGCAGACACGCAGAAGATGTACGTGCCAATCTGAGGATTTGATTTTAAGTAAGCTTACTTTAAAAAAACAAAAACAAAAAAAACAATGCTACATCATCACAAAGAGTTTTGGAAATGTTACAAACACACTCTCTAATCCACAGCACTTAAGAGGGCATGCACTCAGCTCTTTTACTCCATACAAGAAAAGTGATAAATATTAAAGCGGAACTTTACTCGTTAGCTTCCTTCTCTTTGCCGGTGGACTCGCACAAACCTCTCTTGTGCATCATGGTGTAGGGGAAGGCGGCTCCGCTGCATGTACCGTAGCCCAGCTTGGTCAGTCGGGAGAGGGTCTTGATGCTGCCAGGGGGGCGTCCCGGGCTGACTTTGTAGCCCGCGGCCTTGGTAGTGCCCAAAGGCCTTCCTGGACTCGTTTTGAAGCCCGCTGCCTTGGTGGTGCCCAGAGGCCGCCCGGTACTGGTTCTGTAGCCCGCAGACTTGGTGGTCCCCGAGGGCCTACCTCTTCGACCTGATCTTCCAGTACCTTTTTTTTTCTTGGAGTCCTCGGGCTTCTCACTGTTTTTGACCCCCCCGGGCTGGGGAAGGGGTTCGTTTCGGACGTCCTGCCTTTGACAGGGCATGGGTTTCAGGGTGTTCTGTGGCAGGGGTGGCAGAGGTGGCAGGGGCATTTGCAAGGGGGGGCGGGGGAGGAGGGGGATAGAACTTTGACTGCGATGTGCATAGGTCAAAATGACTGGTGGGGTGTCGACCATCTTCAGCTAGGCAGGATGGTCTGCCGCTCATACAATAGTCGTTGGTGTTGCTGGAAACCTGGCGCATCATCTTCTGCTTGGGGGGGGGGGAAAAAACGTGCACAGGGAATGTCACCTGGTTGGGTGTCTTAGTGTTGCAGAATACCACATGCCCACATGTAAATACTGCAAGTATCTTTTTAAACAAATGCTGCCAATTACAGAGCTCAAACTTTCTCACAGGAATATTCAAACTGTAATCTGTGGGGGCCACTCCATAAACATTGATAAAACCGTACCAGAAAAATGTTTATTTTTTTAATTAGTCGATAGAAAAAAATGTTATCCTTACGTCAAAGTTCTACTGCAAGGCAGGAAGTTATTTCAAGGTAGTTTATTAGGAAATAATGATGGTAGAGTGTATCTAGAAGCCAGCAATTAATACAAAAAGTATTTGTAGGCCTATATGTACATTTTTATCAACGTTTTTCTTTCGAGGTTGCTAGGATCCACTGCAACACAGCCTACATTCAAATGACTACACAAAGTAAGCCTGCATTAACTAGCCTAACTGAAGGGTTGATACGGAAGCTCTCAAACTTAGCTTGCTAGCTAAAGCAACCGACCTGGAAAGTCTAACAATAATTCAAAGACAGCTAGCTTGTTACCTCATACATTTTTTTGTAATAACAGTTATGCGAAGTTCATGTTTAATAAAAATGTATGACCTGAAGCACGTGAAAAAGCTAAAACATTTTCATCGATATAGAAATGTAAAAACAGCTACAGCATATGGCAATAATGGTTAAGCCGATGGCACAGTCTGCAGGAGTGGTTCGTAGCTAGCAAGCTAGTTTCACAGTGGGCACTGGTGTATCCAGAGTAGATATTTTTCTTTGATCTTGGATAAAATTCATGTTTGGCTTGCAATGATCAGTCTTTAAACATATTTTGCTTGAACCGAATCGTAGCCTACTGCTAATCCTGGGTAAAAATAACTTGCAATCGAGATTAATTTCCCCCTAACGTTATACTGTAACAGACATGCATAACGTTACAGTAAACGAACAAAAGGGTTCTTTGTTTTAGCGATAAATGGAGACGAACAAACGGTGCAACCTCATAATTAACCCATTCAAATAGCAAAATTGCACAAACTGTCTAGGGATAGGGAATCTTGGCTGTACCTGACCTCGCATAAATATGTCATTTAAAAAACGAACAAATTAGGCTACTGTACCTCGATTGTTTGCGGATCATGGAATGCAAAGGGTTAAATATAAAAACGACAGATCTTCCATCCTTTCAATTCTAAAACCGATTCATTTTTGCAGCAGATCGCAGACGATCGACTGCTAAATGTGTACTGAATGTATCCTCTGAAAACAAGAAAATACAAAATGTTGATTATTTGCGAGTTATATATGCCTGTTAGATGAGAAAGGCAGCCATTTCCATTAAAAAAATTAGTAAGACAGAAGGGAACACTGCGCGTGCGCAAACTAAATAAAGGGGAATGGTCTGCAGAAACGAGATAATGTAAACATGGTTTTTAAAATCAGATTTATTCTGCTCCTGAAACAAATTGTTTTGCAGGAACGTACAACGATTTAACATTTTATTTAGAAATGGCAAATAACTGGCCTTTACCGCGCCTACGAATACGTAGGCGATTACGTCGTAGGAAATCAAATTGTACAAAATTAAAGTTTAAGAGCAGGGCCCGTGGCTAGTCTCAGGAATATACTGGCATATTCTTTTTAAGGGTTAGATTGTGAGGTGTAGGTACAATTGAAGTCGAAAGTTTACATAAACTTAGGTTGAAGTCATTAAAACTAATTTTTAACCACTCCACAGATTTCATGTTAGCAAACTATAGTGCTGGCAAGTCAGTTAGGACATCTACTTTGTGCATGACACAAGTAATTTTTCCAACAATTGTTTACAGATTACACTTTTAATTAACTATATCACAATTCCAGTGGGTCAGAAGTTTACATACAAGTTGACTGCCTTTAAATTTTTAATATTTGGTCGCATATCCTTTGCATGTCATGACTTCCTGATGTCTGTGACCCAACAACATCAAAAGACTCTTAATATCTTATTTTCTGGTACTCTTACAATTGATACTATAATGTCTCTGCATTTGAATGGATCACTATGGGAATGTAAATAATTGTTGTAAAAATTACTTAGGACATCTACTTTGTGCATGACACAACTGACTTGCCAGCACTATAGTTTGCTAACATGAAATCTGTGGAGTGGTTAAAAATGAGTTTTAATGACTTCAACCTAAGTGTATGTAAACTTCCGACTTCAACTGTATATACAATTAGAAAAACATACAGTTTATGTCAAATCAATTCAGATAGTGGTTTATGAAAATTAACTATGCAGAAACTCTACTCCCGGATTGCATCTCGTATATAGATGAAGAAATTGCTTTTTTAATGACCATTCCGACAGTTGTGATGTTTTGGTTAAAAAATAAAATAAAATAAAAATTCAGTTGTAAATATGTACAACACACATGGGCTCTGACATACTATGAGTAAATTAAGAGGAAAACTTGTGATACCTCCCATGAATACAGTGCTCTGATTAAATTAAATAACATAAAACATGCATTATGAAGCAGTCGATATCAGATTTATGAATTTGTCCATAAGTATTCCAGGAGATTTATACCTGACCACAGAAGTATAATTAACCAATATATCTCAATGTTTTATTACTGGGGAAAAAAAACATTACATATTCCATCAATCAGGGGCCTGTTCACATGTAGGAAATGGCTTTAATATTTTATTACACTAAACATGAACAAAGTAAACAGCTTGATTCTCATTATACAACTCAATAAGCAACTTTCTTAGCTTGGGGTATGGTGCTGTGTAGAAATGGAAGTTCTTAATGTATAATTTTGCAATTTTATTTACCATTTGAAACAGAATAAAAAATAGTTTGTATTTGAGAAATTTAACCTGGCCACTTCAATTTCCATAAACCTGACCAAGTGTGAGCGATGTCTTTGATCTGACACATACACAAAAAAGGCTTTTTCCAATCATAGTCGATACATATAGCACAAAGCATTACACAGCAACTGAGTGGATCATTTTGCAATGTACCTACAGAAAAGGGAAGATCACCTAGGGACCTGCTACAGGAAGTATTATGTGTCCAATGCACTTTAATTAAAAATATACTAAAACATACTCTGAAATCAATTTAAGGACATAATGAAGATATTCATCCCGCTTCGATTCCCATACTTCTACAAGACCTTGTATCTTCCTTTGCTGGTTGGCTGGTAGGAGTTTTGCTGAAATTAAATAAAAGGTTCATATTATGTTCGGTTTTATTCCAACAAGGGTAACAGAGCAAGGACTCATACATGCACATTGTAAACCAAAATATACACACAACACACACACACACAAACACGCACACGCAGCATTTTCAAATCAAATCCATACCGACGAACAGATTAAACAAAGCGTGGTGGCACTTACCAATCGGATGAGCTCCTCTTTGATAAGCCTGGTGATTTCAGCTTTCGCCTTCTGTACGGCCAGCTCATTTGCACCTAAACACATGTTGCCAATCAAAAACCAATGCATTACAAGGCAGGAAAGGCACTGCTGGAGAACACCAACAATGCGTCGGCCTTGATAAGCACTAAAACAGTAAGTGTGCGGGACTCCCTATCGATGGCCAGGTAGATCTTGATAAGCAGTAAAACAGTAAGTGTGCGGGACTCCCTCTCGATGGCCAGGTAGATCTTGATAAGCACTAAAACAGTAAGTGTGCGGGACTCCCTCTCGATGGCCAGGTAGATCCTGATAAGCACTAAAACAGTAAGTGTGCGGGACTCCCTCTCGATGGCCAGGTAGATCTTGATAAGCACTAAAACAGTAAGTGTGCGGGACTCCCTCTCGATGGCCAGGTAGATCTTGACAAACACTAAAACAGTAAGTGTGCGGGACTCCCTCTCGATGGCCAGGTAGATCTTGATAAGCACTAAAACAGTAAGTGTGCGGGACTCCCTCTCGATGGCCAGGTAGATCTTGATAAGCACTAAAACAGTAAGTGTGCGGGACTCCCTCTCGATGGCCAGGTAGATCTTGATAAGCACTAAAACAGTAAGTGTGCGGGACTCCCTCTCGATGGCCAGGTAGATCTTGATAAGCACTAAAACAGTAAGTGTGCGGGACTCCCTCTCGATGGCCAGGTAGATCCTGATAAGCACTAAAACAGTAAGTGTGCGGGACTCCATCTCGATGGCCAGGTAGATCTTGATAAGCACTAAAACAGTAAGTGTGCGGGACTCCCTCTCGATGGCCAGGTAGATCCTGATAAGCACTAAAACAGTAAGTGTGCGGGACTCCATCTCGATGGCCAGGTAGATCTTGATAAGCAGTAAAACAGTAAGTGTGTGGGACTCCCTCTCGATGGCCAGGTAGATCTTGACAAACACTAAAACAGTAAGTGTGCGGGACTCCCTCTCGATGGCCAGGTAGATCTTGATAAGCACTAAAACAGTAAGTGAGCGGGACTCACTCTCGATGGCCAGGTAGATCTTGACAAACACTAAAACAGTAAGTGTGCGGGACTCCCTATCGATGGCCAGGTAGATCTTGATAAGCACTAAAACAGTAAGTGTGCGGGACTCCCTCTCGATGGCCAGGTAGATCTTGATAAGCACTAAAACAGTAAGTGTGCGGGACTCCCTCTCGATGGCCAGGTAGATCTTGATAAGCACTAAAACAGTAAGTGTGCGGGACTCCCTCTCGATGGCCAGGTAGATCTTGATAAGCACTAAAACAGTAAGTGTGCGGGACTCCCTCTCGATGGCCAGGTAGATCCTGATAAGCACTAAAACAGTAAGTGTGCGGGACTCCATCTCGATGGCCAGGTAGATCTTGATAAGCAGTAAAACAGTAAGTGTGTGGGACTCCCTCTCGATGGCCAGGTAGATCTTGACAAACACTAAAACAGTAAGTGTGCGGGACTCCCTCTCGATGGCCAGGTAGATCTTGATAAGCACTAAAACAGTAAGTGAGCGGGACTCACTCTCGATGGCCAGGTAGATCTTGACAAACACTAAAACAGTAAGTGTGCGGGACTCCCTATCGATGGCCAGGTAGATCTTGATAAGCACTAAAACAGTAAGTGAGCGGGACTCCCTCTCGATGGCCAGGTAGATCTTGATAAGCACTAAAACAGTAAGTGTGCGGGACTCACTCTCGATGGCCAGGTAGATCTTGCGCTCTCCCTCTTTGGGTTCTTTTCCTGGGGGGAAGTAGGTCCCTCGGATGGTTATGGCCGCCTCAGAGTACTCTCCGATCCTCTGTAGCGCTTCCTTAGAGGTGACCTTCCACCTGGCCGTCTAAACCAGAGATAGGAAATCAGCCATTTCAGCTTCCGGTCTGCAGAAATGAGTCACTGCTTCTACTACCACACACCTCAGCAAACCCTGTCCATGCGGACAACATCCCAGCATATTTTGAGAGATTAATTAAATGAATTAAAATGTTTAGGTTAGCATCCCCAGTGAAATAATGTGTGAAAAATGGTGTAGGATTTGGACTTCATGCGTTTTTCTCACAGCTATATTCACAGATGGGCTTGGGTTTCCGTCATTAGCTACAGTCAACTCAAAAACTAACATAAGTAACATAAGGTTGTGAGAGTGAGGTAGCTACAGCGCAGTGTAGTTCATTCATTTTTCTTTTTTAATCTCTCCCAGAGTTCAGCAAATCCCTTCAAAAATATAGCATGAACATTGCCCTTTAACAACAAGTTCTCCCATGCAAGTCACTTCAAAGAGAGGGAGAAGGAAAACTAGTGACCTCAGGCCTTTAAAAAGGACAGGACCTTCCCATTGTAGGATTATGGTAGGCAGGACAACTGAAAAATTTATTTCCGGAAATCAACGTGAATATTGTGCTTAAAATATCAGTTTAAAGGGATAGTTCGGAATTTGACAATGTCTCAATTACGACTTACCCATGATGTAGTTGATTGATGGAAACCATTTTCAGCTAATTCCATGCTGTCCCTTCTTTTGGACATACACATGTTGCTAATGCTAGCGCAACTCTATGGTAACCGGTAGCATCCACTACCAAACGCACTTAAACACTCCACAGTGCACCCAAAGCAAATAAAATACGACGACAGTCTATCTGGGTTATTTTGAGTGCTTATACCATCATTTTTGAAGTCAAACTATCGTTGAATCCTTTACTTTGTGCTGACCTATATTCTCTGTGGAAGTACGGCGGCGGAGCGAACGTGGCCATTGCAACTTGTTGCTCTTCTTTGTTGTTGTAGTCAACCAGTGCCGGCACTACATTCGTAGGTAACGTAAAGTATCGCTCCGTCGCCGTACTTCCACAGGTTACCATAGAGTTGCGCTAGCATTAGCCATGTGTGTATGTCCAAAAGGGACAGCATGGAATTAGCTGAAAATGGTTTCCATCAATCAACTACAGTTGTGTTAAAAAAAAATAGCAGTACAACATCAGTAACCTGATGAACCACTTATTAGTAGTAGTGATATTTCTGCATGGCAAATAATTTACTTGTAGATGTAGTAGTGTAATAGAAAAACAACAGACCCAACTGTCATGACATGCACGCTGCTTGTTCTGAGTAATTGACTCATTCATTGAAAGGGACGTGTTCAAAATAATAGCAGTGTGGAGTTTAGAGAATTCATTCATTCTGTGAAAAAACAGGTGTCATTAATTGTCCTTTATTAAGGAAGAAGGGAAGCAAATGTTTCACACATTGTTATAAAATATATTTCCTTCTGAATTGCTAAGTAAAATGGGCCGTTCCAAACATTGTTCGGAGGACCAACGTAATTTGATTAAAAAGTTGATTGGAGGGGGGAAAACGTATAAAGTGCAGCAAATTATAGGATGCTCAACTAAAATGATCTCAAATGCTTTAAAATGGGAACAAAAACCCGAAACACGCGGAAGAAAACGAGCAACTACTGTTAAAACGGATCGAAGAATAGTCAGAATGGCAAAGATGCAGCCAATCATCACCTCCAGAAAGATCAAAGATTATCTAAAATTACCTATAAGTGCTGTTACAGTCAGAAGACGTTTGATCGAAGCTAAGCTATCAGCAAGAAGCCCCCGTAAAGCACCATTGTTGAAAAAACGGCATGTGCAGAATCGGCTAAAATTTGCCAAGGAACACATCGAATGGCCCAAAGAGAAATGGTGTAACATTCTGTGGACTGATGAGTAAAATTGTTCTTTTCGGGTCTAGTGGTCGTCGACAGTACGTCAGACGACCCCCGGGTACTGAATTCAAGCCACAGTACACTGTGAAGACAGTGAAGCATGGTGGTGCAAAAATCATGGTATGGGGATGTTTTTCATACTACGGTGTTGGGCCTATTTATCGTATACCAGGGATCATGGATCAGTTTGAATACATCAAAATACTTGGAGATTATGTTGCCGTATGCCGAAGAGGAAATGCCCCTGAAATGGGTGTTTCAACAAGACAACGACCCCAAACACACGAGTAAGCGAGCAACATCTTGGTTCAAAAAGGATTGAGGTAATGGAGTGGCCAGCTCAATCCCCCGACCTCAACCCCATTGAAAACTTGTGGGGTGACATTATAAATGCCGTTTCTGAAGCAAAACCCAAAAATTCACAGGAACTGTGGAATGTAGTTCGTTCATCCTGGGCTGAAATACCTGTTTCTAGGTGCCATAAGTTGGTTGACTCGATACAACGCAGATGCGCACCAGTTATCAAAAATAATGGTTATGCAACTAAATATTAGTTCAGTAATTTAAAGTGAAATTAAATCTTGAAAATGTTTTTTTGAGTTTGAAGAGAAAAATGCTATATACATACTGCTATTTTTTTGAACAGATTAATATTCCTTTTCTTTGCTTGTAAAAGAATAACGCAGACTTGATAAAATTTGGTTTGGAATTGAATGTGTAATTTTTCCACTACATTTGAAATATGGAACTAAAAGCTATTAAAAAATATTTGCACTTTATTCACTTTTTTTAACGCACTGCTATTTATTTGAACACAACTGTACATCATAGGTAAGTCATAATTGAGACATTATGTCCAAAATTCCGAACTATCCGTTTAACCTTATATAAAAAAAGATTTAATTCCATCTTCTACTGGGACTTTTGCTGTTTATCGAGGGTGTGACAGAAATTTTCGGTGCCGCTGACCAAAATCCGTTTCACTTCTACCATTCGATTGAACAAGTAACGTTAGAAGTCCTTATGGGTTAGCGCTATTGGTTTCTGCAAGCTTCATCATTCTAGCCACATACGGCGAACGATTAACAATATGCTAGCACTTACTTCTTGTAAGTTTTATCACCACTGCAGTTGTCAATAAATTACAAAAAAAGTCAATAAATTACGTTTCTGTCAGAAATGTATCGTCAAATGCTCTGACACATTCATCACCTCGGTCATCTCGGGGACCTCAGGAGGTGCCCGAGTTGAATGTCGGATTTCCGAGATCGTTGTCATGAGCTCGTCACCATCGTGTCACGTTTTCTCAAAAAATGTTCAAATGATCATTAGAATATACCATTAGCCCAGTGGTGGAACAAATGGAGCAGGGCCGTCTTACCTGGGGGAAGTCATTAATCTCCAGCTCCTCCTCGTATCTCTTGATGGTCTCCGACTGCTCGGCGTTCTGGCGCTCCTCCTCCAGCTTCTCCACGGGGATATAGTTCAGCTTGGCGTTGATCTTCTCCGCCAGCTGCTCGGCGATGGTCTTGGCAGAGACGGACGGTGCCAAAATGGTGCCCCCCCTCAGGATGGCATTTGTGGCCTGCTGCATCACGTCCTGTCAGGAGGGAGACCGTTGGGTGGGGGGGGGGGGGGGGGGTGGTCAGTCACTTATATTTACAGATGGGCTTGGGTTTCGTGCCCTCATTAGCCAAAGCCAACTTACAAACTCAAAAGTATCACAGCGCAAGGGAGTCTCTAGTGTGAGATAGCTACAGCACAGTGTACAGCTAGAAAGATGAAGCACAGTGTGGACCTCAGTGTCTCTGCACACAGGCATCGTTTTTTCTAACAGATTTCTGCACCGCCATGGGGGGGACCCACCTGAGCCTCTGCCCCCAGGTTCTTCTGGGCGTTGATTTTGAGGGCGAGCCTCTTGGCGATCTCCAGTTTCTGGATGTTGCCAGCGGAGGGCATGGCGAAGCTTGCCAGACCTCCGGCCGCTGCCGCGGTGCCCGCCGCGCTGCCACCCCCTCCGCCGCCGCCGCCCCCGGGTGCCGACAGGTCCTTCACCCTCTTCTTGGAGTTGAACATGCTCTCGATCTGCTCATCAATCTATGAGGGGGAAATCATCCAATCACGTTAAAATATCCTGCCACCAATCACAGAGCCTTCGCACTTGCGTTTGCGTTGCGCGTTTCACTGGACAAAGGGCGTCTGCCAATTATTAGTAAAATAAAGTTTATGAGTCAACCGGCTGAATAACACGCGTGCGGCGCAAACAGATGGTAATATACTGCGATAAGAAGCAGCCTGAGCGATTTCGCCCGCCCTTGAATCCATTTTAACCGGCCATACTGCCACAGACAGGAGAGCCCATGTTACGATGCGGTGAGGAGAGGGACTCACATCCAGGGCGGTGTCCTCATCATCCGAATCCTGCAGGCCCAGCGCCGCCTTCTGCAGCTTCTTCCTCTCGTTGGCCAGGGCATGCTCCGTTTCGTCAAACTTGAAGCCCTTCCCAGAAAAGCCGCTGCTGCTTTTTATACTCTTTCCCTCCTGTAAAACACCAGAGACTGGTTCAGCAGGCTGGCTTCTCTGAAGGTGCCACCGAACGCCAGAAACTACATCCAAGAGATCAGCTCCCAACAGGCCCAATCTCATTACACTTGAATAGACTGAACAGTAACTGACATTAACTACACTGTTGCCAAGAGTGAATACATGTGCCCATTAAAAAAAATATATATTTAAATACTTGCCTTGGGCACCATAGGATTTTTTTCTGAACTGGTGTGTTCAGTTAGTGCTTTTCTAACTGCCAGTTGAAGGCAAGCAAGTTTGAAACATCTGAAAACTAACAATACACCAATAGCATGCTCACGGTTTACCATTTTTTGCAATGTGAAACCCAAAACTTTCCTTGAACTTTGTTTTTATTTGCATGCAACTACTAGAAGTGCATTTCCTTACAATGACTGATGGAACTAAACCGCTCTCAAATAATCTTTCATTCCTAAGCTTACCAGGGTAGTTGTTTTTAGTATATCGCTGTGGTTTGACTCAAGAACAGAAGTAGTGAGACTGTCGCTCCTTACCGCTTTCTGCTGGTCTTTGAAGTTCACCCATAGCTGTTCCAGTTCTGGAGGCACAGGGGACCCCGAAAGCTCCAGCGCCTTGATAATGTCCCCAGCATATCGCACCTGTTCTTCTGTGATAAATGTGTACGCAAACCCCTGGAACACAATAAAAAAATAATTCCCATTCAAACTTATATTCAGGGAAATTAATAATTTACACTCGGTTATTCATTTTTACCTGAAAGCTATTTAAGTTTTGTATCAGTATCTTTACTGAGTTTAAGGCAAACAAGTTAGCTCAAACAAAGATGAAGAGTTGCATTAAAGTTTTAAACAAAATTATTTCAGTTGGACTAGATTGATGCTCACTCTTGAAAATTAAAACATTGTTTAGATGAATAGCTGCAGACTTAAGACAATGAGTGAGAATCATGATTAGGTTTTGGCAGCAGTGTTGTATAATAGGTAGGGAACCAGGGTTTAGAAACAGTTCAGGGAATGAAAACGATAAACGAAAATTAATTAAATTTTCCATTTAACAAAAACAAAATCACTTTCAAGTGTTCTGGAAAGAAAAAGCTATTTTGAGAGTATGTAAACTGGTTAATAACATCATGTTTTATTCAAGTTATTTTATATTCTCCTTGCAAACCCCAGGCTGCAGTCCGATCGGCTTGTTCAACAACGAAATGCTCTAAGGCAAATGCACCAGGCGCTTATTAGAGGACGGCATTTATTTAAAGCTGCAATATGCAAAATTTGAGAACTGCCCCTGAAGGCACATCCAGCAGCAGCAAGCGGAGTTGTTTTCTGTTGGTTTGAGAAGTTTAGCTATCTCAAACTTTCTATTTCTCAGAAAATATGTAGCCTGATGTGGTCATTATAGCTGATATGTTTTTTTTATGATTTGGCTAACACTTAGCAATTTCTAAATTAAATGCTGGAATTTTTGTGTGCTGCTTTATTATAAAAATCAAAACTAATTTTTAGTGTGTGCTAAAACGGTAGCGTAAGCATATTGAAAAAAGGATTGGGTATAGGAAACACATTTGGGGATATCGTTGTCAACAGTTTTCAAATGATAGTAATTAGTATAATCTAGTGTCAAATAATAATCTAGTTGGCCTACCACAATAGGGATTACTTGGATAGACCTGTACGCACTTTCTTGCCGACTGCCAGCTGTTCATAAGTTTTACAGAGTGCTAAAAACGAATGCCACACCACCTCTATTGCCTAAGGCTATGATAGGATTAGTCACTCTCTCCACAGAAAGCACCTTTCAGCAAGGCACACCGGTAATAATTACAAGTTGTTCCGAATTTTGGGCTTGTTTATTCTTGCTATTGCAACAGTTGTATTGCACTATACTTGTTTAGACGCATTGTGACATCATCATGAGAACGTTAATAACCCTTTTTTCATTTCATTCTAACCATTATTCCATTAACTTATGTGGGCTGAATGCTGGAACGGAAACGTTATAGTACCGTTTTTGTTCAGAACAAAACAAAATGAAAAAATAATTAGCTCCTAATCCCAGCTTGTAACCCAATGGTTGCAGGACACTGCCGTTGTACCCTTGAGCAAGGTACCCAACCTGAATTACTTCAGTATGTATCCAACTGTAAAAATGCATACCATGTACAATTGCTAAAGTGTGTAAGTTGCTCTGGATAACAGCGTCTGCTAAATGCTAGCAATGTAATGTCATGTAATGGACACGCGTGTCCAAGCCCACCTTGTTCCCAGCTCTCCCAGTTCGTCCTGCCCTGTGGACGTAATCCTCATAGTGGTTGGGGCAGTTGTAGTTGATCACCAGGATGAGCTGCTTGACGTCCAGACCCCGTGCGGCCACAGAGGTGGCCACCATGAGTCGGCACGCCCCGTTCTTGAAGTCGTTGATGATGCTGTCCCTGTCGTACTGGTCAATCCCTGGGACAGAACGGTCCTCATTAAGCAAAAGGTGCCCCTCGCCCCCCTCCAGAACTCATTCACAAAACGTCCTCAGGACCTCAAGCACACACACCCCTCGCCCCCTCCCAAACTCTTTCACAGAACCTCAGCATAAACACAGACGCTTCTGCACAATGATATCGTGGCGAGTGAGTCAGAAGTGGAGTGCATCAGCAGATGAGAGGTGAAGGAACACTTGTGCGCTCGTTTACCTCCATGCAGGGACATGCAGGGGTAAGAGGCCTTCATCAGATCTTTCAGCAGCCCGTCCGCATGCTCCTGTTTGTCCACAAAGATGATGACCGAGCCCTTCTCCTGGTAATGGCCCAAAATCTCCAGCAGCTTCAGGAACTTGCTTTCCTCGTCTATCACAATCTGAACAGACACATTAAACCCTCAACTGTGCTCTCCTTAAAGCCAGAGATGGAGCAACTCGAGTCACAGCTCAACATATTATTTCTGAACCATTCCCACACTACGTTAACTAAGCATTTTTAAATTGCCAGTTGTGTTGGCAGGAGTCAGTCCATGGACCAGGACCACAGAGTGATAAAGAGTTGCATTTGGACAGATGTCCACCAATAAACAAAAATCTACAAGTGCATTTCATTGGGACATCCACCATTAAAGGGATAGTTCGGAATTTTGGACATAATGTCTCAATTACGACTTACCCATGATGTAGTTGATTGATGGAAACCATTTTCAGATAATTCCAGGCTGTCCCTTCTTTTGGACATACACACATTGCTAATGCTAGCGCAACTCGTAGGAAACTAATAGCATCCACTACCAAACGCACTTAAACACTCCAAGGTGCACCCAAAGCAAGTAAAATACGACGACAGTCTCAGGGTTATTTTCAGTGATTATACCATCATTTTTCAAGTCAAACTATCGTTGAATCCTTTACTTTGTGCTCACCTAAATTCTCCGTGGAAGTACGGCGTTAGTTTAGCGTGTGAAAGAATCAGACTCGTAGTATTGTTAGCTAACGTTCAGGTAAGATGGTATTTCGGTGTGTATTTCAAGGTTGTTCAAATCATGCAAAAAAAAAAAAGGGCACCACAAAGTTTTCACCGATTTCCAGTGGAAGATCAACAAAGAAAACAACTGTGGCTTCTTGCTGCTCGCATGGATGTCACCAATTGGGACACCCTCTACTGAAGGAGACTGCTGTGCCATCACCTGTTTTTCTTCATGCACCGAAAACAACTGACGAGCAGGTAACTAATAAATGATTGCATGCGTGATCTATATATTCAGCTAACTAGCTAGCTAGCTAGTTGCCACGATTGGGAAGTCATGGAAGTGGTCAAACTTTTCCTGCAAATTGGTAGCCAGTGTGATTGCTTGTATATGCTGTGTTATTCTGTAGCATGTTTGTGTTTAGCTGACTTGTTGTCTACCAAATATGTAACTTTACGGCAAAACGGATTGTGTCGGCAACTGTGGAGTACAGCAGATAGCCTACAAGCAGATACCCCGGCTAATCTACAGCTAGCTCCTCCGCCGTACTTCCACTGAGAATTTAGGTGAGCACAAAGTAAAGGATTCAACGATAGTTTGACTTGAAAAATGATGGTATAAGCACTCAAAATAACCCTGAGACTGTCGTCGTATTTTACTTGCTTTGGGTGCACCTTGGAGTGTTTAAGTGCGTTTGGTAGTGGATGCTACTAGTTTCCTACGAGTTGCACTAGCATTAGCAACGTGTGTATGTCCAAAAGAAGGGACAGCATGGAATTATCTGAAAATGGTTTCCATCAATCAACTACATCATGGGTAAGTCGTAATTGAGACATTATGTCCAAAATTCCAAACAAACCCTTTAATAACCAAGCCCAATCTGTTTGGGTAGGTAGATAAAGTAGCATAAGGTAAGATATAGAGGGCTTTGTGCAGGTAGATACAGTAGCATAAGGTAAGATATAGAGGACTTTGTGTAGGTAGATACAGTAGCATAAGGTAAGATATAGAGGGCTTTGTGCAGGTAGATACAGTAGCATAAGGTAAGATATAGAGGGCTTTGTGCAGGTAGATACAGTAGCATAAGGTAAGATATAGAGGACTTTGTGCAGGTAGATACAGTAGCATAAGGTAAGATATAGAGGGCTTTGTGCAGGTAGATACAGTAGCATAAGGTAAGATATAGAGGACTTTGTGTAGGTAGATACAGTAGCATAAGGTAAGATATAGAGGGCTTTTTGCAGGTAGATACAGTAGCATAAGGTAAGATATAGAGGGCTTTGTGTAGGTAGATACAGTAGCATAAGGTAAGATATAGAGGACTTTGTGTAGGTAGATAGAGTAGCATAAGGTAAGATATAGAGGACTTTGTGTAGGTAGATACAGTAGCATAAGGTAAGATATAGAGGGCTTTGTGTAGGTAGATACAGTAGCATACGGTAAGATATAGAGGACTTTGTGTAGGTAGATAGAGTAGCATAAGGTAAGATATAGAGGACTTTGTGTAGGTAGATAGAGTAGCATAAGGTAAGATATAGAGGGCTTTACCACATGCTGCTGCACATCAGAGCACACCACGCTCCTGCCTCCCACTTGCACCTCTATAGGCTTGGATAGGATCCTCCGTGCCAGAGCCTCCATGGCTCGCGGGAAGGTGGCGGAGAACATGACCGTCTGCCGGTCAGGCCTGATGTTGTCCACAATGCGCATTACCTGGGACACACACACACACACACACACAGGGGGGTGCTACCATCAAATCACTGCACAGCCAACTCAACCTGAAACCTCTGTGACTGAGGATTAAAAAAAAGGTCATCACTTCTTTACAAAACAGTGTTTTTTTTCTCCCCTCAGAGGTCTGTTATGGTTAGTGGGTGAACTATATGGAATATCTGGGGGCGATATTAAAGGTGCACTATGCAGGATTTTTAGCTTTGCTGGGGTCCTGTGTTTACAATCAAAGAAGTCTCCTCCTCCTTCCTAAACCCCGTCCGTTTACCTCCAAGAAACAGGCTTGAGCGCAGCAAGCAACGATAAAATGAAACCAACATTTTTAGCAACGTGCATTGTTCTATATGGACGGTAACCATAATCAGGCAGTGATATAACGATGAAACAGTGTATCCCGTCAAATCTTATAAAAGAAGGAAGGTTCTCTCAGTATGGGACAGCGCATATAAAATAAAAATGAACCCGGGCTCATCAAAGAAACTGCCCAGAGTAAATACTGGAGCAATAGCAAAAGAATGAAGCACGTTTATTAAATACGACTGATGTTTCGGTTTGGCGTCTTCTTGAGTGGACAGGTGATATAACAATTTTTAAGTGAAGCTCGTAGGAACATTGTTACTGCAACAGTAGCTATTCCTGAGTTCAGTTGCAGCTATCTTGTGGTGTTTTTCCTTGTTCAGTTTTTAGCTAACGTTATTCTGACCATTTAGAACTGGGATGTAAAGATGGAATTGTGTGTGGAATAAGTAACATTAGCAGACCATATCTTTTCTATCACAGCTAGCCAATATCCTTGTAAAAATAACTTTATCATGAAGATATTTGTATACAAATATTATTTATTTTCTCAAATACAATGTAATATTACATCATTATATTAATTTGATTCAAGAGGTACCCCAACTTCAGCCATCTAGCTTTCTAACATAGCTAGCTGGATAGCTAGAGGTAACGTTACTTTTAGATACAACAGAAAACACTCCACGTCACTTTTCATCCCCTTGCTAAACTTTAACGGTCGCCATTGAGGAAAAGCAAATCCTAGGTTGACTCTGCATCTTGAACACGCCCCATTGCTGATTTCAATGTTGAAGGCACTCACCTGCGGCTCAAATCCCATGTCAAACATTCGGTCCGCTTCATCCACGACCACGTATGTGACTCGGCGGAGATTTGTCACTCGACCTACACCCAAGTACAGGCACATGCACAGCTATTCACACCGGAATAGGGCACTGTTCAGTTCACAAACGGCTTCAGGGCACATCAATTAGCCATTTCTATTGGGTTATCTACTTTTCAGAGCACAACACTTTAAAAAAATGTTTTAATTAAAACAAGTTCCTTTGAAATCTATCTTTAGTGGCCAAACGGTGGCTTTTTTTTCATCTTGCGTACCATCTCAAGAGAAAGGAGAACCTGTAAAAGTCAGAAAATGGCCACATCACACAAATATAAGAGTGAGACTCGGCCACATGAGGCATTATCTGACCGGCTTTTCACCTACAAAAAAAACATATTAGAGATTACCGCGCATGTGTGGAAGAATAAAATTATATCTTCATCGATCTCTAATAAAATACATAAACAGCAAGGGAAATATGCATAGCTTAAACTATATTTGTTTCACAAAAGCATTATTCATGTGGCAATTGGGACTAACTTACTTATAGCGGCAATGCACTAACCACCTACACACATATATATACACAAACACGTCTCTGCCACTTTTACAAGTGAAGTCTTACTTGTAATGGGTGATTCTTTCTAAACTGCTCTACGTCTTGTTTGGCGTCAGAGGTACCTAAACCATGCGTCAAACAATGTGTGGGATGACAAAGCCAAATGAAAGCTGAACACAGTTAAGAAACATATGTGACCTACACCTCTGCGCCAAGCTAAAATCCCAAGGTAGTATTATCTCTCCACCTACCTTTGGCGGATTTATCTTCAGGAACACTTCAATAGTCTTGAGGATATGTTCCCCAAGGTGGTCAAATAATGTCAACAGTTTAGTAAGTGGAACTGATTTGGCTCACAAACATTAACATTCCATGCAATGCATGACAACTATAGCTGTCCTTCGAGCTGCAGTATCCATTTGTTGATCATCACTCGTGCACATCGTTTCTTTAACAAATATGAAGCCGACTCAATACCCAAATATCATTTAATTTGGCCAAGGTTTGGCCAATGCTGTCTAATCAACATATCATTTCAGCAATATATTCATATTTTATTAGCACTTAGAGTCAAGTAATTGATTTTGGATTAAACCAATGATGACCGGTAAAAACATGTTGACACCTATTGATTCCAGTCATCTAAACCCAGAGAATCTTTGTTGCAAATTGCAGCATAACGCGGGCTTTCATTGACATTAGGCTTCGGGTACTCCCTCCTGTTAATCCCACACTAATCTCATTAAACATGCCTCAGGCAAACAGCTAAACAGTCTTTCCTGTACTTCTACTCTCCAAGCACCACTGGATGCAAAACAAACCACTTATAGTGGTTGTTACAGTGCACATTTTACTCAACTCAAAATCAATACATCTGTTCAGTGTCACAGACTATATTCATCTTCATAAAATCTCTTTGATTTCTCTAAAGTGTAGGGATGTGATTTTCTTTATCAAATTAGAGCCAATACTACAAGGCCACCAATGATTAATTTATTTAAGAACAAGGTAAATAGTTAAAAGCTCATTCAACTGCTTGTAGTGATGAAGAGAGACCTAATAACGATAGAAATCTGATCTTTTTTTGTCTTCATTCACGAGCAAGTGGTTATTCTCAGTGCCTGCTTTTATTATGACTGTACAGACTGATTAGAACAGTCTGGTCTGACAGGCAATGTTTAAAACAACATAAATATTTTAAACATTTTAGCAGATTTATCTGTGGTTAAGAATGACCAAAACCACATTTACTCACAGTAGCTCTCACCACCAACACCTGCACATTAGAGGCGTGGAGTGTAACTGGGGAGCTCTGTTGTTGTTATACATATGTGTATATGTGTAGCTCTGGTGTTTGTGTCCGTTTTCACACTGCCAGTGTAAAGAAGGCCAGGGGTAAGGACTGGAGCATTCTCATCCCAATCGGGTTATGTACGTATGTGAAGAAAAACATTTTAATAAAATCTACGCTCAACCAAAGTTCCTTATTTTAATCACTTTAATGGAAAATGACAAAGTTTGCAAAACTGCAAAATGCAAATCTGCTAACGGCACGGATCTGCAGTACAGGATTCACGTGTAGGGAGAAAAAGGAAGGAAGGACTGTCCCCATTCAAATTACCTGCCCAAAACAGGGAAGTGCAATCCATCAAAATACTGCCCTGATAGTTAATGTGTGGATATATTGTCACAACAGGGGTTAAAACTGGACAGCTGGACAACTATTGCTCATTTTAATTCATTTGATTTAATCGAATTGAGCCTGAATTTGGCCAATTACAACTTTTTGATTTTCATTCAATGCATACTGCAGGGATGTTTCTCACTAGAAATCCTCACTTTGAGGAGTGGATTACTCAAGTGGGCATGGCAAAGTACATTTTCAAAAAACGGATACAGCAGCTTTAAGAACACCACCACCCAGTCCCAGACATCACTATCAATTAATATCTATAAGCATAAAGCAAAGTAAAATTAAAATAAAAAAAACCTAAAACCTGAATGTAGGTCACTCACCACTGTTGGCACCTAACATGTCAATCATTCGGCCTGGCGTGCAGACAATGATTTCAGCTCCTCTCTTCAGCTCAGCGATCTGTCCACCACAGGAAGGAAAATCCATCCATTTAAAAAACAAACCAATCAAAGCTCACTTCAGTAGATAAAGCCGACCTCTAGCCTTCAATATCAGCCCGTACATTGTAAAACAGCAGTTTTATCCTGACAGCGAATCAGTGGTGGAGAATACCTGCTCACTAATCCCAGTGCCTCCGTACACACAGACCACCCTCATCGTCAGCGCTTTGGAGAACTTCTTGCACTCTTTGGTGATCTGTAGGGCCAGCTCTCTGGTGGGGGTCATTATTACAGCTGTGGGACAGATTGCAGGTTATAGTCATTTATTCAACCCCTGCCGCTCATGCTTCTCTGCTCTCTCTAAGTGGACAGTGCAAAAATTGGTGCCCTACCAATCTACCAAATTGGTAGAAAAGTTAAAATAAATTTTAAAACAATAAAAAAAACCCTGAGAATTACGTAAAGTAAATAACGGTAAGCATTTAATTCAAATGCCACATGGCAAGACCCAAACCAGCGTGCTGTACAAAAATTACTCTCCATTAACCTTTAAAGAACAAGAACAGTTTTTAATCAATGCGATTTTCAACCGTTTTTAAGTTGGAACCGCGTCCTAGGCTTTTTATGAGCATTAGATATCATGAGGCTCTTTTGGGAACTTTGCCATCTAATTTGCCATCTAGGATTTAAAATTAGCATGAAGGTATTTTTAACCCTTTGAAGAGGAGGACAGAGTTCTAGAACTCAGAGTGGAAGTCGAATATACGGAGAAGTACGGCGGCGGAGCGATACCTTACGTTACCTACGAATGTAGTGCCGGCACTGGTCGACTACAACAACAAAGATCAACAAGCTGCAGTGGCCACATTCGCTCCGCCGCGGGTACTTCCACAGAGAATATAGGTCAGCACAAAGTAAAGGATTCAATGATAGTTTGACAAAAATGATGGTATAAACACTCAAATTAACCCAGATAGACTGTCGTCGTATTTTATTTGCTTTGGGTGCACTGTGGAGCGTTTAAGTGCGTTTGGTAGTGGATGCTACCTGTTACCATAGAGTTGCGCTAGCATTAGCAACGTGTGTGTCCACAAGAAGGACAGCATGGAATCAGCTGAAAATCTGTCGTGGGTAAGTCGTAAATTAGACATTATGTCCAAAATTCCGAACTAACCTTTTAAGACATCGTCTGAACAGAGGTGGCCCTAACCATTTAATTCTGTCATTAGTGCAATAATAAATGATTCTACAATTGAAATAACTGATCCAGATGGAGATTGGAAACCTCTGTGATGATGCCCTTACCCAGGGGGCCTTCTGCTTCATCCAGCGGCCGCTGGTCCAGAATGTGGCGGAACAGGGGCAGGAGAAAAGCAATGGTCTTCCCACTGCCGGTTTTGGCGATCCCGATCAGGTCCCGTCCAGTCATGATGGCGGGAATGGCCTGGGACTGGATGGGTGTGGGCTTTTCATAATTTTGCCTTTCAGAGGGGAACAAAATCAGAAGTCATGGCAAAAAAATACATACAAATTCAAAGCTCAAAACAAGTTCTGTACCACCAGAAATTATGTTTATGGAGGAGTTACGTTGATTGCAATCTAGAAATAAACTAATCCCAACACACGGCAGTTTGATATACTCCCCATTTTAAATGAAGAAGACCAGTTCACAGGCCACTCACTCAATATCCTCAGCCTATTCCAATAAAACCTGCAGTCTCACGTTTTTATGCATTGGATGTCCATTTCAATGTTTGCGTTACAATACAAAACACCTTGACAGTAATGGAAAACGCCTACTTTTTGAGTGCACATAAAATCTTCATGGAGATGCCACACTGCACCCAGGTTTTGATTGGTTTTGGGCAGCCCTTCCCCTTCACAATGATCCCTTCCAGCTCCAACCTGTACACATTCACCTCTTCAGGGGGAGAGATAGACCAGTGAGTAAGTAGAGTAGTGCAGGACATAACGTAAACCCCTCAGCTTATTTTGACAGACTTACCTTCAGGTGACATCCTGGCCAGTTCCGGCACCTCCACGTAAAAGTTCTTGCGGTAAGGCTCGTACTCGATCTTCTGGTGGTCCACGGGCTCCAGAACCTTCCTCTGCTTGGTCTGGTAGCCGGTCAGCGCCGTCTGCAGGTCCACTTCCTCTTCCTCAGAAGAGTACTATCCGGACACAACAAAGCAAGTGGCTCACGTTTGACTTTTCACACAAATCATAATGGATTCAACAAGTATTGTAACTAATAACGAAAAATATCCGGACTCTTATCATAAAAACAACACATTATGATTGAAGTATGCACTTATCACAATCACAAACAGTCCACAAAGCCACTAATTCAACCACCTGTTGGACTGAGTAAAATTATTTTCTGATGGGGCCACATGATGAACACTTTAACTGCCGATATTACAATCACTAAGCTGACGATATTATGCAGAGGGACATACAATAGTGGAGAACATAAGTATTACTCTCAGGAATACGAGAATGCGGTATCACCACATAGGCCCATTTAGAATCGCTAAGTGTAAGGTTAACCCAACAACATTTTGTATTGTAACAAAAAAAAAACAGTATAACTAGACCAGTGGTGCGTAACTGTGTGTCGGTTTTTGTTCCAACCAATTACCTTAGTTTTAGTTTTGACAGGTCTATAACCTACATTAGTTCACTCCTGTACTTCAGCACAAAAATCTTTAGGATACACTTGCAGGCTGTGGCTGTAGCTTACACAAATGTCAGATCAAGATATGACTGAGCTAATTAAATAATTGAGGTCAGAAGTCGGCACAAAATCCTGAAGTGGATCGGCCCTTGTTGCTCACTCCTGCATTACAGATAACCCATCTTTACACATATACCTATAACATTGGTTATAGCTTTGTTAGACAAAGGCCATTTAAATCTACATGTTCAGAGATCTTGAAAAAAATAATAAAAAAATGAAAAAAAAGAACAGTACCTCCATGGCATCCTGGTCGTTCTCCATCAATTCTCCTTTCTTTTTGGTGGTATGTGACGCTTTCTTTGTGGTTAAAACTGTTACGACCTTGGTCACCTTCATTCCTCCCTTCTATTGAAAGCAATTAAAAACAGGAAGTGTACTTTAATGTCTTTAAAAAAAACTGCTTGTAGCTGTCCATGCAAGGGAATGATCAAAATGGACATGGAGTGGACAAAAGTGGACAGAGAACCCGCGATATAGGACACTCACCTTGTCGTTCCCTCCTCTCATGGAGCCCATGTTAAACTTCTTCACCTCCTCCTTCACCTCCTCCATGTAGGCGTCCAAGGGGTCCACCTCCTCACCAGTCTCTTCCTCCATGGGCGTGGCCTCAACAGGGACAGCTGCTGCTTCCTCCTCCTCCTCCTCTTCCTCCTCAGCCTCTACAGGAGCTAGGGCCTCCTCATCATCATCTAAAACAGAGCCATAATTACATAAGGAAAAGGAATCTCCCTCCTCTTTCTCATAATCATAAGTCCTTATGAAAAGAACAAAGACCATTCCACTCACATTTCTGTGTAGGTACATACAATTTTAAAAGAACAGTGTCTGATGGCTCTTGGTGGCCAATCCTGTTAAGGCATTGTTCCTGTGAATGGATGGGCCCCAAGGTCTGGGGTCAGCCTTTCACTCTTTGGGTATCCTAGCAACCAGAACCCCTTTCACCCTATATTTAAAAAGTCTAGTTTTGGAAAAATCAGCTTCCTCACCATCATCATCTTCCAGACTCCACTTCTTTCCCTGCTTCATCTCCTCCAGCTCTTTCTTCAGCTCCCCAATGTTCTCCATAGCCTTCCTCCTCTGCTCCTCTCTCCACTTCTCCACACGCTCCTTCCTCTTCCTCATTTCCTCCTCCAGCTTGTTCTGGTCAAAGTCTTGCTACACAGGGAAAAATGCCAGACAAAAGGGTAAAGCATTGCCAGTTAAGATATGTTTATAGCACATTTAAAAGTTGGTTCAAATTTAGGAACCATTTACACATTTCTGCTCCTTTTCACCACATTTTGACTCAAGGTAATATTCGGCTAATAACTTAGCCAAGGATCAAACATGCGGTTACCGGACCCTGTTTGCAATGGCAGTAAGCGTTTTACTACTTAAGCCAATTGGGGGCGCTATGAAATGATAACTTACGTCTTCGACCTTTTCTTCCTCCTTCTCTTCCTTTATTTTCTTCTTCTCTGTAGACTGCTCAGGGTTGTCTGACTTTTCCTTACTTTTGGACCTATGAAAAGCAGCCAAAACAACAAGACAAAGCATGTTTAAGCAGACAGATAGGAACAGGAGGTACGCAATTTTATGCTTCCATAAAGCTTTCATGTAGTGATACGTTAACTTCATAGTTCACTCACACCAAGTGATATATTTCAGACAGATGGGTTCTGAACCTTTTTCTGAGAAAGTGATTTAATGTTAAGAATATTTCTGTAGGCAGCTGCTCACCGCTCATCGTTTTTTCTGCTCTTGCTGGGGCTGGGCGAACGGGACCTGTGTCCCCGGCTCCTGCTCCTTCTCCGTTCGCGACTGCGGCTTCGCCTTCTCTCTCGGCTTCTGGAGCGCCTAAAACGCACATTAATCACCCCCCTTCAGCACCCAATTCCTTCTAGCATCCAGAACTTCCCACAAGACATTCATATTCATATTACATTACTTTACGTACAATCCATTTATACAACTGGATGTTTTATAGAAGCAGCTCAAGTTAAGTACTTTGCTCAAGGGTACAACTGTACTACCTTACCTGGGAATGAACCCAGAGGTACGGGGCGCAGTTTCCTAACCACTAAGCTATACTGCCCGACATGTATCAAGCACTGTTACAATGGACACACTTTACAATGTTTCAAAACGCATGGCCACCCTCTACTCTCTCACCTGGGACGTTTCCTATCTCTGGAGCGCGAGCGGCGACGGTCTCTGCTGCGGGACCGTTCTCTCCTGACGCGGTCCCGGTCACGGTTGCGGGAACCAGCCCTGTCCTCGCGCTTGGCGCGCTTATCAGGAGAACGGCTCTTCGATCGACTCCCAGAACGGCCCCTCGAGGCCGAGCGTTTTCGGTAGTGCCTGAGAAAGAGGGACAGGTTTGTTGGTGCAATTTTAATATCCGCAGATTGATATGGTAAAACTGAGAGGTACATAATGTGTAGTTTACCTTTAATCAACATCGTACAGCAGTAACGGTGTGCAGTAGCATATACATTTCATGGTCACTTAATGAGCAAATACACTTTCTTTGACCCGCCATGTAAATATGGTACAAAATATGTTCATATACAGGAACAGGACCTAAATGTTTCTATCATACGTCCCAAAGCTGAATGCATATTATGACTATTACATACGTTTTTTTATGGCAGTTATTTTGCATCATGCGACAGCAGCTCAAACCCTCACAGGACCTACAGTTTGGGAACCGCTGATCTAAGGCCATTTATGATGCGCCTGAATACATAGTCGATCAATTACAACGATTGCAAACTACTTCGCTTTGTTAGTAAGCTTAGCTAGTGCGAAACAGAAAAAAAGTCGTTTTGTTTCTCGTGTTGATCTTGCATGTAAAATAACCTGCCGAAGTTACCGTACGAGCGAACCCACATAACTATGACATGTGGGGCGGCTAAAAAGCCAGACAGCAACGTTACTAGTTTAATCTTAGCAATCAAGCTAACATAGCAGTGTTAAGGTCTACGCCAGTTAACGGTAAATATACTAGGAACGTTCGAGTAAGCTAAGAAACCGATATAATAAAAACTGCGGTTCATATAGCTACCAAGCAAGCCAGCTAGCGACCTAATTTAGCAGCTAGTTACTTAACAGTAACATGGCATGTGAATGCTAGCATCTTATTAGCAAACATTATACACTCCGAACAAACACCCCACACGTAACCAGTAACTTAAAGACTACAGCTGGTAAAAATTCATACAACGACAACAGAATAGACAGATTAACGTCACAGCTTTAAGAAAAATATTGCACTTTCACTGGTAGCGAACGCTGAACTGGCCATTGTAAGCGTCCCTTTATGTGAGGCCTAGCACACATGATTGCTAGCTGGCTAACGTTAGTTAGCAAGCTAACTTTAGTCTTTACAAAGTAGACGGTAGTCAGCCAGCTAGCTGCCAATTCTTCAGACATTTTACCAGTAAAACTAAGCTTCGTGTACTAACCTCGACTCTCGTCCCATGTCCGTTCTGTCAAGACCACACTAAACTGCAGCGTTTTTATTGAGTGGGTTTGTTTTCCTCCAATATTATTTCATTTCGTAGTCCCACAATCCTTGAACGATTATACGCGTTATCATTTAGCGAAAGCGAATAACTTCACCACTAAGAACTGCATTGCCCCTAGTGGTAGGATGACTTGCTAAATGCAGTTTTACAAAAGTCTAAAGACAATAGTTTTTTGAGATGTCAAAACTAATCCGATTAGAACAGTTTATTTGATTTGTAATTTTGTCTCCTTCGCATGGTCTGTCATTCCAATCCTCGTGATATAGTAGGCTGGGTTTTATGCACGATGATAAAAACGGTATTAAACAGCTCCCATAAAATAGGCCTACTACCTAATTGTCCAGCTAATGATCTTGTTCTTCCATTTTTTCCTCAATGCACTTATGTTATTCTATGATAGCATGTCAGCAGTAAAGCAAATACTGTCCAGTTGAGGAAAGCTAATTAATGATGATTTTGTTCTCAATCTGGGTGGAGCTATATACAGAGGTCTCCCATGAAGTCTTTTCTGGGATACTTTAAGCCAGGGCTGCCCAACCCTGTTCCTGGAGATCTACCTTCCTGTAGGTTTTCATTTCAACCATAATTTGGCACACCTGATTCTACCAATTAGCAGCTCAACTAGATCTCTAGCTGTTAAATGACGTGTGCTTTGTTAGGGTTTGAGTGAAAACCTACAGGACGGTAGATCTCCAGGAATAGGGTTGGGCAGCCCCGCTTTAAGCAAAGGTATTAATGTTCTGACCAAATAATTACATAATGGGGTGGGTCAAATCATGGAGTCATTGGAGCCCACCAAAACACATGTTGGTCGATATATTTTACAGTAAACCCCTGAAACACGTACCTGCATTTTCATAGTCCAACAGGATAACATATAAAATATTCAATATGAGAGGACAGAATTACAACAGATAAATATTTGCACATAAAGATTGAATAATTTAATTTGGACTAAACATTTTACATATTTAACACATACCATGCTATGACACAATGAAACTGATATTTGGACAGCTAAAAGATACATGACAGAAGCACTAACACAATTTATTAAGTAATGCTATACCAGTAACTTCCTTTCTTCCTTTACAAGTTTATGTAGATGTAGGTTGCACATGGATAACAAATGAACAGAAACTACTCACCATAATACTGTAACAGGATGGCTATAACACGTAAAATAATTCCAATTTATAAAATAATTACATGGCTTTAATTTAAAAACACCATTAGTGTACAGCACATTTATAGTTGTCATATGTTAATTCCTTTATTTTGAGCACAATTATTTGAACACAAGTAATCAGTAGTGAAAATGTAGTCTCCAGTGTGTATTTACTTAGCTTACCTGGGGAGGGTGGGGGTGGGGGGGACCCTAATATTTTACTTCAAATATCAAACTGAGATCATTGTTTTAGCGCTGTCCTAAAGCAGGTAGAATTAAGCAGGTCTTTGCAGCTGCAATGGATTTAGTTAAGTCCAAATTTGAGATGCTATGATATCCTTCTCACCAGTCTCTCTGCTGTGCTGCCAGGAGACATTTAATCTCTCAAACAAAATCTGACACTTCTGCAGGCTCACAGCGAACATCTGCTCAGCACCCTATGAACGCCCTTCCGTCCTGTACACCTTTAGGGAATTCCTTGTGTGTAGGAACAAGGCGGAGCCCTGGGGACACGGTGGGGTGGAGAGGCCAAGCAGGACAGGGAATGAACGGGGTGTCAAGGCCTCCTGCATCAGCCAGATCGGAAGAAATGGCCGACAGGGGCGGCCACGCCATCCCCGCCCATCAGGGGATTTCAGAGCCAAACAGAAGGAGAATCTCGTGACACATGATGAACGTGAAAAAGTAGACGCAGAGATCGGTGAAGACGTCGCCCATCTTGCTGTAAGTGTCCATGGAGCGGTTGATGACTTCTGCCGGGATCCCGGACAGCAGGAGGGCAGCGGTCAGCACAGTGGTTTTCTTCTTCTTTTCACCCTGAGGGGACCAGAGGACATGCGGTCACAAATGAAGCAACACACATGTAAGGCTTCCATCTAATGGCCCTGATGACTCCTTTAGATGTGGCTCCTGCTGGACCTTCGGTCACTACTTCCAGGATAGTTAATTTACCACATCCACTCTGTTGCTTCATCTGTGTTTAATTCAACATATTCTGCTGTTAAATATGTACTATTACTGACTGATAAGAATGTTGTAGGCATAAATAGGCAATGAATAAATAAAAGGAAGAGTCAATAAAAACTGCTGTGACTCACCTTTGGAAAATATTTGTACAACCCCATGTAGGCCAGCTGGAGTGTAAGGAATGGTGCAAATATGGACTGCAAATCAGAAAATGTCTGTTAGAACAGCACCACAGGACCCTCATTCCTCATAACAGTACCACACTTAAGTTCAGAATGCTCTACAAAGGGAGACACTGAGTGATATGGAATCATCTGGAAGTTAACGGACAACTCTGCTTCTCCTTGACTCACCAAGTACTTGCAGACAAAGACCCGGACAGCAATGGCGAGAATGACGCTCCCAAAAAGTCTGAACAGACGGAAGGAGTCTAGCTCTTCTGGCTCAGAGTTGCTGTCCTGGGACGACTTCGCCCCAGCCACCTGGCCCCTCAGCCTCATGGCATCATCGAAGCGCGACAGGTACTTCTGCAGGCCCCTGCGTGGGGAGCGAGAGACGCCGTCCCCTTGCATCTCCCCTTGGGACCTTTGCCTGAGTGCACCCGTCGCCACCTCCTCCTCCACATCACCGATCAACATGTCCCCGCTTTCTAGGACAGGTGACCCTCTCCTCTCCAGAACCTCCCCGTGGTGGTTGCTGCTGGTTACCGCGGTGGCAAACGGGGAAAGTCTCCCGGAAGGGACAGGTGTAGACCAAGGCTCCGTCCTGTCCAAATCCAGGTGGAACCTGGGCTTCATTCCAGGTCTGTCAACTTCTCATGGGGGTGGAACAGGAGAAATCGCCATCAGGCACTGCTGCCATTATTTGTCTTATTTTGAAAATAAAGGTAACATCTCGTGCACTAGATTGGCACTATATAAACTAATATTGCAATATATTATACATAAGCACATTTCAGTCGAACTTTAATCAAACAATATACAATTGTGCTGTTTTTTGTTTGCTATCATTAGAACTTCGGACATCCACTTACTGTGTCGATGATCATTCACTAGGCTACATAGCATGACCCACAACTTATTTATTAAAGATTTAGCACAATCCATCGTTTCTGCCATGGAATGCACTTGATTATAATGTTTTGAATGCTAATAGCTAGCCTATATTTTATTAAAGCCATACCACTTGTGCCACATACATGTGTCTCCCAGAAAACAAAAAGCAGCGTTTTATCAGTGAAGCTTCACTTGTAACGGTAACTGGTAAACTAGGGAGCTAACATGATGCAGGCTACATGTTTTTAGAATGCCTCTGTATTTCAGTAAGAGGGGGGGGGGTTGTACTTGCACATTGCACACATTACACAAATATTCAGTATACTTGATCGCCATTTCGTGTAATCGGTGGGTATCGATTCACACAATAAAATAGTATCCCATTTCCAATGTGATTCGATTTTCTAATAAACATTAAAATTATTGGCTGCAATGCGTAACTATGTATATATTAATTATATCTTTATCTGGGTAACGTTAGCAACACAATTATTAGCTAAGCAGTATGCCTATATCTTACCGTTGGACTCCCCATCGTTTTTGCTATACCCTACGATTCTGTTCATTCTATCTTCAGAATTCATCAGCAATTTTCTCCTGCGAACTTCCGCTCTTCTCCTGGAAGCAGAAAGACTGCTCTTTTCTTCAGGAATTGTTTCCTCAACAGATTCCATTGTTAAATAATTCCTCTGATTATTATATTTGAAGGTTCAGCACACACTAAGCTTGCTAGCTGTCGTCGGACTAACTGAGTAAATATAATCGCTATCGCTACAGGCCGGGTGGCGAGGGTTGGGCTGGGCTGACGTTTTCTTGTGGGCGCACTTTTGATGATGTCACTCTGAAAATGCACAGGCCATCGGATAGCTACTGTGTCACCTGTAATGAAATAACTGGGTTGTGTTCAACTTAGTATCAAAAACTTTGTGGACCATTTGTGAAAACCTGCTGTATTATACATCCAGTTGCAGAATATTACTGTCGTAATTACGCACCCTACAGTATGCGTTACCCACCAATTCTTAAATACGTCACTGCTTCTAGTTACACCCACCGAACGCAAACAAACATGTCAGATACTTGCAGAATGTTGCAAATGTTTTGGATGAATTTGGCAAATTGTCTTGCGTCTTGAAAAACCTGATAAAGATAAAAGTATCTATTCCCATTGCGATTGTAGCCAGTGTATACTAGACGTTCCTAAACTAAATTGTACTCCAGTCTTTTGATTGACAAGTGTTCGGTGATCCCTGCAAGCTGTGGTTTGAGCCGCTTGTCAGGTATCTCCCGGTTTACATACATCACATTTTATATCGGATACTTCAAAACACCAAGCTGACTTTTACCCAAAAATATAAACACTGGTGTCTAAATCTATAATGTACAATATTCTAAGTATAATTAATTCCAAATATATGGCCATCAATACATACCTATAACTATTAACTAAAGTTATATAGCCTATTCAACTGAAAGGGACACGGGAATGTGAAAAAGGGAAACTATTTTTTATTTAAATACACGTTTTATTTAACATTGTGTATTCGTTGTGTGAAATTTTATATCCCAGACTTCTGCACTATCCTGGTAAGCAGATGCATTTAAAAATGTCCTGATGCATTTAAAAATGTTTCCTTCAGTTATAAAATAAAAAAAAGCTACACACACTTTTTGCAGATCTAGTATTTAATAGTTACAGAAATGTACACTACTTTACAAAATTGTGTTCACAATGTACACATCACTGAAGTTTTCAGTTAAGTGTGATTTGTCACCATAATGTAGAAACCTGCAATCATAAACAATCACCACTGAAAGCAATTTAAAGCAAATATCCCAATTAAATCTTCACTGACATCTGCATGGAGGCACAGGTAAGTAAGCATATTGTGAACTTGTTGGAATAATGGTCCCGATTATTTGCATTATTTGGGAGGGGGGGGGGGGGGGGGGGGGGGGGTAATGGAATTACGATAAAAGCATTTTTAATTTTATTCATGTTTTCAACAATCCCTTAAAGTGAGCAGAAAAGGGGATGCTTTTCAATTAAAATGGGTTACCTTCTGAAAGGAGACGTCAGCGAAAATAGGTGCACTTTTAAACACTGTCAGCATTCATAACTACATTCAAATCTTACTCCTTCATATTAATTATGGCGCAAATGCACTCAGGCAGGAAACGTACAACTGCTCATTAAAATGAGAATTTGGACAGAAAGACATGAAAAATAAACTTACATTTAACTGCCTTTACTCGACCCACAACGAGCATTTTCCCACAGATATCCCACAGATCCAGAGACAATGAAAAGTTTCCCCCGTACACAATGGTAAAAACTCATTTTGGAGGTCAACGGAGTCCTGACACAAATTTGATGGGATCAAAGACACAAATGGTCTTTTTCTCCCCAGACAAAGCATGAATCCTTTTTTAAACAACATTTAAAAGTTGTAACCATTCAAAATTCTGTTCTTTATAACAAATCAGCGACTAGGTGTAAAAGTCCCATCCACTTTATTTTTAGCATCATTTCACAGTAAATATGTTTCTACTGAAATCAACAATCCATTACCATTATAGTGTAGGTTTTCCAATATACAATTTTCAGTAAAGCACAATTAAAGATCACAATGGCTTAATTATGTTCATGTTAAAGAATTTACCCTTATCCTATTATATTAAAATATTTTATATATAGTGTCTGTATTTAAACACAAATGTTTAATAGTAAAAAGTGAGTTCTCATACAAGGTAATTAAAGAATTAAATCCAAAACAGGGATTCTGATAAATTAAAACAAAAAAAAACAAAAGAAAAAAAACAAACAGCAACTTCAGAGGTGTTCCAAATTTCCAAATGGTGAGAAATAGAGCTTTGAGAACAATATCGAACTAAGAAATGATAGAATGGCTTTACATTACTTATTGGACACAGTCAAGGCAGCTAATTGTAGAGGTAAGATCACCTTTGAACTCCTACTGTTGTCACGTTGCTCTGACCGACCTACACATTTGTTCAACGCATATCAAAAAAGAAAAGAAAAGAAAATAAGCACACTTATAACCTCTATCCAACAACCCACAATTAGGAAGGGGTATTAGCAAACGGGATTTTAAAATCCCTGAAGGTCTTTGCTGACATCGATGGTTTGCTTCTGTTCCCAATGACCCCAAGTTAAAGGCCACCAAGAAAAACCTCAAAGTCAAACAATATTACCCCAGAAAGCATAAAGTATGATACATATATTACTTTATCAAACATAAATGTGCTTTTTTCTTTTTTTTCTGTTTTAAACAAAAGGGCTTCACGTCAACTGCCATTGACTGAAAATCTCGTTACCAGCAGCATTCCAAGAAGGATAAACACTGACTTTCTTACCTTTTGAGAGTTTGCAAATTGATTTCATAATGTTCCGACTGAGACACCAAAGCCAGCAAAGAAATAAGTCTTATCCCTGCCATTTCCCCCCCCCCATGACACAAAGACATATCGCATGAAGTCCACAGAAGGGTTAGTCTCCGGGAGAGGTGAAAGAGGAACACTAAACGTGAGCCGTTAACTGCAGACTCTGCCATACCGCGGGACCTGCGAGGCTGTCCGTTGCTGACCAACACGGACGACACAATTCTGCTCACTGGTAACCTCCAGCCTTGCGTGGGCCGGCTTACTTGCTCACTTGCTGCTGCAAATGGAGCAAGAACTCGTAGTACGACAGGGCAGACTCAGTCCGATCCTCGATCAAGTTTTGCATAAAGCCGGCTTTCTGCTGGCTCTCGTCCCTGAAAAGAAAAGCAATATGGATGAGGAACCGAGGTCTGATCCTGTTCCCCCTTCTACATCCTGGCTCTACTTAAATTGGTAAACCCTTCTGGATCCTGTTCAACTTTAACCTTTTTAAACTGTATAATGATAATTTCCACAATGCCGGAACCTACATTCCCTAGCACGTAAAACAATTATTCCCACGGAAACCTCAGTCAGATGACTCAGCCAAACGAGTCATGTGACAAAGGGTCAAAGGAACAAGGGCATTTTGAGATATTCAAATCCGGAGCCCCCCAGGATTCCCAGCTCTCCAGCCACAACCTACCGGATGACATGCAGAATGGGAAAGAAGGGCCGCTGTTCTCTCAGCCAGCCAATGAAGGTTCTGGTTCTGATTGACTCGGCGGTGTCCAATTCAGGAAGCTGGTTCTGTGGGGGTAGGGTGTGGGGGGAGAGACACACACACACAGAGGGAGTTCCTCAGCATACATAGGTGTATAGTGTAGCGACAGTAGTGGATGTAGCAGGACACTAGGCCTTACCATGCTCTGAGGTACGGCAGCGTAGTTGGGTACTCCCAGCACCTGCACCAGGAAGTTTGGATTGCAGTTTTTTCCAACCCAGAGGTACATCACCTAAAATACGGACAGATTACTTTCTCTGCCAGTCTCCCAGAGGACAGACAACCACAGCGTGTGGTCTGGTGAATGTGTGCCCGAGTGTGTGTGTGAGTTTGTGTGTGGGGAGAGGGGTGTAAGAAAGACAGAGAGATAGGGAAAGAAAGGAAGAGAGTGTGAGAGAGAGTAAGTGCAAAAGAGAGGGAGAGAGAGGGGAAGCGACAGACAGGGAAAGAGAGATAGACAGAAAGAAAGAGGGCATGTGCGCACATGTGGGGAAGAGGAAGTGAGCAGAGCGAGCGGAGCGCTAACCGAGCCAGTGTCCATGAGGAAGGCTCCGTCCCGGGTCAGCCTCTCCACAGACAGCTGCAGGATTCGGGGCTGGGGGATGGTGCGCTCGCTGACGTTCAGGGCTCCCTGGAGGGACACAGGTTAATGCCAGAGCGTGGTCAGCAACACTGAGGCATTGTGGGAAAGGCACACGTGAATCCGCTCCCTCTCCCCTTACCTCGTCGGTCAGGTCGTCTACTCTGTACAGCGACGGGTGGATCATCAGCATTAGGTAAGACAGCGGCTGGTACTTGAGCTGGCACATGGCGTAGACGCGGTCGTCCAAGCGGGTGCTCGTACCCGTGCGGAAGGCTTTCTGCAACCCAAAGCGAGATTCAGAACTTCAACGCCAACGAAGATGTTCAACATTCAACAACTGCAGAGAGGTAGCCATCAGCAGCAGTAGGCGCTGAGGACGGCCGTCGAAGTCGGCCACAATGTTTGTTCACTGCCATTAATCTCAGTAAGGTTTTCTACTGGCCTTAATCCATGAAGTTGTTGCTTCAAGGCAGAAACCAGAGTAGAGCCAAGCTGTAGAGGGGAGGAGTAATTGTATGTAAAGAGAGAATAAGCTGTCAGTAGGCCAGGATCAGGATTTCTGTAGAGGGGGGGTTACCCATTTTAGCAGGGTTAGGATGTAGGGGGGGGGGGGGGGGGGGTTTACCCCTTTTAGCAGGGCCAGAATATGGAGGGGGATGGGCATTACCTGTTTTAGCAGGGCCAGGAAGTAGAGGGTGGGGGGGGCGTTACCTGTTTTAGCAGGGCTAGGATGTAGGGGGGGTTACCTGTTTTAGCAGGGCCAGGAATTAGGGGGGGGGGGGCCTTACCTGTTTTAGCAGGGCTAGGATGTAGGGGGGGGTTACCTGTTTTAGCAGGGCCAGGAAGTAGGGGGGGGGGGGCCTTACCTGTTTTAGCAGGGCTAGGATGTAGGGGGGCGTTACCTGTTTTAGCAGGGCTAGGATGTAGGGGGGGGTTACCTGTTTTAGCAGGGCTAGGATGCAGGGGGGCGTTACCTGTTTTAGCAGGGCTAGGATGTAGGGGGGGGTTACCTGTTTTAGCAGGGCCAGGATGTAGAAGGGGGGGCGTTACCTGTTTTAGCAGGGCTAGGATGTAGAAGGGGGGGCGTTACCCGTTTTAGCAGGGCTAGGATGTAGGGGGGGTTACCTGTTTTAGCAGGGCTAGGATGTAGGGGGGGTTACCTGTTTTAGCAGGGCCAGGATGTAGAAGGGGGGGCGTTACCTGTTTTAGCAGGGCTAGGATGTAGAAGGGGGGGCGTTACCTGTTTTAGCAGGGCCAGGATGTAGAAGGGGGGGCGTTACCTGTTTTAGCAGGGCTAGGATGTAGAAGGGGGGGGCGTTACCTGTTTTAGCAGGGCTAGGATGTAGAAGGGGGGGGCGTTACCTGTTTTAGCAGGGCTAGGATGTAGAAGGGGGGGGCGTTACCTGTTTTAGCAGGGCTAGGATGTAGGGGGGGCGTTACCTGTTTTAGCAGGGCTAGGATGTAGGGGGGGCGTTACCTGTTTTAGCAGGGCCAGGATGTAGGGGGGGGGGGTGTTACCTGCTTTAGTAGGGCCAGTATGTAGGGGGGGGGGGGGGTGTTACCTGCTTTAGTAGGGCCAGTATGTAGGGGGGGGGGGGTGTTACCTGCTTTAGTAGGGCCAGTATGTAGGGGGGGGGGGGGGTGTTACCTGCTTTAGTAGGGCCAGTATGTAGACGGGGGGGGGGGGGTGTTACCTGCTTTAGCAGGGCCAGTATGTAGGGGGGGGGGGGGTGTTACCTGCTTTAGTAGGGCCAGTATGTAGGGGGGGGGGGGGGTGTTACCTGCTTTAGTAGGGCCAGTATGTAGGGGGGGGGGGGGGGTGGGGGGGGTGTTACCTGCTTTAGTAGGGCCAGTATGTAGGGGGGGGGGGGGTGTTACCTGCTTTAGTAGGGCCAGTATGTAGGGGGGGGGGGGGTGTTACCTGCTTTAGTAGGGCCAGTATGTAGGGGGGGGGGGGGTGTTACCTGCTTTAGTAGGGCCAGTATGTAGGGGGGGGGGGGGGGGGTGTTACCTGCTTTAGTAGGGCCAGTATGTAGACGGGGGGGGGGGGGGGTGTTACCTGCTTTAGCAGGGCCAGTATGTAGGGGGGGGGGGGGTGTTACCTGCTTTAGTAGGGCCAGTATGTAGGGGGGGGGGGGGTGTTACCTGCTTTAGTAGGGCCAGTATGTAGGGGGGGGGGGGGGTGTTACCTGCTTTAGTAGGGCCAGTATGTAGGGGGGGGGGGGTGTTACCTGCTTTAGTAGGGCCAGTATGTAGGGGGGGGGGGGGGTGTTACCTGCTTTAGCAGGGCCAGTATGTAGGGGGGGGGGGGTGTTACCTGCTTTAGCAGGGCCAGTATGTAGGGGGGGGGGGGGTGTTACCTGCTTTAGTAGGGCCAGTATGTAGGGGGGGGGGGGGGGTGTTACCTGCTTTAGTAGGGCCAGTATGTAGGGGGGGGGGGGGGGTGTTACCTGCTTTAGTAGGGCCAGTATGTAGACGGGGGGGGGGGGTGTTACCTGCTTTAGCAGGGCCAGTATGTAGGGGGGGGGGGGGGGGTGTTACCTGCTTTAGTAGGGCCAGTATGTAGGGGGGGGGGGGGGGTGTTACCTGCTTTAGTAGGGCCAGTATGTAGGGGGGGGGGGGGTGTTACCTGCTTTAGTAGGGCCAGTATGTAGGGGGGGGGGGGGTGTTACCTGCTTTAGTAGGGCCAGTATGTAGGGGGGGGGGGGGTGTTACCTGCTTTAGTAGGGCCAGTATGTAGGGGGGGGGGGTGTTACCTGCTTTAGTAGGGCCAGTATGTAGGGGGGGGGGGGGGTGTTACCTGCTTTAGTAGGGCCAGTATGTAGACGGGGGGGGGGGGTGTTACCTGCTTTAGTAGGGCCAGTATGTAGACGGGGGGGGGGGGGTGTTACCTGCTTTAGTAGGGCCAGTATGTAGGGGGGCGTTACCTGTTTTAGCAGGGCTAGGATGTAGGGGGGGGGGGGGGGTGTTACCTGCTTTAGTAGGGCCAGTATGTAGACGGGGGGGGGGGTGTTACCTGCTTTAGCAGGGCCAGTATGTAGGGGGGGGGGGGGTGTTACCTGCTTTAGTAGGGCCAGTATGTAGGGGGGCGTTACCTGTTTTAGCAGGGCTAGGATGTAGGGGGGGCGTTACCTGCTTTAGTAGGGCCAGTATGTAGAGGGGAAACAGGCAGAGACACCGGGGAGCCAGGAGGCCGGGCTGTTGGATGGTCAGCACAGAGGAGCGGAACACAGACAGCGAGTCGATGGACGCGTTGGTCATAGCATCCCTGGCGTCGCTCAGACTGGCCGTCACAGAGCGGTCCACAGCTAGCACACAAAAAGATATGTTGGGGGGGAAAATCTGTACCAACTAGGTCTAAATAAAAAAAGGTTGTAGTGGCAGTCTATCACCACAGCTTGTGACTCTTACCCATGCTAGCTAGCAGTCCAGTGATGGCCTGGACGTCGGCCCCAGCAAAGATGTCAGACAGCGAGTTGACTACAGGAAGACACATGGTATGGACACGAATCCGCCGCTCTCCTGTAGAAATGAGGTAAATCAATGAAATTGCAGCAGAGACCCTGATCGGGTCATCATCTGGGAAATGTAGACCCTGTCTGAAGTTATCTTCCAAGGATGCAAGATGGGTTCCTAAGCATTACATAAACATGCACCAATGAGACAGGGAGCATTGGAATGAAGCAGCTTCTCTAACCTGCCAACCTGACTAATCACAGGGCAGGAATCCTAGTCTTTTATGACCTCATAATGCAGCACATACCTTTGCTGGATGTGTAGAGAAGAGCTGCCTGGAAGGAGACGACCTGCATGTCCACCAGGTTCTCCTCGATGGACATCTGCACGGCGAAGCCCGCATCCGGGTTCACATTGGGCAGAGACAGCAGGTCAGTGGAACGGACGAAGAAGTTCCCATGGAAGGTGTGTATGGACAGACCTAAGAGTTCAACCGCAGGAAGTCAACGCCTCTCCTTTTCATCTCCAGCTCTGTCTATTCTCAACTCAAACCACATCGTCTTATCGCATACGTGCGGTTTCAGCTCCAGCCAAATAAACCATCATGAACATTTCATCACCGTACAAAAACACAAGGTCAGGTCCTTGGACGACACCCACATTACGAATAAGGGTCAGTCATTACCAATAATTAATAACTAATAATAGTGGAGAAGGTGATTAAATAAGGAAGGTTGACCGAGTGCAGCTCCTTGGTCCAAAACGACACTAAGCTTGAGGAAAACCGCGCTGAAAAAAACCAACCTTTAGTGCAGCGTATTCTCATGACGGCCTCGAAGCCGATCTTGCGGGTTATGTATCTCTTCAGATCCTTCTGGAAGCACTCCACCTGGGCGGGGTTGTGCTGGTGGTGGTACGACGGGTAGTAATAGATGCTGCCGGCAGAGTACCTGGATATGCAGCCTGGGGCAGAGCCGGAGAGAGCAGAGGTAAACCGATCGATCTATTATTGAGACAGCTTCATTCCTGAAGCACTGACCCCATATTAACCTGCTGCCAGAACCAGTGTAGTATAATGGTTAGGGAACTGAGCTCGTAACCTAAAGGTTCAATTCACAGGACACTGCCATTGTACCCTTGAGCAAGGTACGTAACCTGAATTGCTTCAGTATATATCCAGCTGTATAAATGATACTATGTAAAAATGCAAAAGCTGTGCAAGTCTGCTAAATGCCTGTAATGTAATGTAATGTGCTCACCTAGGGAGGCCAAGTCACAGTACTGCCCGCTCAACAGAAACAAATCAACGGCCACTTGCTGCCCAGAGCAGTCGAGCGCCAGCTTTTTGTAGAAATCAGTGGCAGGAGAGAGGTGCTGTATATCCTGAGACGTAAAAACAAGAGAATGAGAACATACTCGGCCGTCAGCCGACGTGTGAATTAGAATAGAATGCGCATGCCGTAACCGCCGATTTTGTCTGCAGGCACCTTTGCGGACGCCCTCAGGTTGGGGTCCTCCCTGGACTTGAGGGCCCCCACCCCATGCGAGGGCAGCTGGGTCTGGAAGACGGACACTCGTCCCCCGGTAGCCGATAGCAGTTTAAACGCTGACTGCAGAGCCGGGCCCAGCGCCGATTGGGTCTCCATCGTCTTCACAAACATCTGGGGCAAAGCCTTCAGCAGATCCTGCACCAGCTGCTCACAGAAACACCAGCGTTTCGGTTAATGCGGAAGGGCCTTAAAACGTCAATCGAAACATAAATGTACCGACTGTCAAAAGCCGAGAGGCGTTACATGCTACACCTAGGCTTGTGTGCTCTGTCACTCATCTTAGGAGTCCTATTTTAAAGACTGAAACTGAAAAACACACACACAATTCAAATATCACGGCTGCTCTCTTCCCATTGCATTGCACTTTGAAGCTTTAACAGAGCACAGCCCGGAACAGATTTTTAATTAATGACAAAATATTAAAAAATCATGCCGTCTTCTCGTCGAACAAATAATGCATTTCATATGCCGCTTAATAAAACAGTAAATCGATATTCATGCATTTATGCGGCTTTGATGACACGAATGCACATATTCTGCCCCAAGCTTTGAAGCGGAGAGCATGAATGTGGAAACCTTTGGGTAAAAGAAATAAAATGGAGAACAAATAAGGACGTTTTTTTAAAAGCCGAAGGTCCTACCTCCTTGCACTCATTGAGGTTAACTAAAAGGCTGTCAGGCGTCGGAAGGAAAATATCTGGAGGGTAAAATAACAGAAGAAAGAACAGAGGATAATGGCCATGTTAAATTTGCGGGGTGTCGTGACAAAACTTCACACAGAATTCACACCTGTGAGATGAAATAAAAGGATGAAGCTTCGTGTCCTTGCATGAAATTGATCACACCTAAATCTGGCACTACACAGGACTTTGGAAATGCTTCACAATGCCTACAGAAAAAAACAAAACACTCAAACAAAAAAAACTATATTGCTGCTGTGATAAACAATGACTCGCCAACAGTTTCCGATTACACCCAATATGCTCATTTTGCAAGCTATTAGGGTAGGATTTCAGCTTCAGATGTTCATCATATATTACTCACTGCAGACCAATACAAATATAATAAAACTGACTTCAATATTATGCATGCTGCAACAAAGTGAACCATTTTCATTGTAAAGTAGAAAGCGTATAAGATACTGATATCATCCACTAAAAATGATCAACGACTGTTCCTACAAACCTTGTAGTCACAACTACACACCTTGGATGAATGGCTGTAAATTGACTATACATTAGATCCACAGAGTTGCGGACATACTGGAATGGGGTATGAAAGGTAGCACATGCAATTATGCCTTATCAAGCTCCTTTACGTTATCAAAATTAAACTAAGGCCTTGTCTCTTTTCTTTTTTTTTTCTCTCTAAAGAATGCAATGTTGTAAGGTCAATGGCGTCAGTTGTCAACAGTCAGTCACAGAAACAGCTGGTTACTGTACTGAAAGGCACTGGAACATTCAGAAAGCAAACACTGAATGTTCTTTTCAGATCCTGATTATAACAGGTTTGGTTATTGTTTACAGACTTAAATTTGTCACAAAAGGAGAGTTAGCCCATTTTTGTTTTAAATGAGGCTATTTTAATGTGTGTAAAACTCTAAAAACATGAAGGATTTAACTTCTTAAGATTTAATTTCTTAAAATGTGTGCATTTCCACATCACTTTCAAGTTAAAAACATTTCAGAGAGCAACACTAATGCAAGTCCCATCTCAGAGGTTCTGATGCATTGACTGCAAATAAACCACTTAATACATAAATTATACATATTAATGTGCATGAACAACACCTTTCCATGACCTACGTCATGTGGAATAATTTACACTCTTCATATTTAGGACGTGGAAAATGACTTGAATGAATGAATGAATGAATGAATAAATTAATGAATGAATATGTTTCATGTGGGTCACTAAAGCACTCCCTTTGAGGGGAGAGGGCTGCCTTTTAAAGAGGTAAAGATTGTACCCATGTCAGGTAAATGGTTCTGAGAGGGGGGGGTCATTTCCTCACCATCGAGGTCTGAGACGACGAGCATCTGTGGTTGGGACAGCCCTTCCTGGAGGTTGTAGAAGTGGATCGTGCTGTCGAACGTGATAAAGCCGATCTTCGTCCTGGTGTCTCCCGGAAGCCTGAGAGGAAGAGGAGAAAGAACGCTGCATACGTGCTCTCCAATAAAAAACCCTGTGTCACCCTAATACGCATGGTACAGGCCACAGCTCGTTTATAACGTTGCCAAAGGCGGGTCAACGGAGGATTCTGCTCAACAGACTTCAGCTGCAGCTGTACTGCGGTTTCATTTCCCACAGAAAGCACTGCTACTGATGTTTTGTGTGATCCAGATATAGCATAAATCAAACGAAATGAGAACGCTATGACTGGACAACACGGCACTGAAACCATCACCATTAAGAAAATTCCCCACTAAAAATGACTTTAAGCATTCTCAGCATTATGAAAGGTATCAGAGCTTTTTAAATCCCCGATTCCAAAAACATTGAATAAATAATATGACTCCTTACATTGCTGTTCTGCTTTTTGTTACCTTGCATTTCTGACCATAATCAGCCACGGTATTACATCACTGTAACATAATGTCCATACGTAATTCACAAAAGAGGACTAGAGTGGACACTTCAGTAAGTCTTGATATTATAACGATTATAATATAACATATGGGTTGACATTAAGTCACTGGCCCAGGAACATTACTGTCGACTCGGTAAAAAATAGTCAAGAATTGACCCCCAGTGAAGAAAATTAACCGATCGGATGCAATAGCAATTTAATACAACAGGCACAGAATTACAATAGACAGAGATTTGGGGAAATCAAAACTAGAGCTCTCCCCCACCAAGCAAGACACTAACCCCTTTCACACATGCAGCCTTATCCGTAAATTTTCCGGAACATTGCCAGATAGGGGTCATGTGTGAATAAGAGCCGAAGTCGAAATTCCGGAATATCCGCGCCGGCAATTTGCCGGCAAAAGACCTAGTGAGGTTTCTGTAAAAGTTCCGTATCGATGTGACGTGTGAACAAAGCCAGAACATTACCGGATCAATCACGCATGCCATGGGGTCGCTCCCGTACCCACATTCGTCTCGCCGAGCCCCGAGCCACATGAAAGACTCGTACAGCCTCCAGCCGCCACAGGCGACGTCTCCGGCTTTGAGCCAAGCTAAAGCGGAGTTGTTCACGACTTATCCTGATTTTTTCGTGAAGTTTTTGTTTACGAATGGTGTTTCGTGATTGGAACAGATGTATTATTGCCAGCGTTTGCCTCGAAAATGTATAAATAAACAAGAGTAACTGTAGTACAACTGCACACTCTCTCACTTCATCACCCGCCATTTTTTCAGTAGTAAGTAAACAAACGTATCCTAGCAACATAGGGTAGAGCGTTGGTTGTATGAACGCTACCAATATGGAACATTCCGGAATATTGCTGGATCAACTTTTCCGGTAATGTTCCGTATTGCATGTGTGAAAGAGGCTACTGATTGTAAGAGAACAGTGCATAACCAGCCTCGGCTGATTGCGATTTGTGTAAAGGACAAGTGCCAGATTAGGCAAACCTCTTACAATTTCTGAATTCGATTCCATTTGGCTGCAAAACAGCTCTAAATTACAGGTACAGCCAGGGATACTGGAGCTAACGTTAAGATAGGTTAGCCTACACTGAGTATGACGGAGCCGTGTATACGGTCCGCTCCACTACACCACTAAGGTCTCCTGTTCTGACAGCGTACTGTGACCTCCTCTGAGCCTACTTCACTCACTTGTCCACATATGTAGGCATTGATTTGCAGACTGCAAAACACTTGGTTTGATTATTCATCATATTCCAGCGGTCGCGCCAGTGTGGCTGAAACTAGGGCTGTGCCGGTAAGAAAATTTGCATAGTCGGTTAACTGTTCTTAAATTAACCACGGTAGACCCCCCCCCCGGTTAAACTGGTGTGTGGGGGTGGGGGTGGGGGGGGGGGGGGGGGGCATTTCACTTTGCTGTTTTCACTTGCTTCAATTTTTATTAGTGTTGCACACATTCATTACTTTTTAAATTACACATAGATCACATGCATTACAACAATGTGCAATCTTGCCATACAGTTGATCAATAAAACTACAGAAGTAAACGGTCAACAGAACAGCAGCCTCGAGTAAACGGCTCTGAGCGTCCAAAACCAAGCCAAACAGGCATTTATGAAGCCAAATAAAATAGTCTATTAAAAGTATAAAGGTATTAAAATAATATTGAGACGTACCTCAGTCAAACAAGCTTCAGAGCAAATCTGTAAAAGGCATATGCTAAACATAGTTTGCCATTACAATGAGTGTAAACAACAAACGTGTGCAACCTTGCTATACAGGCGATTCATAAAGGCTGGGTTTTGTCACGAAAAATCTTGACTAAAGTCATGGAGAAAACTGAAAATAGCGGCAGAAATCTGTTTTGTAATAAAAGACCAATCTATTAAATGAATTAATATATTATTTAATTAATTAATCATGCGAGTAAGCTACAATTCGTTTAGAGTCTGGTGCGTTCTCGTTTCTGCCTATCACGGAAAGAAAGTATGTGCTTTTAAACAGAATGTTGTTAGAAACAGAGCATTCTCAAATTGCATTACGAAAGTAATAAAAGGCTACAGGGTTACGTAACCGTTTTTATTTCTTTAAAGTTTGTTTTGGTACAAAAACTGGAATCTTTAGCTATTCCAGTATTTTGTCACTCTCCCTCAACTCTGCTGTTGTCTTGCGTTTTCTACTTTCTTTTTTGCCCGGCGTTTGGCCTGGAGTTGGGGGCTTCAAAACATTTCATGTTACAGAGGTTTTTTTTTATTTATTTTTTTTAATATAGCCTAAAGACCGTTTTACACCAGGAGCGAATTTTGGCAAGCGGAGCGGACGCGAGTGGCCGTTCCATTTCCGCGCCCATATTAATTAATCTATACATTTAAACCCGGGGCTGAAGCGGAGCGGTGGCGCAGCGGTCTTGCGGTCGTGAAGATTTTGTTTCCCGCCTCTCGTCTATTTTTTCGCGAGCGGAACGCGACCGCGAACAAACCGCATGCCAAATTCACATAAATACACTGTTTAAATGCAATGTAGACGCTTATATTCTGCATCAAATAATCACAACAGCGTATGAATCATCGATGTTCACCTAACCATTCCTACCTACAACCATTTTAATATGTATAATGTGATAAACAAGCTGTGTTGTCACCTGTACAAAAATAATTAATTTCCGAAATCGGTATGCGATACTTTACGAAAAACAGATTTCTATGCATAACTACAATTAATAAACAGATCCTGGTGTTGTTAGACAGATTAGGTTGAAAGAGTTCTTCTCGCGGCCTGCATTTAAAAAGCGGTACTGGTGAGTACAGCCGCTCCATGTGCGCTCCGCTTGCTCGTGCGCTTTAAGCGTGCGCATCTGGTGCAAAACGGCCGTTAGACTTGATGAACTTCAGCCTGAGGTGAGTGCGCTTGACAGCAGTGACTGCACTGCGGCTACCTTTCAACTATGAGACGTATGAAACGTTGAAGTTGTAGCAGTAATTACCGAGACGATTTAACTAAATATTTATTGACAAAGCACCAGTATTACAGGAAAATGTGAAGTTATGTGTTATACTGTTTCTAACTGTACAGACATTTTAAAGGCAATATTTTAACTGGCCCCAGCAGGCAAGTGGCACTAGTGATCAGCTGGCCCGTAGTGTTATAAACGTGTGCCCGGGCCAGTGGGCCAGTTGTAATGTCGCACCCTGTAACATAATTATTAGTTTGCTAGCAGTATCTACTTACGTGCTGAGATTGTCCAGGAGTGACTGACAGACAACATCCAAGTATCCAGTTTCCACAGCATTGTGGGATACATCGAGGACAAAGAGGTACACAGCTGGCTGAGGGGGTCTTAGCTGAGAGACCGGAAATAAAGGTTAGAGATCCAGGCTCTGCTGAGGTGTGCAGCAAAACAACCAGTGAGTGGATTTTAAATCACGCACACAAAATTCAAATAGCGTTCAGTGTATTGCTACAATACCCCAATGTTGAGGGAGGAGTTGAGTGAGAACACTTTCAAACTGACCGAGGCCCAGTGTAATCAAATACAAGTGTACCCGATTCTCAAGCAAAATAACAGGCCAAAAGTGACAATGTGCAAAACAAAACATATTCAGTCCAAATGAAAATAAACCAGAATTACATCTTAAATATCAATGGCAAATCGGCTGTGACAGAGTATAGTATAATGGTGAGGGAACCGGCCTTGTCATTCAAGAAAGCACTTGACCAAACTTAACTTGAATTGCTATGGTTAAAAAAAAAAAAAAACCCCCCCCAAAAAAAAAAAAGGTTTATAAATGGATTGCATGTAAAAAAAAAAAATCAATACAATAAAAACATAATCAGTGAAAGAGAAAGTGCTAAATGCTGAAATGTAATATAAAATCAAGAGTTTGTTCATCAACAATGCAAGGAAGGCATATGCACAGTCTGAGCCAAGCAGGGACGGGCATTTGACGTAGCTGGATTACCATGTATTCTGAGGGTGCAATGAACTCAATCGTGGGGTTTTGGACCTCGGGCCTTTTGTGTGGTTCTCCGTAGGACCTGCTGACGGGGTTGTACATGAACTCCTCGGGGACTGCACAAGAACACAAGGGGTAAACGCATCAGTCAGACATCCACATGAAGAAGGGTAGGAGTCAGTCAAAGCAAAGTACACTCAGATCGGTGTTTATGTACACGATGGGTAAAACAAGGAAAAAAGCAATGTGGCAGTGCATGTAATGCAGTTAGCAGCACCATTCATGAAGGCCCACCCAAAGTAACCTAATCGTACGGTGAGCGACACCATGGTAATAACTAATAATCAATGCACATGCCACTGACTGCACACATCATATTTTTGAAAGGTATGTGGACAATGTTCAGAATGAGGTTTCAAACGCTTTGGGTGGCAGTCCAGCCGGCCTAGAATAGGTTATCTCCTGAAAAGCTGACATGTTGAACACCCCCCACCCTGCCGTGCGGTCGCCCCACTGACCCCTGACCCCCGACCCCTCCTCTTACACACCGTCATTCACTCTGTAGCACAGGTTGCATTTCCACCTTCTCTGATCCAGGAAGGAGACGAAAGGGTTAATGTAGGTTCTGCAGGACCGACAACGGACGATGGTGCTCGAGGTGACCACAGGCAGCTGCTACAGTGCAAAAAACAAAACAAACATTTTAATTTAAACCACAATGTTAAAATGTCCTGGCTGCTCATACCAAATCCACCCAATTACACTGTATGTCTTTTCATAAGGCAATTTCTTTTTCTTTCACACACACACGCACACGCACACACACACACACACACACACACACACACACACACACACACACACACACACACAACAAAACCCCTCGCAACAGAGGGACATACGGCGTTAGGCAGTAATGCCATGTAGGCTAAGGGTATCAACGCAGCATAAATTCCTAGTAACATCCATTCAGTATTGGGTTTTTAATACAATAACCAGGAGGCGCTGGTGTTGACAGTCTTACCGAAAGGTCTTTAAAGGGGTGCAGCAGCAAACCCAGGGGGAGTTTAGCTTTGTTTAACAGAGACTGGGTCTGAGGGATACTGCTGAGGGTACAACGGAAGACCCTGAAGACAAACAAATACCTGTCAATCAACTGACACACACGGTAATTCTTTGAGGTCACAGTCAAACAGGTTTTCGTGCTGCGAAGCGTGTACCCTGTACACACAGAAGGTATATTAGCGAGCTGGTCCTACAGACTTCACAGTGTGGGACAATGCCATTGGCGATCCTTGAAATTCCAACTACAGCTGACTAATTAAACGATGAGAAAGAGGAACTGGGGGGAGACAACGGTGGAGTTTACAGCTTTTCCCAGGTCTAAGAGTGGATGGGCCAGGATCAAGCCTTCTGTGTGACCTGCAAGAGGTGAACTCAGTCTACTGTGTACAAGATTAACAGCTGAGAAACGCTGTGCTAATAGTGCAGCTTCGGTGCGTAGGGTGTAAGAGGGGGACTCACTCTGGGTTGCAGTTGACCCTCTGTAGGTCCTGGGGCAGGCAGGGTGTGGGGGCAGGGGTGGCGCCCTGGGGCAGGAGGTTGCGCTCCTGCAGGAGGTTGACCACTCTCAGGGCCTCGGGGGTCTGGGTCTGCAGGCTCATCGCTGCCATGGAGGGACTCAGCTGCGCCGGGCCTACTGAGGGCTGGAGAGACAACGCAACAGCTCCAATACCCGTCTGGCCAGGGGTAGGCTGGAGAGACACGCAACAGCTCCAATACCCGTCTGGCCAGGGGTAGGCTGGAGAGACACGCAACAGCTCCAATACCCGTCTGGCCAGGGGTAGGCTGGAGAGACAACGCAACAGCTCCAATACCCGTCTGGCCAGGGGTAGGCTGGAGAGACACGCAACAGCTCCAATATCCGTCTGGCCAGGGGTAGGCTGGAGGGACACGCAACAGCTCCAATACCCGTCTGGCCAGGGGTAGGCTGGAGAGACAACGCAACAGCTCCAATATCCGTCTGGCCAGGGGTAGGCTGGAGAGACATGCAACAGCTCCAATACCCGTCTGGCCAGGGGTAGGCTGGAGAGACACGCAACAGCTCCAATACCCGTCTGGCCAGGGGTAGGCTGGAGAGACAACGCAACAGCTCCAATACCCGTCTTGCCAGGGGTAGGCTGGAGGGCCGGTGAGCATGCATGTTTCTGTTCTCACCAATGACCCCGATTCAACTAGCAAATACTCCAATGGCAGGACACTCATAGGTTAGACCACCGTCAAATAGGGATAGAGATGCAAGAGCAGTCATTACTTGTCATTTGTGACCTTATTGAACAGTTTAGCTAAAAACGTCACGCCTCAGATTGCGTGAATAACTGGGGTTAATTAAACAATTAAGAGAAGTAGGAATGAAATCCAGAAACACACAGCCCTCCTTGCCCACCCCTGTGTTAAGACCCAAATCTGCGCTTTCCAAACTACGAATGAACCAAGATTTGACAGCAGAATAGTACATGAGATTAGCATTACAGTGCAAACCGATCAAATCCTGCTGACATTATCCACCGAGTGGCGGTTGGACGGGGAAGCCCTGAACGCTGTGCGGGGGGGCTCTTGTACCTGCTGATACGGCTGTGCCGCGGGACTGTAAGGCTGCTGCCCGGGTGGGACGGAGGAAGCGTTCGGGGGACCCGCCATGTTTTGGTAGCCCGGTGGGAGCGTGGGGTACGAGTGGCCCATTGGTCTGTTTGCGCCCGGCAGAGGTGGTGGGGGCAGGCCGGCTGAAATTAAAGATTGCAACGCGTTTAACAACCAAAACATGGCACATACCAACTGCTGCAGCTACCCTGAGGCATACTACACAAAACTGCATCGTATCAGAATGAAGCTGATATATGGAGTTAGCATGGACTGATATAAAGACCTCTTACCTATGTGTTTCACACCCGTTTCCAGATGGTCAAAGGCATGAGCGGCTTTAGTGACATCACCAAGGCCGGGGGGCTGTCCTGCTCCTGTCGTGAGTTATGAACCAGAAACATTGTGAGTGTTCACGGCACGGGCGCGTCCGTCTAACACAAGCGCTTCTCGCGCTAAACCCCCCCCCGTAACAATCGCAGCTAACAGTCAGGGCAGGGAGAAGCACGTCTATTTCGCTCGTTCGCGTTCGATGGCGAGCGCGGACGGGGGAAAACGGAGCACGTCACGAAGCACGACACCAGGACCTAAAAGGAAAACCATGACGAGGGGAGGGGTCATGAACGCAGGCGGGTCCGCCGAGACACTTCCAGCACAAACACGGACACGACGACACTGGACGGGGTCATGATGTCACACCTGCATGCTCAAAATCACACTCCTTGTCCTCGTCATGAGAAGGGGATGAGAAGGGATACTCATCCGGAGCCAAGCTATTAGCCACATTTCCACACCGACCGGCTGCCGTGGACAGAGCGAGAGAAGAGCAGACCCACAGGAGAGAGTAAAGACCGTTATATCATTTTTTTAAAAAGCAGCTCACAGCTGGCGCGTCTACTAGAGCCTCCCACTCCTCAACATGCGTTACACAGGCTCCCATCTCACAACCGCCAGTCCAATACCAAGAGATGGAAACGGCAATCCCAACATGCAGCAGTTTGAACCAATCCAGATTTTACTTGAAGGAGCTCAGAGTGGGATTCAGCAGAATGTGGTGGGTACACTGAACTGCTATGCTCAGCAAGACATTTCGAAACCGTTGACACTTGCGTTCGGTTTGGGTCAAATTGACCCGTGTTAAACTGAGTAAAAGAGGAAACACTTTTGAGAAGTGCATTTCATAATCACTGACTAAACCAGCGTAAATTTGGTTCATGTTTTTTTTCTATTTGTTGTTCATCATCTGCATTTGGTTTAGAATATATAAGATAAAGATGAAAGAGAATTGAGAACGTCAGTTCAGAACAATAAATACCACTAATCGAATGCATGAAAACGTCGTTTCATTTTGATTTTTCACAGATAAACATGAGTTATGCCCCCATGCCCCCATAGTGCATTTATATAAATTGCATCATTACCACAAAAAACAGTGACAATTTAATTGTTAAATGTGATCTAACAGAGGTAAATGGCAACCATTTACCATATTGTTTATATTGTTTGGAATTGAGATAAAGATAATAACTATTTTTGCATAAATTCTACGTCTATATTGCTTTAAAATCCTGGGTATATTTGACCCAGGCTAACAGTTTCACAGATGCTAATAAGTAAACAGAACAAAAGGGTTACATATTGTGAGCGCCATTTATGACAACGCAAGCAAAAATATACATTTGTGTTCAGAGTTAAACTTCCATGCATGTCCTCCATTTGGCGCCAAGACGTTTGCGTGAAGAACACTGTACCTTCATGCTGTGGGTGGTGGGGTGAAGGTGGGGTGGCACTGCCAGGAGCACCGGTAGGGGGTGCTGTGGGTCTCATGGCAGGCGGAGCCGGGCCGGCGTAGGGCGGTCTGCCTGGCAGATATGGCTGGGGCGGCACGGGGCTCATCGAGGGAGGGGTGGGGCCTGCCGTGTGACACGGGTGTTAAACAACGGTTGGATTAGCGTGCTCGGTGGGCTTACATTTTTCTGCCGGGTTGCGCAATGGAATCGGCTTTATTGTGAAACAGCAGCGGATCCAGGCAAAACGCTCGTTTCTCAGCGCAAATCAAATCAAGAGCCGCAGAGTCGGCGGGGGGGGGGGATACCAGCTTTTTCTGCAAAAAAAGCGATGACGATGTTGCACACGATGATGCAAAAATGACCTACTCCATCTTTTAAATGCCGCTGGACTGGCCTCTCGACTTCAAGGCCAGCGTCTACGTGAACTGCAGCGTGACAGCGATCACATTATGACATCATAAAATAAACCTTGAAGCATTTGAGGAGACCGAACTATCCCTGGCAGTTTTGACATAGACCATAATTTCATTCACAGCAAAGTCTGGGACACCATTTTACACATCTGCTACAATGAGCACAATACATAGCATGGTCTGTTTTAGCCTTCAGCCCAAAAGCGACCACGCCCGCCGGGGATCAGTCCTGAAAAGGTAATTGTGACTCATCGTCATTTTATGCTTCTGTGACAGATCAGATTCAAAGGTCTCGTGAGATTGGCCAGAAGTGATCTCACGGACAGGACGTTACACATGAATCCCTGCCAGAGAGATAAGTCCCGCCAAGGAGGGCTCAGATGTGCAAGCTGAGGGCAATGTTCACTTCCAACATCAGCCCGCTTGATCGCCTTCCTGGAGCTTTCAGGACCGCGCGATCCATCCCGCCACCTCTTTTATTTAGTTATGTATTTAAATTTGTTTCTCATTTATCCCGTTTTCTCCAATTTTGGTAGCCAGTTCTACCCTAGTACGATTACATTTTCCGTGTACTGCTGAGAATTTGCCGCTACAGAGCCCCGCCAGCAGGCAGTAGGAAGGTCGCCACGTCTTCTTCGAGGCATGCCTCCTCGTGCCCCTGACCGTGATTCCGGCTATTTGCACCACGATTCTCCCCGCTGAGTCCCTCCCCCCCGCCCCGGGAGCGGCCGCCCAATTTGCCGCTCCCTCAAGGCACCGGCCATATTTGGATCTGGCAGGACCCGGGCGTGAACCCGGGCCCTCGGTGTGCAGCTGCATTGACTCAAAGTCGATGCCTTTACCGCTGCGGCACCGCGGCTTTTTGTAGTCATTTCTAAGGCTATGGATACGTGTTTGTCATGAAACCTTAGTTTTGGTTTAAAGATGTGTCCATAAATATGAAATATGAGGCCGTTGGACATTAGGCCTGCACAGGTGGAGGGCAGCCCGGCGCTTACCTGGGTGGGCGTAGCTGTTGAGGGAGACCGGAGGAGGCGGGGGTCCGGGGGGATGTGAGGCATTGTGTGAGGCGAAGGGCGGAGCCACACTGTATCCTGATGACGAAGGCGGGGTCGGTGCGGAGCTGGGTACTGAGGTCACGTGATTTCCCACAGGTCTCAGGGGCGCTGCGCCCCGCGGGGGAGGCACCCCGTACTGCCAGGCGGGCTGCGGGGGATTCTGGGAGCCAGGGTAGAAACTCTGAGCGGACGCCGATGTGGGCGTGGCATGCTGGGAGGGTGGCGGAGGGGTGTGGCCGTGGGTGGTTTGTGGGGGAGGGGTCATCATGTGGCCGTGGGTGGTTTGTGGGGGCGGGGGTCATGTGGCTGTGGGTGGTAGGTGGAGGCGGAGTCATGAGGCCGTGAGTGGTTTGCAGGGGCGGGGTCATCATGTGGCTGTGGGTGGTAGGTGGGGGCGGAGTCATGATGCCGTGTGTGGTAGGTGGGGGCGGGGTCATAGACTGGGGCAGTGCCATCGGAGGCGGCGGCCGGCTCAAGGGCGTCTGACCCGGAACCTGATATGTGCTGAGCGGGGGGGCGTTCTGATAGGGGCCAGAGTTGTACAGTCCAGGAGCAGGAGCATTGACGGGCGGGAGGGGAGTCTTGGCGGGAATCTGGTTTGAATACAGGGGCTGGCCCGCCATGCCGTAGCCCTGTCCAGGGGGCTGCAGTACTACAGGGTTCGGGGACGGGCCTGAAAACGGGAACAAAATGGAAAAGGTTCACTGTCCTTAGCTGCCAAGAGCAGCTTTATTTTCCAATACAATATCTCAGCTATCAACAACATGCACGTGACAGGCAATACTGTAAATGGTTTGTGTTATCCCCCTCCCTCCCCAGTCTGCCTCAACTTTATCCTGAATGTGTAAATGGAGCCGCTGGTCGAGCTTAATCTGATGGAAACGCAGGCATGACAGCGCTGGGGGAGCTTAATCTGATGGAAATGCAGGCATGACAGCGCTGGGGGAGACGTCAAGACAAAGGATCCAAGAACTGATACAACAATCAGATTAGACACAGCGCTCGATATAATCCCTCCACCTGGATTTACAGCACAGCCTTCTAGTGGCTCTGACATGGAGAGGGACACTTATCATCCAGAAGCAGAAATCAACCAGAGCAAGGAGGACAGAACTCTCCAAAAGAACATCGGATGGGAAAGGAACTCTCCATCTAAGGAAGCATCCTGTCAGATGTCATGGTTCTGGGTTGTTCTGACTGCAGTGAAAAGGAATCTACATTCAGCTGATCGTAATGAAGTTTGAGCTTTGAGGAGCAGCCTGGGTCCAATTGCCACAAATGCAGAGATTGAGCGTGTAAAAAATGTACATGTGAAATACTGAGATCAGGAGAAAAAAAAAAAACCTTTCAAGGGTGAAAATGACGGTAATCTGTTTCCGGGAAACGGGGAAATCCCTATCAACTGCAAGGCCAACCAACAGTCAGCATGCAACAGCCCTGAAATCGTCATGAGCCAATAGTATTGCTTGCTCTGAAGATGGTGAAGTACAAGGTTAGACACACAAAAGAAAGATCTTGGCGAAATGAATCCAACACGCTGAACAGACAGGAATTGATAGTCACATAACAAAATATTTATATGCACTGCTAGTCTATACAGGTCATCCTAACTTTCCTTGTTTTTGCATTTGTATAGAAACCTGAAATTTAAAATTAACTTCAGACATGACTGTCTTAACAGCCAACGAAACTGAAAAATAGTAAGGCAATGCTATGCTAAAGCTATCTGGGCCCAAATCTGCACAATCCTCAATCAAGACAATTGGAATTGGGCCCAGTTACCTTTGCCAAAATATCCACTTAACTTGGAGAAAGATTTTAAATATGAAGGTGTTGTGTCAACAGGTATTTATAAAAGCTCGTAAAAGAAACAACAACAAGGCCTTGGGGAAACACAAGAGTCAAGAGGACCCTGAAAAACAACAACACTGATTTGCAGACAGGTGAGATGGGCCTTGTGTGTGAGCAGAAAGATTTTTTGCAAATTAGAAAACCTTGAAAGGGTGGACTACTTCCGAAATGACATATCACCAACAATTAACAAGGGGTTTCTCAGGATATTAAGGAAGTCTCTAAACTAATCATAATAGCTGCGTGCAGAGTTCAAAGATCCATGTCGGTACACTGCTTCCAACTAAGAGATAAGACTAAATCGCTGGTCATCAACAGTCACTGCTGTAAATTGACTTTCTTCTTGCTGTTGAAGTCCTGCTGGAGCACAGTATACTGCCATATTGGCACTGTGTTGATCTGGCCAGCAGTGGTCCCACATCGATCAATCTTAAGCAAGGGTCAGATGCCTCACAAAGACAAAAACCCCAATTATTCATTTATTGGCTATAGGAGTACAAGACATAGATCTAAAAAAACATCCGTTTCTACTTTCATATAAAAGAGAAAAAAACTTTTTTTAAATCAACAATTGTGAGATAGACGTTTTTGCAGGCTTGACTGCAGCTTTGCCATATTAGCATTCAGTTGTGTAGAATACCGTTGTTTCTAAAATACTTCATTGTACACTAGGGAATGACACTCAAAACATACAAAACTCACCCATAGTGCATTTCCCAAAATTGAATACATAGTAACTTAAACTTCAGTGACTGATTCATCAGGACTTCGTGTTGCTGGCTCGCTCATACATGCCACATGTACACTCTGCACTTGCGATTGATACTGTGCCAAAGAGTTGCACAGCACCAGAATAACTTCAACACCAAAAGGAGTTGTTACGATAACACTCACATGCGTTTGTCCATGTTAGTAGCACACTCCTTGCACTAATAAACGTGAGACGAGCCAATTATGCTCAGCGATCACGTGACTACAATTCGCTAACAAATGACGGGCAGCGGTTACGTCACGTGTTGCCAAGATACGATGACGAAGATAAATAGAAAGAGCTTCATTAATTGAAGGGGCCTATTATTAAACAAATAACATTACATATTGAATTGTATCGATCTATCACAATTGTGATTTTGACGAATTAATATCACCCAAAACCAGTCTTCAGACGCCTCGTCTTCAGTAAATTCAATTAAATTACACTACCAAAAGGTGCAATCTAACTTACTTAAACAGGCCAATAACGTTAGTTGTGATTATACTCATTATGCCATACTACCCAGCCGTTATTTGCTGTTTGTTAGTATGTGTTTAGTTAACGGAATAGCATGATATAAAGTATTGAGCTACAACGTGTTTCTAACACTGTATCGTATTTCTTACATTCCTACGATCCCACTATTAGCGGCGACATTCTACTGTGAATGACATCACGAAACTTGTGCAATTTCAACTGGCTAACGTTAGCTACCTAGCTGGCTATAAAGTTACTCCACACGCTGCCATATAAATGTATCTATTTAATCTCACACGACTTTAAACGCTTGGCTAAACGGATGCACTATACTCAACTAGTCAGCAACATCTTAGCTACAATCGATCATGCACCGTATCTTTTTTCTGATCCCTACGTAGGCATTAAGCTAGCTAGTGTTAGCCAAGTTAGCTCTATCGCAAGTTGTGAGCTGGCTGGCTAACGAACTACCTCTGTAGTTGTCGTTAAACTTTTCAACTAACTCTTACACACAGTTCCATATGTCCGCAAGAACTATGAGATCAAACTACCAAACAACAGGGCAGTTTTAACTAGATTACTCACCATTCGTATACGGCTGTCCTCCTGCCCCATTCTGAGAGTTGTACCCAGAATTTGACATCTTGAAATTGATACCAGATCAAATTTAGCTAGCGGTGTCTGGCTGGCGAATAACACACCGTGAAACCTAGCTAAGTAGCTAGTGGAAACAGCTCTGCTGACGGACCAGTTTGGTGTTTAAAAAACAGCCTAATACAGAAACATGATTGGGGTTGTTCCCCGGGTTTCTGGGGTACGGGCCCTGCTTGGTAAAAGTGCTCGTAAAATCCTCCTCGGTTCGCACCGGAAGTAGGGATCACCCTGGATCAACGTAGACAGACGAGCAACCTTTCTCACACATGCGCAGTTGGTACACGTGGCATTTCCTGTGTAAGGCGTTTTTCTGTCGTACGAGAAACAAAACATAACACTGAACGCAGTCGTATATTTCAGCGGTGCGTCAAAAGTCTCGAGAATCAGAAGTGTGTAACTCCTTGATAAAACGAAATTAACTCGCCAATCAAATAAATATCACTGGGTGAAAAATAAAATATTATGTATTTCTTCTAAGCGTGCTAAAATCATAGAGTTGCATTTTTATTCATGCGGAAATTTTGATATTTGTTTATATTCTGCGACATACAATACAGTTGTTCAATATCAACTGTGCTACAAAACTAATGTTTTCGAGCATGGATTCTGCCCTCCCTCTCTCACTACACACAATAGTCTTTATTTGATATGTTTGTTTGTGTGTTGTGGGTCTGCCCCACTGTCTATGTCTTTTTTTGTTGTTGCTGGGGCTACAACTGAAGTTCCCTAACGGGAAAATAAAAGTTATTCTATTCTATTCTATAGCTACACAGAGCAATTGCATTTTTGTTTCCATACCGGTGACATTATTGTGAAACACGCGCAGGAAGAAGTTCTGTCAGGATCTAGGAGCAGTCAGTCAGTCGGCCATTGATGTGTGTCGTGGCTCTGTAACAAAACACGAAGACAGAAAGGAAAGGTGAGATACGGCACATTACGGGAAAGGAGAGGCGTTTTCATTATTTTAATAGCTAAATTCTTCACTACCTTGATCACAGGTACGTACTGAAGTGGTTGATTGCTATTCTCGGCTTGCCTAAACTGTTAGATCGCTGTTTGCCAAGCTAACTCGCCAGGCAATATCTAGCTAACGTTAGCTACCTAAGTTAGCCAGATAGAGCACAGATTAAACCACTGTCAAATTGTGCCTCTATGGACACGTACATTATTATTCTTATGGATATAACAGTATCCAGTTGTAATCTGAATTAATCAGTTTATATGAAGTGGCAAGCTGGCTAACCTTGGTTTCAATAGTGTGTGTAGTAACGTTACCTCCTGGTTAAATTAGTTGGTTTCGGACGTAGAGTAACGTTAGCTAACTAGGTAGCCAACCATTTAGAGCTGGGCAGATATCAATAGATCCAGGTGTGTTGGCTGTACTGGCCGTATGGGATATTTGGTTGGCTAGCTTGCTACACAGAAAACTACATCTTCAACTGATACGTTAAGAATTTACTTAATTTGCTTGTAAGTTAGCTAGTATAGTTGCCGCTACTAACATCACTAATAGGCTGACAAACCCGTTAAAATATTTAACTTAGCGACGTAACGTTAGATAAACGTTAGATAACCGTTAGATAACGTTAGGGATGTTTGCTCAGTCTAATTAACCAAATCGTAAATGCTTATAGTTGACGTTAATTATCTAATAGGTTGCCCGGCAAGTTCCCCACTCTGTATATTTTGGTTTTGTCCGAAACCGGTTAGGTGGCATACCGATTGTCCATCCAGCTGTACCTTGGGAAGACTCCGAAGTGATGTGTGAGTTGTGCTTAGTGCTGGACTTTTGGCAAGCTTGCGTTAACCTAATTCAGTTACCCCATCTTCCGTTGTGTGGTGTCTGGAAGCGGTCTCACTTAAGCCTGCAGATTGGCCCGGTGATGCAAAACAACTGGGCAGCATCAGAAAAATGCTGCTACAGCGCATGGGCATGAAATAAGGGGAAACGGGGCCTCTTGTGTCAGTAGACTGACCCCACTAAAAAGTTGGTAGTCGTAGTTGGTTCAAACTTTTGGGCTAGTTTTTCTGTTGAAAACGGCGCAATGACATTCTGTAACAAAGTGAATATGATACAGCAACATTGACACGGTACAAACAACTTTTTTCAGTGCTCATTTGTGTGCATTATATCTTGCACGGTTTGAATTATCGTGTTGTAACTAATCACCAATTGACAGTGACGTCATATTTGAGTGACATATCATTGCTGTAGCTGATTTTATATCAACAGTTGATCAACCGTTTTAGTCATCTCGCTGTTTAGATCTTAGTGTTTCAAAAAGTAAATCTCTTGGATTTCTCTGGCAGTTAATGTAAGTCTCTGGGCTTGATCAATCTGATCACCACGGTCATATTGAATCCACTGCAACCAGAAGCAGAATAACTCACGCACTGAACTTAGAAATGTATGGATGTTTATTTATTTAGCTGTACAGATTTGGCGCTTTTCAACATGTTTGCAGCGCAGGTATAAATGTTCCTTTCAACAAACATGATGCCATAGCAACAAGGCCAACCGAGCGTAAAGAAACTGGAGAGGACAGACCAGCCGGTGTATTTTTGGATGAAAATCATCTCAGTGTTACTTGTGCTGCTCATTTGGAGCAACAATGTCCACTGAGATGTCTGTAGCAAGCGTAACTCCCCCCTTCCAATCTAGTTTTGGGATCAGTTTGTGTGCGCATTAATAGTTGGGGCGGGGTGGAGCAGGGTGTTAAAAGTTCTGAAAAGCCGTGGACGCAAGGCAACATGTAAAATTGTTGCGTGCTATTTAAATCCGTGCAGCCTGACACACGTTCACATTACGCCTGTATTTCCTTGCTTTGTAGTGCGTGTTAGAGGGAGGAGGAAAGGCTGCTGACGTGTATTTTCTGCTGTGTCTACACGTTGTTGGTCTTTGCTCCCTATACCTTACCCCGGTCTTGTGTGCGCATTGTGTAATCAGAGCCACAGGTAAGATGGCACTGCATTGATTTGTGAGAGAACATGGCTATCATTTAAAATGAATGCCCAGTCCTGCAACTCTTACAGGGTTTCACCTCTCAAGTAGGTCCAGGTTGAGGACAATAATTGTTGTCATAGAAGCATGTTTTTTTTTTTTTTTTTTCCCATTCCATTCTGAAGGCTACTGTTAAATGAAATGGGGGGTGGCGGGGGAGTTGGTTAAGAAGGACAGTGGAAAGTAAAATAGGCTTACATTTTGCAAGAATCATTGGGGGAGATTATACCATAGCTGGACTTGTAGTCCATTTCACCACTCTTAAGTAGCAGTGGGATAAGAGATTTGTTCACCCACATTTTGTCCAGTTAATTTGTACATGTGATGCTTTGAAATAAAAGTATGTACTGTAAAAGTTCCATATTCCACTGATGCCCACATTTTGTATTTTTTGAGAGCTTTTATTGGTTTAAGCGTAACCTAAATGGTGTGTTTAAGGATACATTCGAAAATATAGGGCCTAACCTTTATGGGCATATGAGGTGTGGACATTGGTCTGGACTCTATGCGCCATCTGGGGTTCAACTGAAACGTGATAATATTTCTAGAGGTCAGCCATTAAATTACAGTTTCCTTATCATGATGCAAAGCCTAACCTTAAAGATAGCAAAGTTTGAATATTAGACTAAAGACACTTCACAGATTTCAGGGATTTTAAAGTCCCGGTTCTCTGGGTTTTGCCATCATCTGTCCAAATCCATGGTGTTTTACCTGGAGAAACATCTGTGACAGTTAACACTAATTTCCTCTGGTTGGTCTGTCCACGTGCACTTCATCCTTTACCTTTGTTTAGATAGATACACGGACAATTTAACATGCACCTGTTTCTTTCTTTCTTGGTTCCTATTGTTTTGTAAGAAGCTTAAAAAAAAGTAGGCCTAAATTCCATTCGGGCAAAGTACATCTAGATGCAACTAGATTAAACCTAACCATCTCTTAGCTGGCCTATAATTCTGAGACTTTTTAAAGTTACCTGTATGCTAAACATTAACAGACTGGCATGAAAGGGTTTTGAAAGCATACAGGCTAAATGTTGCGGAACAGTAATCATTTCAGTAGGTCACAGCTGAAGTAGGCCTATTTGGCGTTTGCATTAGGCAATCATCCAGTTGGTTCATTCAGTACCCTTTCTTGTTTGATTTATTTTTTTAAAGAAAGAAAAAAAAAAAAACAGGCAATACAAGTTTCACTTGATGGCTCAGCACCGTGAGACTGAAACACACAGTTCTCTCACACTGTCTTGAGGCAGGGCACACCGCGTTTCGGTGTTTATACATGTCCCCTCCTCTTTGCCTGGCTTTCAGCGGCAAGGCCAGTCCTGTCCATGCTCAAACTTCCTTTCTTTTTCTTTCTCTCTTTCAGGATTGACAACATCCGGATATGTCCTTCATATTCGATTGGTTTTACAGTGGTGTCACTAGTGTATTGCAGCTTCTAGGTAAGCACTTCTCAAACTAAATACTGTAAGGTTTTATGCAGCCCGCAGCCCGCATTGTCTGGCATTTTCCTGCGTTGTTTGTTCTCGGACTGGTGCTTCTCTTAGCCTCGGCAACCGCTGGTCAATGTGCCAATGAAAACACACACTCTAAAGGCTATTACAGGAGGTTTCTAATGAAAGTTGTGTGATTTGTTTAATATTTATGAATGTGTTTCCTGTCTATCACATGGAAATGGTAAATTACCTGTATTGGCAATTGTCCACTGAAATCTCTGAGCTTGCTCCTCCTAGTGGACAAGAGGGGTAGTGCAGCATCATTCGGCGGAGTGTTGGCCTGTATGTGTGCCCAGCGGGAAAGCCTGGCATCCCCTCCCCATAGAGCTTCTCCTGGGTTTGGCAGCTCCGGCATGTCTGCCACTTGCCCAGTCAGCACCCTCCTCTCAGGAAACACCCATGTTAGTGACGTGAGCCTTGACCCCTCAATTAGGTTAAAGACACTGCATTTCATGTCTTTTTGCTGGAGGAGTAATTTGTTTCAAACATGTTCTTTAACACTTCTCTGTTATTAAATTTGGTATTGGTGACAAAAGAGATGTTTGCTTTGTAAAGAACGGTGAGAGCTTAAGCTTTGAAATGCCATCAGTGGGGTTGTGCAAGAACAGTTTCAAGGGTGTAAGCCTCCATTTCAGTATTCACACGAAGGGATTTCTTGCAACATAATTCATGTCAGAATTTAAGGAACAACGATTGTATGGAAGGCATGGACTTAGAGGGTTGTATTACACATACTGACCAGCTCTCTATGGCTAATGAAAGATCCAGTCCTTGTCATTGCCACTGTTGCAGCTCAAAAAGTCCTCTGATTTACTCGCTCAGGCATATTCATGAAAGGCCACAATTGAAGACCGAACAGTCAAAAATAGCATATCAACCCAGAACCTCCTTTTACCAGCCAGAATCTTCTACATAAGGAGGTATGGGGCTGGATACCTGGTCAGTGCATAGAATATCCATGTTCTGTTCTTCTAAGTTTCTGTCTGTCGTACTGCAGGACTGTACAAGAAATCTGGCAAGTTAGTGTTTCTTGGACTGGACAATGCTGGCAAGACAACCCTACTGCATATGCTCAAAGATGACAGATTGGGACAGCATGTGCCCACTTTACATCCAAGTAAGTAGAATTTTTCCATTGAACTTTAGTAAAACGGCCACAGGAAGGTCCAGATGATGTTTGTGCTTGTGCTGGAGATCTTCAGGGTGTAGGGTTTTTTTTTTTTCTTCTCCCACCTTAAAATGAACAACCTACTTAGACTAAGGTAACAAGGGAGATTAGGTAACTGTGTAATCATCTGCTTTCACTGACAAATGAAACACTGAATAACAATGCAGGCTTGGCCACCCCTGGCCTGGATAAATGCATACATTTCATAAAGTTGAAATGTTTGTTGGCTAAGGAGCGCTCTTATCTCATTCAGTCCTTTCAAATTAAACTAAGAGTGGAACAGGAAGACAACAATGTTCTTGTAAGGAGGTTCATACTCGGTTCAAGTTAAATAATCAGACTTCATGTCTAAGACAGTCTCAAATGCATTGTGTTTTTATGCTTTATTTTTATGTTTCTGGACTGGGTCCAGTTATGAGTCTTCAATCCCCATCAGAGGATACACATATTTGGGAACAGTAAACAGTTATGCTATATTTTATTGCGAATATACAAATTCAATATTGGGTTGCACATGATAATTGATTATAATGGAATGGAACCATAAAGCAATTGCAGTTGCAAGTGGCCAATGATAAAAGTGTAGTTAGTCTTTATACACACCAATAATGATAAGGCTGCTTCGAGCTAATGCTAATATAACACAACTACCCAATGATGTAACTGTCCTGTTTTTCCCATCAGCCTCTGAAGAGCTGACGATCGCTGGGATGACCTTCACCACCTTTGATTTGGGTGGCCACGCACAAGGTGTGTACCCCCTCTCTTGCCTGTGTGTTCAGTCTCACCTCTCTCTTACCTGTGTGCTCAGTATCACCTCTTTTACCTGTGTGTTCAGTCTCACCTCTCTCTTACCTGTGTGTTCAGTCTCACCTCTCTCTTACCTGTGTGTTCAGTATCACCTCTCTCTTACCTGTGTGTTCAGTCTCACCTCTCTCTTACATGTGTGTTCAGTCTCACCTCTCTTTTACCTGTGTGTTCAGTCTCACCTCTCTCTTACCTGTGTGTTCAGTCTCACCTCTCTCTTACCTGTGTGTTCAGTCTCACCATTCTCTCACGTGTGTTCAGTCTCACCTCTCTTACCTGTGTGTTCAGTTTCACCTCTCTTACCTGTGTGTTCAGTCTCACCACTCTCCCTCTCTGTCTCTTACCTGTGTGTTCAGTCTCAGCTCTCTCTTACCTGTGTGTTCAGTCTCACCTCTTACCTGTGTGTTCAGTTTTACCTCTCTTACCTGTGTGTTCAGTCTCACCTCTCTCTTACCTGTGTGTTCAGTCTCACCTATCTTACCTGTGTGTTCAGTCTCACCTCTTACCTGTGTGTTCAGTTTTACCTCTCTTACCTGTGTGTTCAGTCTCACCTCTCTTACCTGTGTGTTCAGTCTCACCTCTCTTACCTGTGTGTTCAGTCTCACCTCTCTCTTACCTGTGTGTTCAGTCTCACCTCTCTTTTACCTGTGTGTTCAGTCTCACCTCTCTTACCTGTGTGTACAGTCTCAGCTCTCTCTTACCTCTCTTACCTGTGTGTTCAGTTTTACCTCTCTCTTACCTGTGTGTTCAGTTTTACCTCTCTTACCTGTGTGTTCAGTCTCACCAATCTCTCTTTCCTGTGTGTTCAGTCTCACCTCTCTCTTACCTGTGTGTTCAGTCTCACCTCTTACCTGTGTGTTCAGTCTCACCTCTCTTACCTGTGTGTTCAGTCTCACCACTCTTACCTGTGTGTTCAGTCTCACCACTCTTACCTGTGTGTACAGTCTCAGCTCTCTCTTACCTCTCTTACCTGTGTGTTCAGTCTCAGCTCTCTCTTACCTGTGTTCAGTCTCACCTCTCTTACCTGTGTTCAGTCTCACCTCTCTTACCTGTGTGTTCAGTCTCAGGTTTCTTACCTGTGTGTTCAGTCTCAGCTCTCTTACCTTTGTGTTCAGTCTCAGCTCTCTTACCTGTGTGTTCAGTCTCACCTCTCTTACCTGTGTGTTCAGTCTCACCTCTCTTACCTGTGTGTTCAGTCTCACCTCTCTTACCTGTGTGTTCAGTCTCACCTCTCTCTTACCTGTGTGTTCAGTTTCACCACTCTCCCTCTCTGTCTCTTACCTGTGTGTTCAGCTCGTAGAGTGTGGAAAAACTACCTCCCCGCCATCAACGGCATCGTCTTCCTGGTGGACTGTGCAGACCACACACGGCTGGCCGAGTCTAAAGCAGAGCTTGATGTAAGTACCCTCTGCAGTGCTGCCTTGCATAAGGGCCTTAAAGCACACATGCACACACTGTAGTTCCAAACGGTTGAGCCCCTTCAACAAACACAACCTGCGACCGGGACACCAAAGAGTGAAACACGAGAGTGAACATTCAGTGTCACGACTGACCGTAGGCGGCTCCAGCGTCCCCCTGCTTGGCAGCGCTGTAAAACACTCTGTAGTTGAAACACTCCCACTGGACCTCATCATTAACTGAGCTTCAGGATGGCTGAAGGTTTAGGTGTGCCCACTCTGTGAAGAGATGCAGGGGTTTGAGTTCTCGCTGAACAGCTGTTTGCACACCTTTAGGCCCCAGGTGCTCCCTGTATCCTGGTTGTCATGTTTGCTGAAGATCTATCTATTATTTGACTGGAGGCTAAATGTCATCTAAGCAGCACGGAGAGCCCCCTGCCCTGCCCTGGCCTGCCCCGCCCCGCCCTGCCCCGCCCTGCATTTCCACGCTCATTCCCCTCATACAATTTCTCACAGAGCAAACTCTGGTATGACAGAGGAGCCATCCATGGCCCCCAGCTCCATACGAGTTTGAAATGCTCATGGTCTGGATGACGCCTTAACAGGGCTGGGCTACGTGTGGAAGTCCCAGAGAGGCACCGCCTGATTGGCTGAGCTGGACGCACAGTGACCGACAGTCTCCCGGTGTCTCTCACAGGCACTAATGACAGACGAAACCATCGGAAATGTGCCTATCCTGATCCTCGGAAACAAGATCGACAGACCAGAAGCCATCAGCGAGGAGAAGCTGCGAGAGCTGTTCGGCCTGTACGGTCAGACAACGGGAAAGGTAAGGAGAAGGCGCAGCTCTGCCCATCACACGCACAATGCTGAAACCCATGTCATTCTTTCATATGCTCTCTGCTTCATTACGGTCTGACACAAGTATGCTCGTAACTTGCTGGATGCTGGAAAGTGTTTTTTACCAGGCTATCAAGAAAGTAGGCCAAACCGATATGTAAGAACTAAGCCTAGTTGTAACTTAAATCTGTACTGACTTCTAACATAACCCTACGTATAAACTGAATTAAGCCATTGGCCAGGAATACCAGGGTAATTGATAATGTTTCAAATATATTCAATTGAATATATTGGCAAATTGCTTTTATGAACCTCGTCATCGCCAACAAATTTTGCGATGTAGACTGCATCCTCTGGAATTGTATGACGACGTCGATATCTACACCCGCCTCGTTTTAAGAGAGGACATAGCCATAGGCTAATGAGATTAACAGACATGCTAGTGGCTGACCTCCGGCACGAAACGGATAGGAACGAAGCGCTTTAACGATAATGTTAACAAACCGCTTGATCATGTCACAGCGGCTACAAACTGGAACAACTTAGCTGGATTCTCTAACAGAAGTTGACAAACGGTCACAAAAACGACTCTTGTAACAGTAGCTAACTAGCTGCCCCAACAAAAAAGAGCAGCATGAAGTAGTTTGCTAATAATGGTGGGTCAATGATACATAACAAATTTTCTTTAGCAAGGTAACGTTAGATCGCCAACGTTATCCTACTGAATGAGGGTTGTGTTCACTCCAAGCAACGCTGAGACAAAAAACGGTAGATCTTGAATTTCCAATGATATTTTAGGTGGAAAAGATAAGAGATAATACATAGACGAGAACAATGCACATGCTGTCTTCAGAATTAGGCAGTGGTGTAGTGGATGGCAGGCAGAAATCAGCTGCTATTAGAAACAAAAATCCACCCTAGTGCAATGATATTTCCCGTTTTTAAAAAAATAAATCAACATCAACATAATTTTGTGCGACTATACATTTCTTTACAAAGAGCTTACATCCCTACTAGGTTTTGTGTTAAGGACACATGGTGCAACCAAATTTAGTAGCTCACTAATTGCAAACTAACTAGTAGCTACTAAGCCTGTAGTGTGGGACACCACTGTTGTACCCTTGAGCAAGTTACTTAACCGGAATTGCTTCAGTAAATATCCAGCTGTATAAATGGATCGTGTGTAAAGGATGTAAGCTGTGTAGGTTGCTCTAGGTGTCTACTGCATATCTAAAATGTAAAAGAATAAAATCAATTTAAGCAATGGCGCCTTCTTTAGTTCATAAAGTGCCCACAGTGCTGATGAAAAGCCCTGGGTTTTAAAGGGTTGTGCTGCAGAATGAGGTGTGTGGAGTAAGGGGGCGGGCGGTGTCACTCCCCCGCCCATAACTTTGCACCGGGTTCTCTTCCAGGGCAACGCCCCATTGAAGGAACTGAACACAAGACCACTGGAGGTGTTTATGTGCAGCGTGCTGAAGAGACAAGGCTACGGAGAAGGCTTCCGCTGGCTCTCCCAGTACATCGACTAGAGCCCAGAGGAGAGGAGCCGCCCACCACCATATTCAATCCCACGTTTGGTTATGAAGTCTGCCTCTGCTACCGCAACACGTACCACCTGAACCCAACAGACTTTTTTTATTATTGGTTGAACATTTGGTTACACAATTGTCATACTTTTTCTAGGGAATAGTATAGTATCGACTCTGCAGGAACGTCAAGTCCAAGGTTGTTGAATTCTCTTTTTCTTTTCTTATTTTTTGACCAGCCCCTTAAGATATCTGATGTGAACCGCTGCGTGATTCTAAACCCAGTGGGTGATTTGTATGTTTAGAAAAAATATAAAATATAGATACCCCAAGAACACAGTAGTGGTACGCTTCTGAATACTCATTTTTTTAACAGGAAAGACTTGAAGACATGCAAACACGTGACCAGTATTTAACCTTCATGTTCATTTTCTTTGTTTTTTTTTTTTTTTTTATGATTTCAGAAAACATGTGGCCACATACACATATTACATGAAAGTTTTGTTTATTTCTGTCTGCAACTGTTTTTGCCCGTTTGATATAATTACAGCATTGCAAACGGTGCCCCTTGTATCTTGAGTCTTCTGAATGTTTATGTGCGATGGAACTTTTGAAAACAGGTATGTTTCATGCGCACTGTTGGTCCTTTGTCACTGTATTGTGAGTGGGACGCAGCTTCGTTGACGTTTAAGGCGACACAGTGCGTTTGGGGGGGGGGGGGGGGGGGTAGATACCATATTGTTCATAAGTGAGTTTGAGGTATGGTTTTTGGTTGGGGCTTCAGCAGATAAATTGGTGTCGAAGTTTTGGTAAGAAGAGGGAACAGTACCTAGCTGTGGATGGAACTGTTGGAAGTAGCGTGATTGTAACGTGCAGTAATCATTAGACATGGTTTTTATTCAGCAGTGCCTGCAAGATCATAATCTTGTTGGCAGCATGGTTGGGTCCTTTGACATCGATTACATAAACAAACCTGGAAGAATGTCGATGTAATACCGTGACTCCAAAGAGAAACCATGTAAAATATGAACATTATTTAATAATCGAGAACAGGTAGGCTAAACGCAAGGAAACGAATATATGAAATGTATACGAACGCCATACATGGATTTAATGCGATTTCCAGAGTAGAGGTCCAGTTTAATCGCTGTGCATTCCAAAAACAAATGTGCATGCCTTGTCCTTTAATCTTTTTTTAATGGCCATATGAAAATGGAAGTTGACAATGCAACAAATGCCAAATTTCCATCTGAAGAATTGAGTAATTAAAAACTTAATGGAATGGCGCATTAATACACATTTTATGTTATGTTACTATGTTTCTCGCCATTTCCACTTATATTCTATACGAGCTGTTCCATTCAGATAAATTCCTTGTTTGCAGCAGAAATTGTAATAAATGTTTGCAATGAACAATAGACTAACGTGTGTTCAACTGACTAAACCTGATTACTAGGCTACTTAGTAACGAATAGGTGATGGTTGAGCAAGGCAAGATCGTTTTCGGATCACCTCAGCATCTTGCATATTTATGATGCTTTACATTCATTAAAGTTTTCTTATGTGGGATCTAAACTGTTAAAATTGCGTATTGTTACATCGTGTCATTAAGATTATTTTGGAACAGGCTCAGATGTGTTGGAACGCCAATTCATTTGCGACTTTTGACAACCATTTTTCAATTGGAACACCTAATTACATGAATAGGACCATTAGTCGTAATCACATCGGAACGCATAGCAAAGTGTTCAGTAATTGAGCATTTTGTGGTTACCCAGAAAAAAGGGTTTGGGGGAAGAAAAAAAAAACGGACTTTGGAATTGGCGAACCTGCGCTGGGGGCGGGGGGCGTGTCGTAGCTACTTCTGATACAACTGCAGTGCAATAAAAACAACACTGGAGGGCAACAATCCAGTGCATAGGCCAATATTATATTTACAAACCATGTAGCGGGTATTATATAGGTATAAAACATTCTTAATGTCAGTACATATAAAGGGTCATTACATTTATTAATATATTAATATCAAACGACATTGTCAAAGAAAAAAAAACATTACGAGGAACTGTCTTTTGAACAATTGCATTAACTTCTGAAATACGTAATGATGTAAAAACGTGCATCATTGCTAACAAAATATTACATTTCTACATTAATTTAGAAACATTGTATTTGTAAATATACCGCATTGCGCAGCTGTCATTGTGTAATTTGAGTATCTGACCTCCAGAGGGCAGTGTAGGTCATTTTTTCAGGGAGAATGTAGATTCAGCATTTGAAGAACCAAAACAATGCGTTTTATCAAACTGCAGAATGTTCTTTATACTGAGTTCGGCCTGTAATTTCCTGCAAATTCTTTATAATAACCATAAAAACGACAACAATAATGTAATAATGGATTGATCCATTTATTTATAAAGTTCATGATCATCAGACCCACACACTATCAGATCATGCATGCACACCCCTACAGCTATGATAGGAGAAAACAGCACCATGACCACTGCCAGTACAAGTATTCCACAAGTCCTGCAGCAGACCTGTTCACCACCAGTCCTTCCCTCTTCCTTGGTTATGCCGGTGCCCGGCCTATCAATGGCGGCGCTCACAGTGGGCACTGAGTGTGCCCGCTGCAGGGGACCTCCGTGGTAACGTAGCTGTGGTTTGGATGCCCTCCACGCGTCTGCGTCTCCCGGAGGGCCCTGGCTGCCTGGCCCGCAGCTTGACTGACGTGTAAATCCTGGTCCGTCTGATGTCCCTGCCGCCACCGGCGCGCCAGCACCAGGTGGCGAGCCTTGGTCTGGAAGCGGCGCAGAAGCGTCCCGGCCATGTGCCGCGCCGCTTTGTGAAGGAAACGCAGGGAGTCCGTTTTCCACCGACGACGTCATCCGGGGCTGTCTTGGCATTTCGAATGTTTGTCTGGGACTTGGGTTTAAAGGCAAAAAAAAATAATCCCCTAAAAAAACAAAACAAGTGTCCAGCTGTTTGTTTGAATGATGCTACTGGAACAGTGCCACTCAGAGAACACAAGTTATTTCTAGGGGTGCGTGATATGGAACATTCCGGAACCAATGTCAGTAACCCATATTTGACTGGTCATATTGGCTGACGCCTCCCTGCTTTACATTATAGTCCGGAGGTGTCCAATCTTATCCGAAAAGGGTCGATGCAGGTTTTTTATATCAAGACCTTGGCAAGTAGATTCAGGTGTCAGTGCTGGGCTAAAACAAAAACCTGCACCCACACCGGCCCTTTTCGGATACGATTGAACACCCCTGTTATAGTGCAAATGCAAACTGCAACCAAGTTTCCACATTCATGAAAGACGATAGATGAGCACAGACTAAAATTTACGAGGGGAAAAATTTAACCAATTTTACTTGTATAACAAAATATTTCAGAGAGACAGAGTCTGGGGAGCCACTGAGTCTGTATAGCTTTCAGTTTGGCTGGTAAAAATAATAATCGAAATAAAAGTGGCTCAGCTGACTATGATTAGTCTACTTTTTGAACATGACATTTTGCTTAATTTACAGCATCGCATCAAATCCTCTCTGGCACATGTACATTGCATCTTCATAGCATATGTCATCTTAGCCTATTGGCCAATACTGGCCAATTCCTTTTAAGCTATTATTGGCTAATACCAATAGGACCCTGATATGATTGTGCATCCCTAGTTATTTCCCAAAGGGCCATTAGAGCTACCACTCTGTCCTGCCAAATGAATATATCGTATGCCGATGGTTTTAAAACCGCAGCGCAGGTGAAGAACAGGAGCCATCACACGTAGATTCACATCTACAAACATTTTCCTGTTTTTCATGAAAAATTGTTGGAAAAAAATATCAGAGGTGTACTTACTTTCCTCTCCTTCTGCAAAATGCTGTACGGCTTTCTTTCGTGGCGTATATAAGTATAGGACTTCCTTACAAATTACCCTTCTCATTTGCCAAAAACCCACTTCCTTCTTCATAGTTTTTCAACTCCGAGCAAGTGTTTCACCTGTTGAACCAGCCAATTATAATATCAATGAATTTCATTGGTCAATCCAAAAACGTTCCTGCTTTCCCCCGGGTTGTGAAAATAATATACGTAGATTCAAGCACGGAATGAAGTCATTTTCACTGCAGGTGTTTTTGAATTAGTAACGTTAGCAGACTTACATGGAAAGGCATACGTTTAATAAAATTCATTTTAAAAATGTCATCCATTCATATTGTATGGTGCCACAAATCAATACGACAGCATATTAAATCATACATAGTTCACGGTGTCTAAGCAGATTGGCAAATATAGAAGTAACAATTCAACAGGGGGCGTCTCGGTGGCGTAGCCTGTAAAAGCACCGTCCACATGCTCATTGCGAGCCGTGACGTCGCCAGTTCGAATCCGGTTGTGCGACCTTTGTCGAATTTCTCTCCACCATTTTCCTTGTCTCTCTAGTCTGTGCTGTCCAATAAAGGAGAAAAAGCTGTGAAAATATAACTAAAAAAGTACCAATTTAACACCCTTTAGTCCTGAAACACATTTCGAAACTTCATGAAAAACCACAGAAAATGTCCCAAGAGATTCAACTTAAGAACAAGATCTAAAAACCACAGAGAGCGCTCTCCCTGTATCCTCAGAACCGTCAGTTTCACATAAAGGAGGCAAATGGGATGTCTTCACTCACACCCGTAAGGGTGCCAGCTTCACATTTTAATATCTGCTTATTTTCTGCTCATGATTGCAAATGATGCTTTCTCTGTGTCCCATCTGTTGTTATCTAACAAATGAAATAGCCAAGGACCTAATACAAGCAGACATCATGTTTAATTGTGCTGAAATGTCTTGTAACAGATGATTCTGAATCTTTATTTGCTGCAGTCCTCGGTTTAGTTTTTCGGATTTTTAGTTCGCACGTCAAGCGTTTTGACACATGGGCACGTGAGATGATTGACGTGATCCTGCCTCATGGTGTAGTTTATCCCAGTAAAACTGAGGATGGGAAAGGAATATCCCTGTGAATGGAGCATTCCAATGGACATAGTTGGAACGCAGATAGTGTCCTGATGGAATCATCAGCCAAACAATACTGAAAATGATCATATAAATTATATAAAATTTCTGGGGGAAGCAAGAGAGGGCCAAATGCCCCTCTGATTCCAAGCCATTTTACATCTAATTCAAGAGAAAGGAAACAAACACAAGTCCTGGGCTGCATTCGGATCTGAAATGTATCCTTTCTTCCTGTCGTTCCCTTCCCTTGCTTCAAGGGAGGAATCTCCAAAATGCCAGGATGAAATATGGCAGCCACAGCAAGTGTGATTCGGATCCAATTTAATAAAGGGGAGGGAGTAATTATATTCCCTCGCTCCTTCGTTTATCCTCCCTTCCACCAAGGGTATAAAATACAAGCTTCCAGCAAGAAGGGAATCCCACAATACAATGCTCCACATGGAAAAAGTGGGCGGTCACCACAGAACTATGTGGCGGTCACATTTCAAATCTATGGTGTTGCACTTCCGAAATGTTGCGAGGCGGTTCGGTTCCATTTTTGTGTGTTTCTCGTCAGTCCTCCCTTGCAGAGCACCTTTTTAAGTTTGCTTGCTGCACGTAGCAAATTGTGTCACAAGATGGCTCCCTTGAGGGAAGACAGCAAGGGAAGAGAGTGTGGTAAATTGGATTTGAATGCAGCCCTGTTTTCAGCATTGGATTACCTTTGGACAAAGATTAATACTTAATTAATAAGTTATGAAAGGGTTCACTTGGCTAGAAGGCATAACCCTCTTCTTAACAATGTTAATAATGAATCAGCTGTTTCTTGTTCAAGATTACTGATATAATAATTATGTGATGACAGTAGTGTTGTTTATTCTGTGTGCTTCTCTTCATAGATTTGCCTGATGCCCAGAGAGTAAAATGGTTGCAGGAGGAGGAGGAGTGTCCTTGTCTGTTTTAATAATGGCTAGAGAGCCTTCTCCCCGTGTGCAATTTATCCATTGGCACACAATTCCAGTCTTGTAGTAATTATTTGTCCCCGTTACACTTCCTCAGTTTCCTGACTTTCCCCCATTGTCTGCTGGGATAGGATCCAGCCCCATCCCCCATATCCCCCCCACCCCACTCCCACCCGCAATCCTGACCAGGAGTAAATGGATGCATGGACATGTCCGGTCCATCTCCTCAGTTGACAGAACTGTTCTCTTCAGCATCTCAAATTTATGTCAAATGAAACTCTGTGGATTCTTTTTTCCTTTTACCACCTATCACCGTCTCATTTCCTCAATGACCAATTTCTTTTTCTCACAATTCCTTGAAAAGAAAATATTTGTAATACTTTTAAATTAATGGGTATTGAATGTTTTTAAAAAAAGGAAATAACTACAAACTTCCTTGTCCTGGCTCCCTTGTCCATAAAAGCAAGTTCTCAAGTCCGTCAAAACTACATTTTGTAATTGGAAAGCCAGCCCAATGAAAGCATCCACGTGTTAATGAATAATGCTCACTCGAGTTGAAAAATCTCTGCTTGGTTTAAAGTGACCACACCACTGGCATTATGGTTCTTCCATACTGCTCATTTGGAGGATGAACCTGGATTTGCAGCAAACAAACACCCACTGCTAATTAAGATCAAGGAAGTGCCCCGTTTTCAGGTATCAATTTCAGATGGGAAAGATTAGCGGTGCTGTTGAAAGCTATTCCGTCACAGTGCCTCAGGTCTCAATCTGTCAAATGGGATTGTACATTTCACAAGCAGCTTTTCAGGAAGTTCTATTATTAGAAGGCAAGGGGGGAAAAACACATTCCTTTTAAGCGCTGCCACTTTGATGCTTGTGCTTGTACAAGGCACAATGCTTCCCGGTCAATGGATCTGCGGTAAGGGTCCACCCTTATGTGAAAGTATTGTAGTTTGACGCCCCATACAGGTCACACCAAATACCTCCTGTAAATCTGCGTTGCTTTCAGTATTGTGGTGATGGGTAAATACAGTGAACTTGTGACAAACTAGTGTCGTGGACAAGAAGGGGTACTTTACTAGGGTTAGGATTATTAGTGTATATAACGCAGATATCTATGTATTCACTGGGTTATGACAAAGCCAACTGATCCCGATCAATTGCATAGCACTGGTTATTCATAGCACAATGTGGGAATACAGTAAAAGACAACAAAAAAATAAATAAAAAATAAATCCTAGAAATGAGTTTCCCTGCCTCTCAAAATAAAGACTATACTTGTTCACAGTCACACAGGTTTCAACTCTACTTCTTCAAACTACATGATGAAAGGATATAGTTGGAAGAATACTCCCTAAAGGGATTAGCCAGTTTCGGTACACCCCAAAATTCAGCAGCACTGGGAGGTGACTGAAATTTGGTGCCTTCGCCATAAAAAGGTTAATATTTCATGTGTGCCGATCAGTGGACCATTGCTGGAGGGTACAGTGAACTGGGCCTTTCACTGTTGTCTTATCTGTGTGGAAGAGCACAGTATATGATGTATGATTTCTGTGCACAACAAACACTAACATATCTGCCTATTTACTTCTGTCTGAATGAAATACTTAGACTTTACATGCCTGGAGAATCCAGGTTCTGGCAACAAGGATTTTATATTACACAGAGATCACTGGCTTTACAAAAAGAGATATTCAGGGGAAAGAGGGCCCAGTTTTTCACAGTATTCTACACACATCTGCGTGTATCCTCCTGATACAAAAGGCCAACCTGATACAAAAGGCACAATTCAGGAAACGATTCTGGGGAAATTTTTATCACCACAATGGCACGTTCTCTGTAAAACTACTTCCTCGTTTTCACTGAGCAGCAGGCATCTGCATACCTTGAGCCGAAAAAACTGAACCGGAGAAAAAGCAGTTCTATTTATAGCAGGAGGAAATAAACAGTGCCACAGAACTATGTTTTTGAGTAACGGAATGCAGCACATTTTTACCCGCCGTTGAGCTTTACGCGAGAGCCGAAATGGACTGCTCCCTTCTTTAGAGTATCCCCACATGAGATACAAATAGTTTGAGATTTGCAGATCAAGACACCCCCTTTAAGGAAAGGGGAATAAGCCAGGCATGCCGAACGGTCATTTTATATAATCTGCACAAACTTCAACGGAGTACTGATGGCCATTCAATTTAGAAAAAATATATCTTATTGTAATGCAGACATCTATACCTTAATGGATTCTGAGATAGTGAGCCCAGCAATCATGTAAATAACATTTGATGAATCCCATGAAATATGGGAACATAAAACAGGTTCCAAACAGGTGCTTTTGACTTAATTACTCAGCATAATAAAATCAGGTACATTACCTCATGTAAGAGGTATTTGTGTACAAAATGGTGTGTGGGAGAGCAATTTTTCAGAATAACCTGCATGCCTCCACTGGCCACATGAGGCCAGTAGTGAGTCAAGTCCCACAATGGTCAACACTCACATATCCGTTCCCTTCAGTATTCAGCATGTAGTTGCCCAGCCCTCTCTGTTTCTGGCTGATAGAACGTGTGCTGTCATGGCTATACCCACCCAGCCACACCACTGCCCGTTTCTAATGTAGGTGATGCTTGTTGCCTTGACTTGGCATAACACTGTGATGATGATATTCCCCAGGAGGGGCTTCCGCTGTTATTCTTCTGTGACAGGAAAATGTTGGCTCCCCCAAGTGTCGGGATGACCCACCTACAGTATCTGCAGAAGATTTGTGTGTGTGTGTGTGTGTGTGTGTGTGTGTGTGTGTGTGTGTGTGTGTGTGTATGTGTCTGGGGGGGCGTATACAACAGAGTATATACTAAATTATTAAAGATAAAATATACTTAAAGTGCCTAATTAAACATACCACTCTGGAACTCTCTGTCATCATCTCATGAAAAAAGAAAAAACAACCAGCAAGCACCACATATACTGCAGCAAAACATGTAAAACATATTTAGTGATTTAGTGGCAACCGGCCGATAACCAAAGAATGGCAAGAGACTGGATGAGCGCATGTGAACGATCTAATCATTCAGCCATAAAGCCCAAATCATGTCCGCTTCACCCAGGGCCCTGTAGGCAAGTGGCGGTCCCTCTCTTGGGTCCTTTTTGAAAACTTAAAGCAGACTCCGTATTTCTGCCTTCGGGGGCCGATTTATAGGGCCGAATAGGAAGCAGTACTTCAGCGACTGCAGACCGGCCTGGAACGGGCCCAACGACAACAATAACAAACCATCGCTCATTTCCAGAGGGGGACCAGCCAGTACTTTAAACAAGTTCTTCAGAAAGTCATCACTGTTGCTTTTAGACCAGCAGGCCTTTAATTCATACCAGATAGCGCAGGACCATGTGCATTGACTGTGCAGCCAATGGGAACACTTGAGCAATTGAGGGAGTTTCCAGAGAACGATGCAGCTGTCTGCAATGCATAGTCAGTCTGACATTACTGAAAAGTCAGTCAAAGCACATTTAGGGTTTACTCTATTAATCATCCAACCATGAGATTAATGGGCTTTTGTCATTTAAGTACTGATAACTTTTAAGATTCACTGTGATAATTTATTAAGTTACAATGACATAAATAATGGCAATATCTTTACTAAATAAATTATTTTGCTTCCAGGGTGCAACTAAAAACATAATGCATTCTGTATGAAGTGAATAGGTAAAGGATTGCCTAATTAACTGGTCAATAAAAACGATTCCTTTCTCCCTTTGTCATTGTTGGTAAGAAAAAAATATTTTATTTGAAATGAAAATATAAAAAAATAACTAATTGTGACCTCCTTTAAAAAAAAACCTTTTTGGTTAATTGATGGATCCATTAATTTACAATTTAGCAGATGCTTTTATCCAGAGCAACTTACACTTTTTGCATATCCAATTAAACAGCTGGATATACACTGAATCAATTGACATTATGTACCTGTTACCTCGCTCAAACAGCAGTGACCCACACCTGGGAATTGAACCTGCAACCTTAAGTTGCAGACCCAGTTCTCTAACCGCTCTGCTACACTGCCACCTAATCTGCTTTTTTTGGCCGAAGGGATGATATGTTACTATACTATTATACGTTTCCAAAATTACAATTAAAAACAATGCTATCCAGTATAATATAGGATAGCAATTCAGGTTTTCACTAAATAGGTGGAGGTACTGTGCAATTAATGTCTCGCTTATGTGAACCAATGGCAGCATTCTGCTATGGAGGGAAGTTTTTTTTATTTTTTTATTTTTTAAGTTCTCAAACAAGTCCTTGCTAACATGTTGAGGGAAATCTACACCCGATGTGCGTAGATTCAGCGCAGAATGGCGCATAGTGTAAGAGTTGGGAGCACGGTGGGAGATGCATTATTATGCTTCATGCAGGAAAGAAGCGATGGAGACAGTGGTACACAGAAAGCACTGCTTTATTGACTGCATTGGTCAACCACACCAGAGACCGCTTGGATGACTAGGTCCTGGGGATGGGTGGGACTATACTGGACGCAGCCGTCGTTAAGGCAACACAAACAGCATGCAGGTACAGTCACATAAAACGTCCTATTGCTTTAAAGATTGATTAAACATGGAAAATGTACAAAAAAGGAAAAAAATAGGGTTTTTGCACTAATGAAAAATACATTTTTTGTCATTTCTTTTGTCCTACAAAGATTCTAATACAAGAAAATAAATATTGCAAAAAAAGCCAAAAAATAATTTAAAATAACTCTTTTTTCAATATATCTTCAATATTTCTCTTTTTGCTATTAACAAATGGCACAACATTCTTTGAACAGAAGGATTAAACTCCTGCAACATTCATATTATCGTATCAATAACTGATGCAGAGCAGAAATGTTTCAGGAATTGTACACGGCAACAGAAATGTCAACGGCGTTAAAGGACAAATAAAGACAGCTACAGTAAGGCTGAGCAATGAGCCGTCGCGCTGCGCCGACACGCTGTGATAACGGCACGGTCACTCCAAGGTGAAAAAAACATTCCGTAAAGTGGACGGCGGGGGCTCTAGGTCCTCTTTAAGGGGGTCCCGTTCGGAGAGCAGGTTCCGAGCAGCCTCTGGACGTACGTACGTACCTACACGCCCAAACCTCACAGCCTCGGGGCGACCCCGCAACGCCACGCCTGGAAAATACCACCCGCTTCTGCGCCAATGTACGATCCCAATAAAAACACCCCCCCCGGTTAAACAAAAAAGAACGCAGCAGAGGACGATAGGGGATAGACTTTCCCACTCCGGTCTGATCCCACCTAAGGCTTCCTCCCGTTTTCCATCCAGGGAATTGCTTTGTGGGGGGGGGTTTAGGCCGGAGTATATTTTGAAGCATATTGTGACAAATTCTGTTACACGCACTAGGCCTATGTAAATAAAATTTGATTGATTGAAACAAAGATTAGATTTTATTTTTTAAACAAGAAAATGATCCAAGGAAAAAATAAAAAATAAAAGTTAATAGCCTCCGGTTAAAGAGAAATGATTCCATCTGTCCAAATGATTATCTGAGCAAAAAGTAACTCCCAGCTGTGTCCCCATCTCGTGAGGGTCAAATATAAACCGCATTTACCTTCGAGTGGACTAGGGCCAGCATATCTGCTGCAATCGCCTTCCACATCATCATCATCATCATCATTTTAGCCTGGTTTTACACAGCCGCTTTCTGTCACTTGGCCAATTTGACATCCGAACGCACCGTGCGCAAACCAAGCATGAGGGGAAAAGGGCCAAGGGGCAAAAACTGCCGTTATCACGTTTGGACTATGTACGCACAACTCTCCAAAACACGAGCCCCTTCGCCGCTCTCCAAAACGGGGCTCGGCGCTCGACTGGCGTTTCCGTGCTCTTCAGCTCTCCGAGACCAGATAAGCGCTGAAGGGAGAACACCACGCTCTGTTTGGGCCTCCTGGCCCCGTAAGATGGGTAAAATTTGGATTAAAAAAAAAAAAGTGGTTTGGACTGGTTACGGAACGCGTACTTGTCGTTATTTGTCCTTTAAGTTTGTTTCTTATGATCCTCCTGTGCTAAAACTAAGTACTGGGGATGGGGGAGGGGACACAGAAGCGGGTGCGGTGGTTGGTGGTAGTTATTTTTGAAAGCGTATTTGGCTCTGTTGAAGTACATGAAAAGCAAGCGGCGGGAGGAGATGCAGTTGGTCTGATTACAGGTCAGCATTCTAGTACGTGATATGTGCTGCAGCTAAAGCATACCAAACAGCTCGCCAAAGCCTGTTACAGGAAAAAAAATAAAAAAATTTTAAAACGGTTGCTAGTACTGTATTATACATTATTGTTGGGTGCATACAAAACCATGTATCGGCGGTCAACTACAGCCTTGAATCAGTCCTATTGGATTAAGCAGCTAACACAGAAGAGAGCTTTTGAAACGTTTTTTTTTTTTTTTTGAGTAACGATGCCTTTTTTTGTTGAAGGCAAAACAGCGATAGTCCTTGATATTCCTAAAGAGCACTGTAAAAAGACATTCTTCCTCAGTGATGTTAATGGTAGTCGAACCTTTCTTTATTGAACTCTCCTCCGCCACCATTAAAAATGCCCGTTCTGTATCTAGTGCCTTTTGACTGTGAGAACGGAGGAGTGAGTAACACACAGCCTGACTAGGTAACAGTACAGGAAGAATTAACCTTTCACACTGCTGTCCTTTGCCACTGAAGTGGCCGCAAAGGCCCAGCGATGTTTACACCCTGTGACAGAACCCAAACAGTGGAGTTCAGTGAACCAGTTTTACATTTCTTTGTCTTTGCAACACTTAGTCACACAGAGGGTTTCATGGCGCTAGCCCGTGGAGCGTGCCATCCGCACGCCAGCCTTTTCCGCAACGTCGAGTGTGAGCGTCGCACAGCCTATTTCAGTGTGGAAACTAACCAAATGTGTGTATGCGTGTGGGTGTGTCTGTGTGTGAGAGAAAGAGAGAGAGAGAGAGTGTGTGTGTGTGTGTGTGTGTCTGTGTGTGAGAGTTTTATTAATGATCTAACATGAATGCCTGTGAAACACTGCTCAAAACAAACAATAAAAAAATATATTTAAAAAAAATAATAAAATAAAAAATCTAAGCAATATTTGCATTCCAAATCCAGATGGGGAGAGAAAAGAAAAGGCGTCCGTATAAAAAAATTTAAAAAAAAAGACAGCAAAAAAATTAATATAAATAAAACAACCCTGTTAACGTGAGCACTGGCTCTTCACGGGGGTCTGAGGGGCATTGGGTCCGTTTAACACCATGCACAGCAGCGTTAGCCCCCTCCCCCTGACCCAGGAGCAGGCTGGGAGGGCCGGCGGAGACGGCGGGTGTCAGTGACCCTCCCCTGCCCTGCCCTTCCTGCGGCCCGGCGCTCGTCAGACCCCACTGGCGCTACACCTTCAGCATGTCCCCATCGTGGATCAGACACACAGGAAATAAAACGCAACAAAAATAAAGAACGGAAAAAAACAAACAAAAAAAGAAAAACAGGCGGTGCCATGTTTACATACTGTTCTTTGGCATTGTCAAAAAAAACAAAAACAAGCCTTTTACATCACCGAGTAAAAGAATGCTCAGTTTTAGCCGGAACAGTATAACTTGCCAAAAACAGCCAGAAAATAAATGTATAAACGCATATCTATATAATTTTCTATATATAGATATATCTACATATACATGTCTATATCTATATATACACATACATATATACATATATACACACATATATATTTATGTACATACATACATACACATATATATGGTTTAATTTGATTGATTTTTTTCAATTCTTTCATTCTGAAACCCTGAGTTAATACTGTGGACCGCTCGCAAGCATAAAATACACTTCTTTCAGATGGGGATGAGGAATCGTGACAAACGGAAAAATTCTCCACCTTTTCAGCGTTTGGGGTCGGGAAATTGATTATGGGGGAAGTGGAGAGGGGGGGGGGGTGGGGGGGGGGGGTTTCAATCTAACCACTGCGGTCCTCAGTGAATTTAAACGAAGATTCCAATCTCTCCGAGCCCAAGACGTGGCGTAAAGGAGAAGACGGCGATGGCCGCTTGAATTCACCGCGCAGAAGTGGCCGGATTCTCCCTCTCCCACCCCCGCATGCCCAAACAACAAGGCCAATAATGTGACAGGAGAATTACTCGGGCCGTCCTCTGGGGCTGTAAAAACCTACCTGCTCTGCATCTCTCTGCCTTTTACTGGCGGTCGGGTTGATTAACGGCAGCCGAGGCAACACACACCTTTATTCTCAGGTACGCGCGAGAGGAAAAAAACGATTCTAAAGCACGGCGATGCTCGTTTACAAGTCAGGCACTACAGGATATACCGCCCGGATCCTCTCCGTTCTCCCGGGGAGCCGGCGGTCTGCTCTTAATTGGTCGATTCCAGTGATTGTAAGTCAGATTAGCGCGTGATTGTAATAAAATCAGAGAGTTGTTTTTGGAGGGGAGCAGCAAAAGGCACGTTCTATTAAAAATATTTTCAATGTCCCAACCTCTTTTTTTCCCTTTTCTTTTCCTGTCATTTTAACTGAAAGGCGAGCGAGGACACGACGGACAACGACGGCGCAGCTCTGTTTAAACACAGCGGGTGTCACTCGGGGGGACATTAACACAAGGGTTTGCCTCGACTTGTGTCCGTATTTCATGTCTGCGTGTGTGTCTGTGTCTGTGTGTGTGTGTGTGCGTGCGCGTGTACGTGTGTGTGTGACTGTCTGTGTGCGTGACTGTCTGTGTGCGTGGACGTTTGTGTGGGAGTGTTTGGCGATGGTGGTGCTACAGTCCCTGTTTTTCGAATTGTGCTTTTAAAACATAGTTGGAAAAGGTATTTTTTGTAGTTTTTGTATTTTAAAAGCAAAATGCTCCGTAAGACTAGTCTGTTACATCTCTGCTAAATATGAAAGGGTGAAAGGAAGAATAACGCTTGAAGCAACTCGTAATGCCCTAAAGTTATCCTCCCTGCTTTCCTCACCGTTACTCCCTGTCATCCAAAGGGGGGGGAGGGGGGGGGGTCACATGACCCGTCTCGAGGATATTTCAAAACAAAACGTGTATGTTCATTTCTGGAAGTACACACCACCTTTTCACGAGCGCCAATTAATATCTGGTCTCAAAACATCAACATCTGACTAATAGCGCTCCAGGCTATGATGACACATTGACCTCTGTTCTTCCTTTTGAAAAGATGGAGTTACAGGGATTTGGTTTGATAGAGTAATCTGTGTAGAATAAAATAAAGGTAAACAAACGCTCAGAACCAGGTGGAGCAGACAGAAGCCATGGCAGTTTGGACCGGGATGGAACGCAGATTTCGCTGTCAGTCTTCTGGTCGACGTTTTTCTGTTCTGTTTTTAGGAGGCCATCACACTCCTCCTGAGCACGTCCTCTTTCCCAGCATGCAGCTGGCCGAGGCCCAGTTTGCGTCCGCTGGAGCGCGTGTCGGAGTCGCTCTGCTCCGCGTCCGAGAAGTACCCGTCCGTCTCGGTGTCGAAGAGGGAGCTGTCCTTCCCCGCCCCGTCCCGCTCCGTGTCTTGACCTCCGACCTTTGACCTGGACTTCCCCTGCCGGGACAGCCGGAGGCGCAGGGTGGAGCGGGCCCCGCCCCCGGCCTTAGGCACTGTGACAGGACAGCTGGGCTCCGCGGGAGGCGCCGTGTGGCCGTCCCACGGCTCGTGCTCCTCTGAGATGTGGCAGGAGTCCATTTTGGAGATGGGGGGCTGAGGGGGGTCCCGCTCGGCCTCGTCTGCCCTCGTCTGAGGGTGGAGCTGGTGGTGGAGGTGGAGGTGGTGCGGGGCCTTGGCCGACCGGGACCGCTCCGCTCTCCTCGCCGCGGCCCCGCCCTTCTCCGCCGCCACCCCCTTGTTGCCCCTGGCGCCAGAGATGGCCGCCGCCGCCGCAGTGGAGGCGGAGTTGGGAAGAGGCTTGTATCCCCGGGGGCGGGGCTTGCCCCTGGTTTTCCTGCCCAGGTGGGGGGGTTTTCCAGGTGGACTTCATGGAGTGGTCCATCATCAGACTGAGGAGGCTCTCCTCACCCTGCAGCAGCTGGTCCGACAGCAGGCTGGCCGTCTTGTCGCGGTGCTCCCTGTCCAGCGACCACTGGCTCAGCATGTCGTCCGCCGTGATCTGCACCGACTGCGCCAGCCAGCCGTCGAACAGCGTCCCGTCCAGAGGGAAGGTCTTGGAGAAACCTAAGGGGGGGGGGGGGGGGGGGGGGAGAAATGAGAACCAATGAGAAGGCTCGCATCTGGACCGCTGCGCCAGTGTTGTGATCGCAGCGGTTCGGGGGATTTGACCCCGAGCGATTCTCAGCTGCTGCTCTTTTCAGGAAAGTGAGTTCACCCAATCAATCATCGCAAGTGCCTGTGCGCGGCGAGCGGCGGGAACAGCACTTTACACACACTTTCATCCCCTTTAAACCCTTCAGAACAGCACTTTACACACACTTTCATCCCCTTTAAACCCTTCAGAACAGCACTTTACACACACTTTCATCCCCTTTAAACCCTTCAGAACAGCACTTTACACACTTTCATCCCCTTTAAACCCTTCAGAACAGCACTTTACACACTTTCATCCCCTTTAAACCCTTCAGAACAGCACTTTACACACTTTCATCCCCTTTAAAACCCTTCAGAACAGCACTTTACACACTTTCATCCCCTTTAAACCCTTCAGAACAGCACTTTACACACTTTCATCCCCTTTAAACCCTTCAGAACAGCACTTTACACACTTTCATCCCCTTTAAACCCTTCAGAACAGCACTTTACACACACTTTCATCCCCTTTAAACCCTTCAGAACAGCACTTTACACACACTTTCATCCCCTTTAAACCCTTCGGAGCAGCGCACATTCTCTCTATGGTAGAGAGCCATTCATGGTGCCCCCTCTTTATGTCACTAATTTACACTCTTCTGGAACCAATCGAAACCTTTTCAAGCATTTTCAAAATTGAAAGCCAGTTCATGTGCAAATGGACGTAATATCTTACTATACAGTAGTGATGAAAATTTATTAAATCACACCTTTAAACATTTTTACAGCAAATGTCAAAATTATTATATGAAGAATATGATTGGCAGGATTGATAAAATTAGACTTTTTGTAAAAAGCCTTTTTTTATAAAGCAATTTTATTTATTTTTTATAGTATTAAAAGATGAATGTTCTAATTAGCTTGTTACGGGATCTCCCCAGATTTTCCTGCAGATTACAGACACGCATTTTCAATGTAACCATGAAATGAGGGTTAAGACTGAAGACGGACAATATTCCCCTATTAATGGAACACAAGCACAGGCAGGAAGAAGTGGCCAATGTTTCATGTAGCTCTGACATGCAGGGATGTCATATTCGGTGGCATTCGTTCCGCTAGTTTCCGCCTTGCTTAGGCACACAGCTACAGTGAACAGCACACACCGCAGGTTTCAGGCTAGCGCTGACAGGGATGCCAGGGATAACAATCTAAAACAAGGCCATTACAAACAACATCCTCCCACACTTTCTGACACAAATGGAACAAATAATTAGTTTTTTTTTTTTTTTTTTTTTTTTTGCAATCCAAGAAAAATTTCATACAGTCATATTATTAAGAATGTTGGTGTAAAAGTTTTACCATGCCTGAGGGGATTCTTGTGGTGCTTTCCACATTGGCCAGAAATGACTCTCTCTGGGCCACTTTTGGCTGTCCCAACTATCCAACTATCATTCTTCATCTGATAGGTGTGCTGTGTGACACTCCAAAGCCAACAGGATTGTAGGCGTTCCCAAGTCGGTCTCAAAGGGATCTTGTGCCGAAAAGTGCACCTTCCACACCAAAATCCCATTACACGAAACTTGTCCAAACATGCATTATATAAACACACACACACACACACACACACACACACACACACACACACACACACACACACACACACACACACAATTGAAGTCGGAAGTTTACATACACTTAGGTTGATATTTGGTCGCATATCCTTTGCATGCCATGACTTCCTGATGTCTGTGACCCAACAACATCAAAAGACACTTGATATCTTATTTTCTGGTACTCTTACAAGCGATACTATAACGTCTCTGCATTTGAATGGATCTCTATGGGAATTGGGACTAGATTTATCTGTAAATTACACTGGTACAGTATGGAAACACATGGTTGGCTAAATGGCTCTAAGTCATCAAGGATCTGACGTATCAAACAAGCCTTAAACCATCACTCTGCTGCCAGAAATACAGTAGATATGGATGGATAACTTGAAGAGTTTCTTCTCCCGACTTATTTTCCCATAGAGTTCAATAGTAAAATTTGTCAAGAGAAACCCTAAAAGGGATAGTTCAGAATTTTGGACATAATGTCTCAATTACGACTTACCCATGATGTAGTTGATTTATGGAAACCATTTTCAGCTAATTCCATGCTGTCCCTTCTTTTTGACATACACACATTGCTAATGCTAGCGCAACTCTAAGGTAACTGCTAGCATCCACTACCAAATGCACAAACACTCCACAGTGCACCCAAAGCAAATAAAATACGACGGCGGCGGAGAGATACTTTACGTTACCTACGAATGTAGTGCCGGCACTGGTCGACTACAACAACAAAGAAGAGCAACAAGTTGCAATGGCCACGTTCGCTCCGTCGCCGTACTTCCACAGAGAATATAAGTCAGCACAAAGTAAAGGATTCAACGATAGTTTGACTTTGAAAATGATGGTATAAACACTCAAAATAACCCAGTTAGACTGTCGTCGTATTTTATTTGCTTTGGGTGCACTGTGGAGTGTTTGTGCATTTGGTAGTGGATGCTACCGGTTACCATAGAGTTTCGCTAGCATTAGCAACTTGTGTATGTCCAAAAGAAGGACAGCATGGAATTAGCTGAAAATGGTTTCCATCAATCAACTACATCATGGGTAAGTCATAATTGAGACATGTCCAAAATTCCAAACTATCCCTTTAAAGTGATCCATCCATATCTACTGCATATCTGGCAGCAGAGTGATGGTTTGAGGCTTGTTTGACACTTCAGACCCTTGATGACTTACAGCCATTTTACCAATCATGTATTCCATACTGTTCCAACATAATTTACAGCTAAATCTAGTCCCACCCCCCAATTCCCATAGAGATCCATTCAAATCCAGAGACGTTATAGTATCGCTTGTAAGAGTACCAAAAAATGCATACATATAGTTTTTAATATCACCATTGATGGCCACTTCAAACTATTTAGAAAAAAACATGTTTTGTTTTTGCTGTTGTGAGCCCCCCACACCCTGTAATTTAGTCAGCCTGCTGTCAGTCAAAACATGACACACCAAAGAGGCGACACACAAGCCGACAAGGCAAAACAGCCGAGCCAAGGTGGCGTTTTCAGGGGCAGGTCACATGGCGGTGGATTTTCTGCTCCCGTTCCGTCAGGAGACGGGTAGAACCGGCGCGGCGCGGCACGGCAGCCAGCCGTGAGGAGGCGGTGGCTGAGAGGAGCCGCGCTGTCCTGCTCAGTCCTGAGACGAGCACGACTTTTTTAAAAAAAGCAGCAATACCCCGAAATGCAATAATAGCGTGCCTTTCAGAACCCACGCTTGCAAAAAAACATCAACAGGGATTTGTTGAGAGTTGACAAGGAATTTCACACACCCACGCACCCAACTGACAAACTGATTATATAAAGAAAAAAAATTTGAAACTTATAGCCTCTTGGACTAGCTGGCAAAATATTAAAAATGGTTCAATATTAAAAACTTATTCCAAAAACCTTTGGTTGTGCATTCAAAATCTAAGAAGCCCCTGAAAACCCCAGTGTACGGAGTGCCGTCCTGTTCAGGAATATGGAAGGCGTTAGACATTACATTTGGCCTGAGGCGTAAGAATCCGAAAACAAATGCTTCCGTGAAAATCATCTCCACACCGAGATGATATAAATAGAAATGCAGATCCCCACCCCCACCCTGCTAACCCTCCCAAGAAGGTTGGCAGCACTGAAGAGGCAGACGTGCACCCCTGCCAACAACCCCCGTACCCCCACCAATAACACCGCCACCATCACCAACAAACCAGAGACTGATGCCCTTCTCACCCTCCCCAACCCCCCCCCTCCTGAAGTTTGGTTCTTTCCATGACGCAGCTCCGCTGGGTTTAGGTCTCAGGCCCAGCCAGCGGTGTGTGCCCTCTCGCTGCAGTACCTCCGAGGCCCGGAACACTCTGTCCCACAGCGGGCTGGGCCTGGAATGCGGCTCTTGGTGCGTCGCCAGACTCGGGCTTTGTTTGTGCAGGACCCGCCACAGACGGTGGATTGTTCTCAGGTAGCCGCCGTCACCGGGACAACCGGGCGCAGGGAAAAATCTAAAACTCAATACCTGCTCGGCTAAACAAAGATGGGTGCGCCCAGCCCCGGGACAGGGGGGCAACACCCAGGGACCTTCAGGAAAGACCCCAACCCAAACCAAACATTCTAAACTGTGAGGGGGGGACTTATTAGGCTTAACCCTTGGAAGAGTAGATTTTTTTTGGAATGTTGTTTCAGGAAGTCAGTGTTCTAGAACTCCAGTAGTGATCGTGACATCAGCATTAGAATGTTCAGTTGAGAACATTATGTACTTTATGCATCACACCTTAAAGGCTTAAAAAACACGCTGGAGGGAAGTCAACTGAACAATTGCACAGATGTACAATGTACATGTGTACATATGCTGTGAACCTCACAATCAAACAAAAAACTGAACTGGATGCTCTCCCACCGTCTGGCAACCCCAAATCCCTCCGTCTCAGCAAACACGGCTCCACCTTATTCTGCACACATAAGAGAAATACGCTTGCCTGCATTTTAAGAAAACTTTCAACAAACTAATTTCTATGATGTCAAGCCAGGGGAAAAAAAAAATCTGTTTGTTTCTGTACATTTGGCTCGAAGTCAGATTTCTAGCACGCTAACGGCGGCGGTGGAGGGGTGGGGGGGGGGGGGGGGGTTGATTGTGGCGTACTGTCTGTTTGCAGGACGGAGGTACAGAATGTCCAGTGCCTGACAGCGACAGAGCGTTTCCACAGGGCGGGCGGGAGGCAGATGGCTCTGACACATGCATTGTCCACAGACAGAGGCGAGAGCTTTGCAATGAAAGAAAACAGCTGGTCATTTCCAACAGTCTTTCAAATCAAGTGCTGCTAAATATAACCACAACATACATTGGTCACACAGACAAATCAGGGCCGGCTCTTAATATCACATTACCCTTTCAAAATGTATTTGAAATACAGACAGACAGACAGACAGACAGACACACACATATATATACAGTATACAGTCAAGCCGGAAAGTCTGCACACTCCTTTCACCTTCTCCACATTTTATTATGTTACAGACATATTCTACAATAGATTAAGTTCATTCTTTGTCTCAAAATTCTACACAAAATAGCCCATAATGACAAAGTGAAAACAGGTTTTTAGACATTTGTGCACGTCTGGAGGAAACCAGGCACCGCTCATCACCTGACTAATACCATCCCTACAGTGAAGCATGGCGGTGGCAGCATCATGATGTGGGGATGTTTTTCAGCAGCGGGAACGGGGCGACTAGTCCTGATAGAGGGAAAGATGAATGCAGCTAAGTACACCGAGATCCTTGAAGAAAACCTGCTCCAGAGCGCTCTGGACCTCAGACTGGGGCGAAGGTTTACCTTCCAACATGACAACGACCCGAAGCACACAGCCAAGAGAACAAAGGAGTGGCTTCGGAGAAAGTCTGTGCATGTCCTTGAGTGGCCCAGCCAGAGCCCAGACCTGAGTCCAATTGAACATCTGTGGAAATAGCTGAAAATGGCTGTGTACCGACGCTCTCCATCCAACCTGACGGAGCTTGCAAGGATATGCCAAGAGGAATGGGCAAAAATGTCCAGAAACAAGTGTGCCAAGCTCGTAGCTTCTTTCCCAAGACGCCTTGAAGCTGTAATCACTGCCAAAGGTGCAGTAACCAAGTATTAGGCTAAGGATGTGTACAGATATGTAACCCCTAAATAACCTATTTTTGTCAGTAAAATAAAATTGCATATTTTCTAAAAACCTGTTTTCACTTCGTCATTATGGGCTATTTTATGTAGAATTTTGAGACAAAAAATGAACTCAATCTATTGTAGAATATGTCTAACATAATAAAACGTGGTGAAGGTGAAAGGAGTGTGCAGACTTTCCGGCTTGACTGTATATAGCCATCCAGACTCAACCTTAGGTCAGGTGGTTACTGTGGAATGCAACGTGACGTCGCTGGCAGCTACTGGATGCTTGTGAGGAAAGGTAAGACTATATAGCTCTGAAGTCTCGATGAGCCACAACTGATTTCCCACCTTTACATTCATATCACACTTTTAACGTATAATTTACTTCACTAACTTCGGTTATCAACCAGCTAGCTAGCTAGCAATATTAGCAAGTGAGTTTTGAAAAATAAGCTTTACTCAACATTATCATTATGATAATTAACACAGTAGTGGCAGACTGCACTGTGACTTAAGCAAGCTAGCTATTGCCTATATATTGCAGTATAAACAGACTTCCTTTTCAACAGCTTCTGCAAGCTAGCTACCCAACTTGCTACTGTTAGCCACTCTGGAAAAAAGTATACCAGCTACACAGCTAGCTAGCAAGCTATCCAACTTTTTATTGAACGCAACTGGTAGGCTAACCTTGCCAACCGTAACCCTCCTATTATGTTTCAAGTCAATTTGACCCAATGCAGTGTTTGATGTCTCTTAAAAACCAGTTAACCTTATTTTTTCAACTTGTATGACTTCTCCTAATTTGTGGGATTAAAGCTGGAGTAGGCAACTTTTTTAAAGAAAGATATCGGGAGGACTGCTAGGTAGCTCACTCGCCACTTCCAGCGCATGCGCGAGCGTCACGATCTAGAATCCGACCCGTGCCAGTGCCAACTGGCCGGCAGCCCTGCAGGGGCAGTGGACAATTGGCTTTGCGTCGTCCAAGGGATATAAGGGAGGGATTCAGTTGGCGGGGATAGCTGTGTTCATTGCTCTAGCGACCCCTGTTGGCCATCCGGGTGCCCGTGGCTCGTTCTCTGCGCGTGCGTATGATTGGGTTTCCTCCACCCCCGCTATGCACGGCTATGCAGGCTTGTAGCAGCGGTGTGTAAAGAAGCAGTTGGGTGGCACCGCATGTTTCAGAGGGAACACAAGTTGTCTTCGCACTCTGGACATTAAATTCGGGTGGGATTGGAGATGCCAAATTTATTTAAAAAATATAAAAATAAAAAATATGTAAAAGAAAAAAGACATCGGGGAATGGTCATGCTTAGTTGGTAGCAATCATAGAAACAACTGCTGTCAGAGAAATCCAGCAGCATACACAGTGTTTATACCCTCAAATTCTGCAATCTAAAACCAGGGATTCGGCTTTGTGTTTTCAAAACAAAGTGGCTCATGACGTGAACCAATCAAAGAGATAGGCCGGTTCACATAGTGAAGCAATCAACAATGAGATGGAAATAAATGGAAAACAAGTTAAATCGACTAACGCGCTAGACTAATTAGCTTGCTAGAGGTGGATTAGAGTAGATCCTAATTTGATTTAGTGAAATGGAAAACTCTGTAGCATGTTGCAGTGGTTGTAGCTTGTGTGCGTAGTTGAGACTTTTTCAAGCACTGATTATCAAAAGACCTCTCATAGGAGCTCCACGCTCACAATACGTTTGAATTGGCACAGCCTGTTAAGTTCTGAATGTGATTTGACCGATTCCCTCCACTATGATGAAGTCAAGTCTAACCTAATTGACTTTTTTATTTTTAAAGTGACCGTATTTGCCAAACAAATTAAACATCTAAAGCAGTCAAAATGTAGGCTACAAATTAAGTGAGGACTATGCAGTTTTGTTGAATGAGTAACAGACATGATGAATCTACAATATTTAGTGTTTAGGTTATACTATGGCCTATAAAGGTTGACCTACAATGATATCACATTGAAAAAAAAAAAATCACTGTTCAGTCAGCCACCTGTTTAAATATCAAACTAATTAAATATACATTTGAATGTTTATTGCAGGCCTACAGTTAGTTCACCGACAAATTATTTTTGGCCACCTAATTATAAAATCCTGGTTAAGCAACTGACAATACAGCAGACATTCGGAAGAAATGCTCAGTTTAACTTTCCCTGTTCTCCAATCCAAACAGGTTTTTAGTGAGGTTTAACGGAAGAAAATACAGAGACTATTTCCTGCATCGTTTTTAGCTAATAAACTAGGATTATGAAACCTAAACAAAGTAAGATTCTGCTGTTGCGCATCAACTTCTAATTCAAGTTTTAAGAGTTTGAATTCTTTGATTTTGTGTTCATAATTTATTGTGATGATGGTGCATTTGGAGACCTACTTATATTTTTGCTAACATTTTGCTTTGTCTTTACACATATTGTAATTTAGAATGGCTGCAATTTAAGTACACTATAAATCTTAGCAATGTACGATTTATTGCACTCAAAGCTTTATTTCACTCAAAACACAAAGTTATAGTGAGTGAAAAATATATATTATGGAGTGAAATAAATCTTAAAATAACAATTCTCAATTTTTATGATTAGTTTTAATGCCATTTCCTCATATATGCATATATCAGCATTACACTGAGCTTTCTAAATAATGCTATCAGCATTGGCCCTTGAAAAACCCCTACAAGCTGACCTCAGATTAAAACGTGACGTTCTTTTTGCTCTGGTGATTAACTTCCCTGGAAGGGCCGTATTTTCTCCCTGCCCGTCTCTCTTTATCCTTTAATTAGGGCCAGGGTCTCCTGTGACTGGCGCTTCCGGTACGGATGAAAGCATCACCTGACTGCTGACGTTCGCCACTCCGCTCCACGCTACACTCCGCATCCCCACTCCCGTTCCATAGCTTGGCACACTTTGGTTTACTGGTTTAATGTTTGACTTGTGTCTTGTTACTGATTGATAAGGGGACTTAGTGTGAGTCTGCAGAGTGCGTGCGTGTGTGCATGCAACATATAGAACCAAGACTTTCCCATTATAGATAATGCGGTCTGTTCTTCACCAGATCATCTAAATCCTTGTGTGGTTCCAGTGCATTCTCTCCTGGCACCTCCTGTAATGTCTTTTGTTAATTTACCCCGTGCCAATTTCCCGGCATGTTTAAAGTTAAAGTGGAACTCACACAGTGTAACTCATGTTTAGGGATTACAAAACATGCACAGAGAGGCTTAAAGGGTAAGTACACTCTAGATCACTTTTGATTGGTTAGACTCACAACGTTACTTTTGTTTCGGCTCCATGTTTTTAGACCGGAACAACGTGGCGTCCTGTTCATAAACTCTCTTATTCCACCTATATAGTCCACTAAAATATATTTCTGAAAATATCTGAGGTGAGAAATAGGCCATGCAGTTGCCGAATCTCGATTCATATTTGATGTGCAACGTCTAGTTTGAGAGTTTGATCAGAGTTATACAAAATCATTTGTACAATGTACATTCATTTATGCAAATGACGATGGACACAGCTCCTCCGCCCCCGCCCCTCTCCCTCGCTCACCCCACAAAGTATTTTTCAAAATTGCGCAGTAGGTGGAGACAGTGGGTGTACTTACTCTTTAAAAATGATGCCCGTGTGTTCAGATTAGACTTCATTTCTGTGCCTTTAAATCTTGCCGTATTTACAATGCCTGCCTGTTTATGATCTGTTGCCTCCCTGTAAAAATAACCAGCGCTGAGAAATGCTTTTAAAGGACTTCTGGAGGTGTATGTCCTCTACATCAGCAGGGGTTACAGCGCCAAGCTGAGAACACTTCTGTACGTTTCCACTTTCGCTACGCGTGTATTCTGCTCGACTCTTTTAATTCTAACGGCCGCTCGTGTTTGTTTGTGGCTGCGAGTGGCTCAGAGGTGCAGTCCCTCGCTTCACGTGCTGCTCTTTCCAAGTGACAGAGTAATGGGACCTAATAATATGCTTCCAGCGAAATTTCTGCGCTGGAGAAATGTGGCCGTTTACAGAACGCTTACAAAACTAATCCTTTGGTCTGAAACAGCCTCGCACTTGTAACTGGAGGGGTAACGTCTTTAGACGTCATCTTGCAGTTAAGCTGGCTGCACGTCGATTTATGTGGTTAACAGGTCGGGCAGGCGCACCGCACCAATGGAGGGGGAGGAGAGAAGAGTGCGAGGCCTCTCCCAGCGCTGTGGACATTTAGGAGGATGTCAATAACCGGCAATTTCCTGAAGACGTTGCGCTGGGGAAGATCAATGGGAGGCCCTGGAAATAAACGAGTCGCCCGCCGGCCGGGCCTCATCTCCTGGGCTCCGCGGGCGCCTGGCGAGCGGGCCGTAACTCAGCCCAAGAAGAGAGCGGTTATCCGCACCATTTCACTTAGGGACGCGTGCGCCGCCGAGGACGAGACGCCTGAGAATGACCCTCTCCGTACGGGAGACGGTCTTTCCCCCGTCTCTGGCTCGCGGCTGAGCCCGCAGCACGAGGCCCCCCCCTTGCGGAACTCACCCAGCTGTTTGAGCAGTGACCCGTTCTCCGACCTCCACCTCTCCTTCTTCTCCGGGCTGCTTTTCCGCCGCTCTTTCCCCCTCTCCTTCACTCCGTTCTGTCGTCCTTTCTCCCCCTTCAGGCGCTTTTCTAGAGGGGGGAAAAAATAATTCAAAGATCGAGGCAGAAGATCACACTCTTAAGAAATGCAACCCGTTTGGATGTGAGATTTATTATGAAAACTCAGGCAGGCCGTGTGACTGCGGCGTTTTAAATCTGGACTGGAAGAACCTTGATCCAGGTGTGCACTGTAGGCAGCAGAGCAGTATAATAGCGAGGGACCTGGGCTTGCAACTGCAAGGCTGCAGGTTCGATTCCCAGGTGGGGCACTACCGTTGTACCCTTGAGCAAGGTGCTTAACCTGACTTGCTTCAGTAAATATCCAGCTGTGTAAATAGATCGTATGTGGTAGCCACTCTGGACATAAGCGTTTTCTAAATGCCTAAAATGTCATGTAATAAGAATAATAAACAATAAAATCGGAGTGGCAAACAAGGATTTAACCAGGATTTAACCCAGGCCCAGACAGGAAGTGGCACACAAGGATTTAACCAGGGCTGTGTCCGAATCAGCACCCTTCCATACCATTAGGTAGGCTTGTTGAGTAGACAGGGTGAAAAAGTCGTTAAGTAGGTGAAATGTTCTGTAAATATAGTATACTTTAAACCCCCCGTATGATACACTTACTTCCGGGGTTTCGCTGAGTACATTCGGGAGCACACTTTTCAAGAAGTACACAAACATTTTGGTCGCATAAATATGTCAAAGCTTCGTTTTAAAAAATCTAATAAAAATGAGGCGCAGCTTCGCTGACGTTTTCCTTCAAATACAACAAAAACAACACGTTACATGGCCGCGCAAGGGTGGGGCGCAAGGTTGCCAGATCTTGCAAGACTTTCCAGCCAAATAGTGAAACTAGCCCAAAATATATTTTTCATTTTACATAGAAATCATCATATTTTTACTTTTTAAAATAAGTGTGTGCTTTGCGACTTTTCATTTTTACCTGTGGCTGCACTTTGAAAGTAGCCCAATTTAGCTGTAAAACGCGAACATGGCAACACTGGGGGGACGTTTTGCGACGTGCGTAGGACACTATACGGATGAAAAATAGTATGGCGGATATTTTTCGCAGACTGCAGGTCGCGTGCTACACAGTGCACATTAAACAGCACACTTCTGCCACTGTACACAAGAGACAGGGTGCAGTAGATGGGGCTCTGATTCAGACACAGCCCAGGATTTAACCCAGGCAAAGACAGGAAGTGGCAAGCAGGGATTTAACCTGGGCCCAGACAGGAAGTGGGAGTAATGAAAGCTTAGTTCTCTCTGGACAGCAGGTGGTGCAGAAGCTAGAGCACGCTGAGGCTCACTCCATCTCCAGAGAGTGACTCTCTCGCTGTATCTGACTAACACACTGGACATCCAAATTGCTCCAGCTAAAAAAAAAACCAAACAAACAAACAAAAAAAAAAAGCACTAAACAGCTGCAACAGCTGCCGCCATCAGGAAACGTAAAAAATATGGAACCAGAGTCAAATGTGCTCCGTTTCTTCTGTTCAGAGCACCGCTACACACGTCAGAGCTGCTTTCTGAACCGTGGGCGCACATTTGCATCTGACCTCCCAAACCAGGAGGGGGGCTTTTGCTTTCAGTACAGGCACGTCACTCGGACGCCCACGTCGACTTCGCGTCAGTCTCCTCCTCCTCCTCAGTTTGGGTGAGGACAGAAAAGAGGTCCGACAATCCGCCAACATGTGGCCATAAATCAGGGAAGCTGCTGGGGACACGGCCATCTCGGTGTCGGCGTGCACGTGTAACACAAACCGACAGGAAGCATCCCCCGGAGAGCTGTCTCCCCCCCCCTCAGAATGTGTGGTGAGGCAGGCATGTTCTAACATGTCCCTGCTGTTTGAACACTGAGCTCCCAGCACAACCCACTTCCTCACCAGCACCCTGCCCTCCTTCGCTCAGCGTACGCACTCGTCTCGTTCCCGTGGAGACCTCTCCGCACCCCCGCCGTCGCCCCTGGCGTCCCGGGAGCTCCACCGTCCACCACCCAAAAAACGAAAGGGCAATTAGCGGAGGTGAAAAACATGTAAAAGGAGTTCCCCGTTTCTCGATTTTTGTTTTATCTCTCAAAAAAAAGGAAAAAAAAAAAAAAACAGCCGGTCCGCCTGTGGAAATGAGTTGGCGTCTGGGGAATGGGCTTTGAAGCGCATGATTAATTTCCTGCCTTTCTGGCCGCTCTGCGCGGTGTCCCACTTCCTGCCTGCGCTTGTTAGCAAGGTGCAGCCGCTTTCGAGATGACTGCTGGCTTCACACCTTTCTGGGTTTTGCACGCACCAGAGTTCGCGGAGCACCGTGGTCGCCCCTCTGGCGTCTTTACCCACGGAGCCAGAGCCTATTCTCCGCAATACAGGCCATGCAATAGAGACCGCCATGACAAGAGGAGAGGCGCGTCTCTCGCCGATGACAACTGCTAAGCATTGCAGTTCATTAAAGTTACATTACATAGCGACTTACACACAGCTTTTTTTTACACACAATCCATTTATACAGCTGGAGATACAGTATACGGAAGCAATTCTGGTTAAGTAACTTGCTCAAGGGGACAATGGCAGTGTCCTACACGGGAATTGAACCTGCAACATTTAGGGTACAAGCCCAGGTCCTGCAGTCAATCCTGCTAAACTATCCGTGGGGGGACAAAGAACACGATGCACCAATACTGTGGACTGCTGTAACAAAGCCTGGTAACAACCTATTATATATAGGCTACAAGGGCCGGCCTATGCTCATTTATTCCACTTGTTTGTTAGTGGATAATTTCCACAAGATTTATTACACAAAGGGAGATGACGTGAGCATGACTCATCGCTAACCGACGGACGAAACATCGTTTTCCCCCTCAATATGAGTGAAAAAGGCCGCCAGCGAGGGCCTCTCGGGGGGGGGGGGGCTCGTGTTACCGCAGCCCGTCCCCCTGTGCACGGCTGGGGCCGCTTAACGCTGCCCGAGCGTTGAGTCATCAGGACCGCCGGGCCGAGGTCAGAGCACTGAACGGCTGGAAGCTTCCCAAACGGCGCTCCGACTGTTCGGCCTGGCGCTCGGTCAAACCCCAACGGCCTGTGACTGACTGTGGGACAGAAACCCCACGCGGGGCCTGTGACTGACTGTGGGACAGGACTGAGGCCAAAGGTGGGGAAATTCGGTCCCCCCGCAGGACCCCAGTTCTGCTCGCTGCTGGTCACACAGGCCAGCGAGCGTTCTCCTACTGGACTGGAATGTTCTCTGGCAACATGGTTTTGCAAATGCCATCACCATGCATCTGCTCAGCTGGCCTTATCCAGGGCAGAGTACATCGCTAATCCGATACTGGCGTGCAGATGGACGCTAACGGGCGTAACGCAGGCCCGAGGCCTTCCTACAGCCCACCCGGGGACTGGAACGGTGAACGCTGGTGTGTGGGTGCGGTGTACCGGACTCACCTCCCGCTAGGTCCTCCTGGAGGAGCTGGATTTGGAGGTGGAAGATCTTCTCCTGGAGGTCGCACAGGGAGCTCTTCATCTTCTCCCCGCCGCGTCACCATGTAGCACAGGTTCCTCACCTGTAGAGGGAGACAAAGAGTCCCGTCACACGGCCGATCAGGCAGGAGTCACACGGCCGATCAGGCAGGAGAGGGGTCACCCAACACCTGTTCCTGTGGCGACTGTGTGTGGGTGAGGCTTGGGCTATGGAACAACACCCCCCCCCCCCCCTTTGGGGGGTGACACGGCGGTGAAAGTCAAACACGCGGCGTATCCCAGGAGACGGGACCCCTCGCGTACCAGGCCCGTTTGCCGTCAGGATCTCCCGCAGGGATGGCGGGGGGTTGGGGGGGCTTGGCCCGAATACGTCGCATTATTCACTCAACCCCACCGGGGGGGTGAGAAGGGTCTGCTCATCACACTGCCAATCTGTTTCTCCCGCTGCTTTCTGAACCCAATCAGTCATCTGCACGAGACCCGCCCCCAAGCTACAGCGAAACGCCGCTGGGACGGGGTGCGAATCGGGCGGGACGTCTTCCCCCGAGTGCTCTCCCTGGCTCTGTACTGTCGAAACCCTTTCATACGCCTGTACAGCGGAACACGCGGGGGGAAACCGAGTGTGTGTGTGTGTGTGTGTGTGTGTGTGTGTGTGTGTGTGTGTGTGTGTGTGCGCGTGCGCGTGTGTGTGTGTGTCTGTCTGTTGTTCTTGGTTAATGTGTGTGTGGGGGGACTGTTTTCCTTAGTAAAAACACAAGGGCATGAGGGAGATGACGTGAGCATGACTCATGTGTGTGCGTGTACCATTTTTCAAAAATATATACATGTGTGTATTAGTGGGGATAGAGACAGAGACAGAGAGACAGAGAGAGAGAGAGAGAGAGAGGGGGGGGAGAAGAGAGAAACTCCCTTTGTTGTCAGCCAGTCTGGCCTTGGTTAGGTGGCATGCTGTCTCTGGGGTTGGTACAGGGTGGCATGCTGTCTCTGGGGGTTGGTACAGGGTGGCGGTGCCAATGCACCCAAACAGTCAACAATGCCAGGCCTGTTCCCCTCGGCTGTCTGTCCAGACAGACAGCAGATGAGCGCCTTTTCATCTCCCATCTCTACAAGGCCAAGCCCAAAAATTAATTATGCTCCCAAAATGTGATTATCAACATGATACGAGCGCAAGCCGTGCACTGTATGCCCTGCTCCACGCAGCTGGACAATTTACCAATACACAAAGCAAATCAACTTGGACTGCATCAATGTGCGCACATTTCAAAGGGCCGGATGAATGGTGTAGTGGATCAGTGTCATTTCCTCGTATTCCGCGGTATTTATGCGGGATTTCTTTTTGTTTGCAGTTCGCAAGAGAGCTGCGGGATTTTCTAACGGGCAGAGAAATGACGGCATGTTGGGCTGCGAGGCCCCCGCCTTTCACTTCCGTCTGAAATAATGAACCGGGAGGAGAATCTGGGGATTTGAATGTGTGGAGGTCTGCTGCCCTCTTTCCCTCTGCCTCTTCCTCTCTCACACCTGCCTTTTTCTTCCCCCCTTCCTTCTCTCTTTCCCCACCAATCTCCTTCTCCCCCCCCCCCCCCATCACTCTCTCTTTCCCTCGCTCCCTCTCGCTCCATTCCAGAAACCGAGATGATTAACAGTGTAATAACTGCGGTCACCAGGCCTCCTCTTCTGATGCCAGACACCTGTTGGTTTAATTACTGGCTGATGACACAAACTCCACAGTCCATTTTCCAGGGAGGGCTTCAGCCGCTGTGCGGCGGGAAGTTTTCCAGCGAGCGCTCGTCCGCACTGGTACCAAGCGGCAAGCGGCCGACACAACCGGACGTTCATAACATCGCCGGGATCTCACCGGCACGCCCATCGCCTCCATGGTAACCCAGAGTTAAGGAAGAACCCCCCCCACCGCACACAGCAAGTTGCGGGACGGTAACGGGTTACTACACGAGCGCGTGTTCCGTACCTTCAAGTGCCGTTTCTTGTGTCGGTTCTGAGCAGCGGACATACTGGACGGTGACGGTGACGGCCGCATCATACCCCCCAAACTAAACCCAGGGAGGAACGCGCAGCTTGAGATATAATAAGCGGGCAGGAATAGGAACAGGGAAAGTGGGTCAGACTACAATGCCGAATGTCATAAGTGGTGAACGAGCTGCGCGGGGAGCCAGAAGCCGAGCGGCCGGCAGTAAGGCAATCCCACTGCCGCAGGTAAGAGCCGGGTTTACCTCGCACGGAAAATCCGGCACAGCCTGCAATCAATACCTGCAATTCCCATCAATCTGGCTCAGCAATTAGCCTGTCTTCGGTACTGAAGCGCTCAATTACCGCAAGGAAAGCATTGTGGTATTTCCTCCCGCTCAGGCCGCAATGCTAACGCGATTTCAGCAGAGGGCAGTGGTGAGAGGGACCCGCCTCCCCAACTGGCTAACTTGTGGCTCGTCAGCCCAAAGAGGAGCCAGGCCTGTCCGTCTCCCTCCTGAATCTTTAATGGAAGACGCAGCGTTGGGGACGACAGAAGAACCAGGTCCTCCCTAAATGAAGACGCGCCTCCCAAACGCCTGGCGCACCGGCGCGCTTTACACGGACGAGCGGCGGCGGTTTCCCTCCCTCCTTTTTTCCCCCCGCGAGTGCGGCGATAGGCGAAGCTCCTCTCAGAAACTCTCGCACCGCGTCTCTCGCAAACCGCTAACGCGCGTGGCCTCTTCCTGGGTCAGCGCTCCAGCAATAATGCCACTGCGGACGAGTGCCATTCGATATCCAGCCAGGCCCGGTAAGCATTCAAACAATGGCTCAAGTCAAAAACAAGCATCTGTGGTGTGCGCGGCAGTGCGCCTGAGGCCATTTTAACCAGACCGCGAGGACGTGTCATGCGTGAGCAAGTTCTGGAAAAAGCATTTTCAAAATGAGTCATGCGTGTGAGAAATGATCCATCGTGATTCATTCTGCTACCGTTTTCAATCACGTCAAGCAAAAGTACTGGACAGTAGTTTAGCTATTACGCACAAAGTATCAAAGCAATACTGAAAACAGCCTAAATGCACAGAATGTGATTTTGTGCCACACTGTATGCGGAGACAATTCCGCAGGCAGTATAGAATTAAGTGAACAACAATCAAATTCACTGTTACCTGAATTTATATCTACCCAATGCTGCATTTATCACAATTCTGTAGGTGACAAGATTCTGTATTGTGCCACATGCGAGCCATGAATGCTTTGCGTGATTGGATGCGCTGTCCCATTGTGACATCATTTCCTATTGTCCAACCGCTCATGTACAGTTCCATTGACCACACCCTCTTAAACTCCTCAATCAAGCTGCTCACTCAGTTCCATATGTCTCCACGTGTCTATATTTATAGCACTGTGAAACTTTTTATTTTTTATTTAAAAAAAAAAAAAGGGTTTCATTAGCAAGGTCTGACAAGGTTTCAAAACTTTACAGCTCAAAGAAAATCAGAGATCAATGTCAGATGAAATGTGTGCATTTACTGTGATAAAATGAAGTGGATCTCCCGCCAGGCAGTCCTTGCGCATTTGAGAACGCGCCGTGAACGGGGGCAGATATGGTGTCTTCAAAACAAAGGAAACTGCTGGATGCAAAGCTGGGCCCTGTAGGATCCTATTTCACAAAATATACAGGATCAGACTTTAATATAGCATGAGCAAGACTCCACACCACCGGCAAATTAAACAGGAAAAAAAAATATTGAACTCAACTGCGTAAACAGGAAGTGATTCCTGCTTTTCTATGTGGCACAAATACATAAAGTGCCTTGATCAAACGCATCACTGTCAGCAGAACAGATTAAAATTTTAAAAGTGCCGTCCAACCGACAGCTGACAACTGCCAGTGATGAGCTGAATTGCTTCATTAATATGGGCTGCGGATGTTATGTAAAAATGTAAGTCATGCTAAGAAAAGAAGTAAACAGAATTAAAGGCCCTAGATGCAGCATTTAACCCCTTTAGTGTCTCATATGGAGATTGTATTTAAAGGAGAAGTTTGATATATGGCATTATAAGCCCTGTTATAAGGTTATTTACGATCATATACAACGGTCCCATATCAACATTTTGACAAACTGTGCAGTCTTGAGATTTATTGCTCATGTCACAGCTAACTTACACAATGGATCTGGATGGGCATATAGAAAATCCTTCAATAAACACCATAAACTCTCGTTTTCAAAGACGGGAAAATCACCGAGTGGCCACTGGTGTCCGTTGATGTTCTGACACAAAAATTGTCGCAAAGTATGCTTCGTATCGGGTTTTATTTATCATTTTATTAAATCCATTGACTTGTATAAACACCAAAGGAGGTTTGGGTAGATACATCCGCAGCCGGAAGCCGGAAATACTTCTGAATTGTTTTGGAAAGTTTGTAGTTTTCTGTTGCTCACTAGCGGTCTTGTGCGCTCACACTGAAGGAATCAGTCACATAAACGTACACTCATTTAGCAAAATGGATCCTTTTGAAGAGTTTGTACAAGCTGCAAAGCAAACCCTGACCTGGTGACCCGGAAGCGGCTCTTCTTCTTCTACAGTAGCCTTCATAATCAGCCAAGACCTCCCAAAATTTCAAGCGGAAGTTTACAAAAATATGGCTGTACAGCGACTGAAAATAGTACTATAAATCTTTAAATGGTTATTTAAAACATGTTTTAAACGTAAACGTAAATTACCAGAATACACCAGTGACCACTTGGTGAGATTCCCGTCTTTGAAAACAAGAGTTTAAGGTGTTTTTCGCAGGATTTTCTATATGCCCCTCCAGATCCATTGTGTAGGTTAGCTGTGACATGAGCAATAATCAATATATCTCAAGACTGCAGTTTGTCGAAATGTGGATATGGACCGTTGTATATGATCTTAAATAACCTTATAACAGGGCTTATAATGCTATATACCAAACTTCTTCTTTAATAACAACACTGCCGGAAATCCTGCTGTTCGAAGCACATGCCCCCTCACCTGGTTGCCAGATTGCATTTTGTGTAGGCTACATAACGTTATTTCATCCGAGAGTGGAGTCAGCGACAGAATCAGGTTCAATCATGTCAAGTGACAAATTTTTGTGGTTGGACAAGTAATGAATTCATAAACTAATTTTGTAATATGTAGCAATGCATTATCTCCATGGATTTAGATTAATCTATGCGGTGGTGTTTCAAGATTCACCCAACCCCAGTGAGGAAAACCCAGAATCTAGACGTCTAGAGGGGTGGAAATCTCAGAATGAGAGGCTTTTTCCCCCACACGTAGCCTGGCTACATCCTAGCCGGTTAAAAAACTTTCACTTCTCAACCAAATTTAGCCGGTTTTTCACCTAGACGCGAGACGATGTTTCACCGTCTTTTCACTGACTTCTCAACACAAAAATGTTCACTAGGACATAGCTAACGTTAGCTAATGAGTTTGCATGCATCTTATCTCTGCTAGCTACAGTGCCCTCCACTATTATTGGCACTCCTGGTAAAGATGAGTAAAAAGGGTTATAAAAAATTCACCGTTTAGTGAATTAGCTTAATCTCACTCAGAAAATGACAAAAAGCCAACCTTTAATTTAACTAAATTTATTATGAGAAAAAAAATATTTCTTTCTTGATGAGGGATTTTTTTAACAAAACCACATGTGCCACAATTATTGGCACCCCTACATTTATATATAGAATAAAGTAATATTTTTTTTATATTTGGTTGCATATCCTTTGCATGCCATGACTTCCTGATGTCTATGACCCAAAAACATCAAAAGACTCTTGATATCTTATTTTCTGGTACTCTTACAAGCGATACTATAACATCTCTGCATTTGAATGGATCTCTATGGGAATTGGGGGGTGGGACTAGATTTAGCTGTAAATTACACTGGAACAGTATGGAACACATGGTTGGCTAAATGGCTCTAAGTCATGAAGGATCTGACGTATCAAACAAGCCTTAAACCATCACTCTGCTGCCAGAAATACAGTAGATATGGATGGATGACTTGAAGGGTTTCTTCTCCTGACTTATTTTCAATAGGTAAAGTTCAATAGGAAAATTTGTGAGGAGAAACAACCCTTAAAGTGATCCATCCATATCTACTGCATATCTGGCAGCAGAGTGATGGTTTGAGGCTCCATAAAAATCCTGTATCTATAGTCTTTACGTCGGAAAAAATCTTTCTACGACTGAAATTTGAAAGGGGGTGGGGCAGTTAGTATATACTTTCAAATTGAAAAAAATCTATTTGAACATTTCACAGGCGAACTGAGAGTGCGGCGTGGAGAATTCTCTCAGAAGCCATACTGTAAAATATTAAAAAGCCAGGTCAACGGCAGGCCAGTTATTACTGCTGTTACTTATTGATGTGCTCGCATCCAAGTGTAACTGAGTTGGTGTGAGGCAGGGTGATGTGACCGCTGCCATATGCTGGTTAACACAACACAGCCTGAATTGATCTTCACCCATGGGGGCTTGGGGGGGTTCAGTAAGAAAAAGGGCTAAGGACCACAGAACCGTGTTTGCCGATTGGCTCGTCATTCAAAGTTTTACGTTTCAATAATTTATCCGACCGCCATGTGTCCCAGCGCATACGCTCGCCGTACGTCCGGGGTGAAAGAATATACCACAGAAAAGAATGATATGGTGGGGCTGCTATAAATATTTATATCTCCCTCATATTTATTTCATCCCACAAGCAGACATCAGATTGGCCCCCGTGAAGCCAGCGCGTTCTCAAAGCGCTTTCTTGGGCGTGTGACGGAGCGTTGCCGAGTTCTCAAAACGCTTTCTTGGGCGTGTGACGGAACGTTGCCATGTTCTCAAAGCGCTTTTGTGGGCATGTGGCGGAGCGTTGCCGGGTCCTGACAGCGATTTCGCGAGCGTGTGAACGAGCGTTGACATGTTCTCAAAGCGCTTTCGCGGGCGTGTGGCGAAGTGTTGGAGTGCAGCCTTGTGCCGTTCCTTGCTCTTCAGAACAGGAGAAATGTGGACAGGAGCCAGGAGCTCATACAGTACACCGGTCCAGAGCGTGAGAGTGTCATACCCCCTGGTGGCCTGAACGTCCTCCGGTAAACGGTTTCATCGGTCTGACCTGGTCGAGCAGGGTCAGGTTTGCAGAACAAACGTGCAGCAGAGAGATGGACAGAAAGCCCTGAAGCCATTCATCCGTGTTTCTGCCCTCTCTGTGACCGCCCGTCCCCATTACATAACCTTACATCACAGACTGTGAGGAGGGGAAACATCAGACACAATCAGAGAAAATGCATCGAAACACAGCTGTGGGGGATTGAAACCAAGTCGAGCGCTATTTCACCCATTTCCTTCCCGCAACCTGTGACCTCCATCTCCCCCCCAGCAGGAAACAGGCCGGCACAGCGGAACGCACCAACAAAAACCCGCTGACACCATCTCCGGTGCCCCGAACACCAAACGCGCCCTCCTGCGCTGGGACACTCCCTTCCCCTGCACACTGCGCCGTTTCAGAGCTACGCTGGCATGGGCCCCCTTGCCCTCCTGCCCTTTTAAATCTGCCCCATCTGAAGCTTTGTGTGAATGTGCTTCCTCCCTCTCTCTTACCCCTCCTCCCTCTCTCTTACCCCTCCTCCCCCTCCCTCTCTCTTACCCCCTCCTCCCCCTCCCTCTCTCTTACCCCTCCTCCCTCTCCTTTACCCCTCCTCCCTCTCTCTTTTACCCCTACCACCTCTCTTTCACCCCTCCCTCACCTAACTTTCTTTCAGGGAATTTGCTCTGAACAGCCAGCTCCTCTACACCCCTCTCTCTACATCACCTTATCTAAGCACTAAAGATCCACGCCATTACCCATAATGCCCAATTACACGTCCACTGCAGGCATGGGTGATGCACATGGCGGGGGGGAAGGGTGTGTGTGTGTGTGTGTGTGTGTGTGTGAGAGAGAGCGAGAGCAGCTTCAGAGACAGCGCAGCGCAATTTGCAGCACTTCAAAGGGAAAGCTAATCCCAGCATTCCCGTGGATTCTTCCTCCGAAGTTCCACAAAAAAGTGCACTGGGGGACGTGGGTGAGCAGACAGGGTTGGGACGTTTCCCTCCCTCTCCGTCAGCCGGTAAACAG
>CM056385.1:17384202-17409202 GCA_029718625.1 Synaphobranchus kaupii | reverse complement strand
GTAACGTGAACGAAGCAGGACGAATGTAACAAGCTTGAGTGGAACGATATTCTAGCAGTGCAGAATCGGGGAGTGTAGTACTCCGGGACGGAAAATGACAGTAACAGAAGTAGAAAAGGTGAAAAATCCTGTTTTCAGCTTCCTATAATCACAGTAGAAACGTAGAGCAGGTACTAGCTGCTACATTCAGGTGCTACAATCGCAGGAACAGCAGAGCAAGTGAAAGATGCTGTGTTCAGGTTCCCAGGCGTGCAATAAGTGCGTATGTGCAGTAAGTGCGTATGCAGCGCGTGCAGTAAGTGTGTATGCAGCGCGTGCAGTAAGTGCGTATGCAGCTTGTGCAGTAAGTGCGTATGCAGCGTGTGCAGTAATTGCGTATGCAGCTTGTGCAGTAAGTGCGTATGCAGCTTGTGCAGTAAGTGCGTATGCAGCTTGTGCAGTAAGTGCGTATGCAGTGTGTGCAGTAAAGTGCGTATGCAGAGTGTGCAGTAAGTGCGTATGCAGTAAGTGTGTATGCAGTGTGTGCAGTAAGTGCGTATGCAGTGTGCAGTAAGTGCGTATGCAGTGTGTGCAGTAAGTGCGTATGCAGTGTGCAGTAAGTGCGTATGCAGAGTGTGCAGTAAGTGCGTATGCAGTGTGCAGTAAGTGCGTATGCAGTGTGCAGTAAGTGCGTATGCAGTGTGCAGTAAGTGCGTATGCAGTGTGCAGTAAGTGCGTATGCAGTGTGCAGTAAGTGCGTATGCAGTGTGCAGTAAGTGCGTATGCAGAGTGTGCAGTAAGTGTGTATGCAGTGTGTGCAGTAAGTGCGTATGCAGCGTGTGCAGTAAGTGCGTATGCAGCGTGCGCAGTAAGTGCGTATGCAGTGTGCAGTAAGTGCGTATGCAGAGTGTGCAGTAAGTGTGTATGCAGTGTGTGCAGTAAGTGCGTATGCAGCGTGTGCAGTAAGTGCGTATGCAGTGTGCAGTAAGTGCGTATGCAGAGTGTGCAGTAAGTGCGTATGCAGTGTGCAGTAAGTGTGTATGCAGTGTGTGCAGTAAGTGCGTATGCAGCGTGTGCAGTAAGTGCGTATGCAGAGTGTGCAGTAAGTGTGTATGCAGTGTGTGCAGTAAGTGCGTATGCAGCGTGTGCAGTAAGTGCGTATGCAGTGTGCGCAGTAAGTGCGTATGCAGTGTGCAGTAAGTGCGTATGCAGTGTGCAGTAAGTGTGTATGCAGTGTGTGCAGTAAGTGCGTATGCAGCGTGTGCAGTAAGTGCGTATGCAGTGTGCAGTAAGTGCGTATGCAGAGCGTGCAGTAAGTGCGTATGCAGTGTGCAGTAAGTGTGTATGCAGTGTGTGCAGTAAGTGCGTATGCAGCGTGTGCAGTAAGTGCGTATGCAGCGTGTGCAGTAAGTGCGTATGCAGTGTGCAGTAAGTGCGTATGCAGTGTGCAGTAAGTGCGTATGCAGCAAGTGCGTATGCAGCGTGTGCAGTAAGTGCGTATGCAGTGTGCAGTAAGTGCGTATGCAGTGTGCAGTAAGTGCGTATGCAGTGTGCAGTAAGTGCGTATGCAGAGTGTGCAGTAAGTGCGTATGCAGTGTGCAGTAAGTGCGTATGCAGAGTGTGCAGTAAGTGCGTATGCAGTGTGCAGTAAGTGCGTATGCAGTGTGTGCAGTAAGTGCATATGCAGTGTGCAGTAAGTGCGTATGCAGTGTGCAGTAAGTGCGTATGTAGAGTGTGCAGTAAGTGCGTATGCAGAGTGTGCTGTAAGTGCGTATGCAGTGTGTGCAGTAAGTGCGTATGCAGCGCGTGCAGTCAGTGCGTACGCAGCGTGTGCAGTAAGTGCGTATGCAGCGTGTGCAGTAAGTGCGTATGCAGAGTGTGCAGTAAGTGCGTATGCAGAGTGTGCAGTAAGTGCGTATGCAGAGTGTGCAGTAAGTGCGTATGCAGAGTGTGCAGTAAGTGCGTATGCAGCACTCACCTGTATGCAGGTGCCGGTGTGTTCCCTGCACAGGCTGCAGGACAGGGCCCAGCGGCTGGCTGGGATGTGGGACACCTTGGTTATGGGCTCCATCTTCTCAGGGCAGCCTATGCTCACCTGCACAAAACATACCTTCATTCACAACCTGACACAATTACACCTAAAGCGGCACTCTACCCCGTCACTATGGAGGCCAGAGATTCTCTTTCGTAGCCTCACAAAGGTTAGGTGAAGGGAGGAGAAAGACTGAAGTCTTGGGGCTAAAATTCAGTCCCGCTCTCCAGTGCACTGCGCTGATCCGGCTCTCATTCTGGCCTCACAGCCTGGCTTCACCCTTATCCCACCCTGCACCTCTAATCCACCTGTCAGCCAGGGCCTGAATAACAATGTCAGATGTCCTTCCCTTCCTCTTCCCTTTGTCGTCTCCTGATGGGAATACCCCCTCATTCACTTCTGCCTGACAGAACCTTTAAAGGGTAACTCAACAGGCGGTTTCAGAGCGACCACGCCTCCATTTGCGGTTCAAAAAATGTGTGCGGGAAAGGTACTCAAGAAAGGGTTGGGCTCGAGTTATCAAGCCACGCCCTATTTCAATTTTTTTTGTATGCTCATTCTATTCTAGCCTTCGCCCCTGGCAGTCACCCCGTCTACTCCGTCCCATAACCTTCTCTCACTCTCACTCTCACACACACACACACACACACACACACACACACACTCACACTCACACTCACACTCACACTCACACTCACACTCACACTCACACTCACACTCACACTCACACTCACACTCACACTCACACTACGTATCGGTCATGGAGGAATTCAATTCAAGTCTTAATAGCAGGAATTTTAGGATTTTGAAGTAGAGGACCCTCCTGGAGTCACCAACGTCTGAGTCCGAGCAGCTTGAAGATGGCCCACATCCATATTTGTTTGAGCCGCTCGTTCCGAGGCTGCTGCTGAGCTTGGAGCAGCAGCCGTGGCAGAGACGGAGAACTGGAGAATGGGCTAGGTTTCAGAGTGGTAGTGGATGATAGATACGGATAACCCTGTTTGCGATTACAAGAGACTTTTCTCGCAACAATTACAGACTGTAGGGTTGTCCATGCCACGTAGGCCTACTAGTTGTATCACACAGCTGTCAACCTCTGGAGAGAGCTGCCCTTATTTTCAGGCCTGCAAAACTGTATAAATTCATCAAAACCCACTTTTTTTCAGTTTTGCCATCTTACTACATAACAGCTTTGATAGCCTAATTAGATACAAATAGGCTACTTTAACATGCAATTTGGATAATTTTCTAGTAACAGTTAACGTTATTAAAGACTACCAAGCTATCCATGAATTAATTTACAATTAAACTTGTCGTAACTTCGCTAAATTGAGTCATATAGCCACATTAAAACGTCACAGAACATTACCTAATTTTGGTCAAAACTGCATAAACATGAACATTGTCCAGTCATAACCGGTTAACCGTTAGCTAAGTTAACTAACGTTAGAAATAGCGGTTAGGTATCTTGTGGGCTACTGTGTCTTTGTGGTTCATTGTCAAAAAGTACATTTTTAGATCAGTCCTGCTACTTGCTTTTCCCACGGCCTCAGAAATCGAGAGAATAGCAGAGGGAGAAAGAAATGTGATTGCTGCGACTTAATTAATGTTGTAAAACGTTTGAGAAATTTTTTTTTTATTAGACTAGATTTCCCGTATCATAACCTTATACGCCCATCTGCCTTTGAAAAGGTGTACAAACCGCATTTCATACGAGCAAACCGTATGGGTTGCCAACTATGCTATCATTAACTATCCTCTCTCTATCAATATAGCTGACGCTTACACAAATGCTCCTCTCCACAACTTGCTGGATTTGAAAAAAACAAATTTACTGTGCAAGGTGGAAGGGCGTAGCCAGTAGGGTTGCAAAATTCCGGAAATATTCAAAGGTGGAAACTTTCCATGGGAATTAACAGGAATATATGGGAATTAACAGGAATAAACGGGAATAAACTGGAAATGTTGGCATTTAAGCAGACATCCAGACCCCCCCCCCCCCCCCCCCCAAAAAAAAAGTCCCATTCAAAATGGATGTAATCCTTGTGCTCAAATGCAGCCTTGCTTTAGTGTGCAGGATGCTGGGAATAATTTCTGCATGTGATGGAAGAATGCACAGTGGAAGAACAGAAGAACGCACAGTGCAGGGTTGAAATTCAACTGAATTCGCATTAAATTGGGTTGTTTTAACCAAAGCAGGCTGCAAAATCTAGAATTTCATTTTATGTGTATTTTCAACTAAATTTAAGTTCCATGTTATAGGCTTTTTGCAATAAAAATCGGTCAAAATTTCCAAAATTCCAGAGCTTAAATTCTAGGGGTGTCACGATTCTCCAAATCCGCGATTCGATTTGACTTTCGATTTTAAGGTCACGATTCGATTCTCGATTTTTTATTTTTTTTTCAGCACAATTTTTTTTTCCAGCACTATAGTCTAGCTAATGGCTATGCCATTGTTAGACTATCGAGTCTTGATTTGTAAAGAAAAATACTTGTTTCTCAATAAGTAACTTTTATTTGAATAATAACAATTATAAATAATAACAAAAATATGATAATATTTAAACACACCTAAACAGTTAAGAGCTTTATCAAAACTAGACTCTAGAATAATAAACAGTTGAACATTTACCACGCTATTAACAATTTACACATTGGTTTTATGCCCTGACAACGGTCATTTACATTTTCAAAAGATGAGCATGTTCACATTCTTTGAACAGTTAAGAGCTTTAACAAACTAATATCTGAAATAATAAACAGTTGAACATGTTGTTTTCATGCCCTGACAACTGTCATTTGAGTTGCCTGTGTCAATGTTTTTTTCCCAGTCAAATCTATTTCTTTGTGATGCCTGCGAATGTGTCCTGCCATATTTGACGTGTTGCCTGAGGTGGTGTATGGTACTCGCGTGTAGCATAGCCGACAAACTGTCGTTTTTTTGTCACGTTCGTTGTTTATATAACTCACGGGGAAGGCAAAATGTTGCCACACCGGTGACTTGAGGGAAGCAGGAGGATTTTCCAGTTCTGTTTCTCCATCTCCGACTCTGGCAGTGGCCATGGTGTGTCGAAAAGTAATGCAGGCTACCGGTAAGCTAACGTTAACTAGCAGCTGTGTCTTCTTTGAAATATCGTTGTTTTTTTTTTTCAGACGCACGCCTGCGTGGACGAACAAAATGCAGTGGAAGGCGTCAAGTTTCATTTTGTCGGAAACGCTTACATTAGAGATGGCCAAGTAGGCTACTTTTTTTTTACATTTTACCCATCACATGAAAGGCTAAGAAGAGCATGCGGGGGGCGGGGGTGGAGAGAAAAAAAAAACTTGGAGAATCGCGAACCAGCTTGTGATTTCGAAGTTCGGAATCGAACGCTCATTTCGATCGATTTTCGATTTTGAATCGGTATCGTGACACCCCTATTAAATTCCTATGGTAAATTTCTGGAAAGTTTCCGGATATTTACCAGAAATTGGCTACTGCCTATAGCCTACTTTTCACCACCGTGTCACTAGTCAGCCAAAATACACTACTCTTCAAATATGATGCTGCGCATTGCGATGAAATGTCAAGATTTGCAACAGGATCAATCTCTAGCACCTGGATATGTCCAAATATATCAGTGATCAGCTCAAAACGTGGTTTTAGGGGTTACTTGGCCTTTAAAAATGGAGAGCGGCTTTCCCCCATCCATCCCTGCTTTTAATTAGTTCTTACATCTAAAAGTTGCAAAAGGCCTTCATTACACTGACACAACTACAAGTGGGTGTCTTAAAAAGCCTTTCATTTGAGTTTGCCTTTTCTTATGGACTACAAAGACCCTGTTCAGGCAGTGAATGTGTCCAACACTCAAGCCAAGGATACCCTTGAAACCTGGACGCACTGATATTCTTATAAGGCAGCACAAATCAATCACTCCTTCAGAAATTTTATGTTTTTTTTCCCCTCAATGTTTTTTTAAGTTTTTTTTTCTCCAAACGACAGATCAACTCTCAATTGTGCCAACTCTCGTCTTCGCACCCAAACAATGTGTGAAATTGTCTTCATCACGTTGTCTTATTAACGCTTCGCCGCTTCTTTGGCACAGGCAAAATGTAATTCTTAACAAAAACAAACAAACCGTAATATGCCACTCAATTTAGACGAACCATTTCATTACCAAAAGGCTTGATAACCCAAGTAGACTTTGATCTTTAATTAATTACTAAATTGATTAACGAAGAGTGTATGGCTCTCATGCGGAATGAGTGCACAATCTATCGATGCGTCCGACTGTGACAGACAGGGAAGGCTGTTGCCGGGTAACACAAAGGTGATTCGGTAGATCTCACCTCTGGGATCCATAAGGCACAGCTGACATGGACCCACTTGGTCCCACTGCGTGTGGGCTTCAGCGCCCCCCCTCTCTTGGGGCAGAGCAGGCATTTGGGCTGGACCCCTAGGGCACAGGTACGACACAGCCAGTTCCCCAGCGGCACCTTCAGGATGCCATAACAGGCCTGTGGGGGGAATGGGGGAACAGAGAGAGACACAGAGAAAGAGATAGAGAGAGAGAAGGAGGGAGGGAGAGAGAGAGAAGTGATAGCGAGAGAGGAAAAAAAGAAAAATTTTTACGCACACCCCGCTACAACGTTCTTCCATAGAGTTCTGTAACTACCAAGGGATTGTCAAGCCAATTAGCACCGTTTCACCCAATAAAGCTTGAGGACTTGGAATGAAAGCTTGTGGTTAGCGCTTCTATTTCTAGGGTGCGGGTTCCTTGGCATTTATAACAGTCAATAGCCTAAGAAAAGCACTTTGTAAAGAGCTGCGCGGGTGACATAATTGCACGCAGCGCAGTTCAGAAAAACGGCGGACCCCGTGAGGACCCCCCGTGCTACCTGATGAACGCAGACGTTGCACTTGTCGCAGAAGACCATCTCGTTCCCGTCCTCTCCCTCTGGCGAGCGGCAGACATCGCACACCACGTCCTCGTCATACTCGATGCCCAGTCCCTCCTCCTTCTCGATAGCCAGCTGCATGTTGTCGTGGCAACGCTTCTCCAGCTCCACCAGCACACGCTCCATGGTGAGCTCGTCCATCTCCGGCAGTGCTGTGGGGGGGGGGGGGGGAGCACAGACCATTGAGACCCACCCCCCTTGGAACTGGGCTTGTGGCTCAGCGATCACCCTCCAGGCTCAGAGGCTAGGCGTGGCTCCGCCGTTGTAGGTCACTGGACCCAGTCGGCAGGCCCAAAGGTCACTGGACCCAGTCTACTGGCCCAAAGGTCACTGGACCCAGTCGGCAGGCCCAAAGGTCACTGGACCCAGTCTACTGGCGCAAAGGTCACTGGACCCAGTCTACTGGCCCAAGGGTCACTGGACCCAGTCTACTGGCCCAAGGGTCACTGGACCCAGTCTACTGGCCCAAGGGTCACTGGACCCAGTCTACTGGCCCAAGGGTCACTGGACCCAGTCTACTGGCCCAAGGGTCACTGGACCCAGTCTACTGGCCCAAAGGTCACTGGACCCAGTCTACTGGCCCAAAGGTGAACGTGACAGTTAAGGCAAAAAAGGGCACCAGAGCTTTGTTTGCGTCAGTAACCTGGCGGAAAGGTTATTCAGAGCAGCAGATCTCCTGAGTAAGGGGATCGCCTCCTGAGTTTCCTCATACAGTCAATGTCCCCCAATACAAAAATACCTGAAAGATTAGCTTGGTGTTCGCTTATTGCCATCCCCTCGTCTTTATCCCATCCCCTCGTCTTTATCCCATCCCCTCGTCTTTATCCCATCCCCTCGTCTTTATCCCATCCCCTCGTCTTTATCCCATCCCCTCGTCTTTATCCCATCCCCTCGTCTTTATCCCATCCCCTCGTCTTTATCCCATCCCCTCGTCTTTATCCCATCCCCTCGTCTTTATCCCATCCCCTCGTCTTTATCCCCACTGTTAGACACTGTCCATTTAAATCCTATTTCCGCTCTCAGAGACCTTTAAGCTCGGCGCGGTCCCCATGGAAGCGAAAAAGCAGGAGCAATAAAAGAGGCATTGTTTTCATAGCAAACAAGGTGGAAGCCCAGTTAACTATTGACTCGAGACTCCTGTGGCATTTGAATAGAGCGAGAGCGACGGGAAAGGTGAAAAATCAGGCTGTCCCAGCAATCAGCGAACATTAAGAGATAGAGAGTCGCTGCGTTTGTGAGCTCGATCGACTGTGTGTGTGTGTGGCTGTGGCTGCAGCTGCATCGACTGTGTGTGTGTGTGGCTGTAGCTGCAGCTGCATGCAATACCAACCATGGAAAACAGCCAAAGCCCCCTGCAATCACGTTACTATCATTTAGGCTATGAGAAGCAAATGAAGATAACTTTTTTTCTGTTTCAAATTTAAACAAAAATATGCAAGTACACATATGAGAACTGCCACTTCATAATCTTTTAAAAGCGGAGCAAATATATCTAGGGGACAAGAAAACTATTATTTTTCTTATCTTGAAGCATAGAATCAGATTACAAATAGACTGGGCCAATTTCAGATAGCCAGGGTCAGCAGCTGTCAATCTTACAAGATAGAGGGCTTGGCAGAGGCTCAGAGCTGAAGACTGGGAATAATTCTGCTGTGTAGGCAGAGTAGTGAGCGACACACCCCTATCAACGGAACATGCTGTTGTCCACAAACTCCAGGTGAGAGTGGTCCCCCGTGTTACCTCCTGACTGTACCAATGCAGACAATGAAAAGGGGTGTAGAACAGCAGAAAGGCATTAGTGTCACAGAAAAGGGGATGTATTGCACAATAGCGGGGTAGAACAATGCTGTAGGGGTTCAGCCTTAGCCTGAAATCAGCATTGAGCCTTACCCAGGTCTCTAAACTCCACATTGAGCCTTACTTATTTCCCTAAACTCCGCACTGGGCCTTACCCCATTCCCTAGACTCCACATTGAGCCTCACCCAGTTCCCTAAACTCCCAATTGAGCCTTACCCAGTTCCCGAAACTCCGTATTGACCAGCTCCAGCCAGGAAACATCCAGATCGTCCAGGTCATATTGACTGAGAGGCTCGGCAGGGGTCCGTACGTCCCCCTGTCCCAGCTCAGTAAACCCCATGGTCTGGGCCGGGGAGTAGAAGGGGATGTGGCCAACCTCGGGAAGCACCCTGCGTTTACACACAAAAAGAGACAGACAGACACCTGACATTAAAATCATGTTACACCACACGTGGCCAGAATCAGCTTTAAAACAACAATAATAATAAAACAATAATTAATAATAAAAACAATAATCGAAGGCTAATAACTGAGGGACAGTACAGCTACTAAGTACTACTACAACCTAACTGCCCTGTTTTAAGAATCAGATGGACCCCTCTTACCTACTATCAGCAACATCGATGCATAAAACTGACTTAACTCAAATATAACTAAATCAAATAATATCAGCCTAAAACAGGTCAAGCCTCATTACCATTATTAGCCATGGCTACCACTACTGTAAAGCAGAAATTATGTCTTCACAGGATTTTAGTTGTAAATGAATTAACTGAATTGAATATGTTGATTTGGCTGCAATAATACAATTGTGATGTGATACAATTCCAGAGGCCACATGTATAAAACTCTGAGTAAAAGAATGCGTAAAATTATTCTCAGGAAGAAAACCGGAAATCTGCTTTCCCCCCAGTAACAGCTGTACATCTCTGCCTTTCAATCACGGTGTCGCCATATCACACTAACGCCAAACACTGCGTAGGTATGGTGTACAGCGTGTGCAGAGGTACGCAGATTCTCGCAGCACGTGTTATTTTATACATCTCAATTTCTGCGTGGAAACTCCCTTACGCAGCTTTCTGAGGGCATTTTTCCTGCTCAGCATTGTTTATACATGTGGCCCCAGCATTTCTGATAATGGCTACACATAACCACCCCACTTTCCCCCAGTAACAGCTGTACATAAACACCCCTCTTTCCCCCAGTAACAGCTGTACATAACCACCCCACTTTCCCCCGGAAACAGCCGTACATAACCACCCCACTTTCCCCAGTAACAGCTGTACATAACCACCCCACTTTCCCCAGTAACAGCTGTACATAACCACCCCCGCTTTCCCCAGTACCAGCTGTACATAACCACCATGCTTTCCCCCAGTAACAGCTGTACATAACCACCCTGCTTTCCCCAGTAACAGCTGTACATAACCACCCCGCTTTCCCCAGTAACAGCTGTACATAAACACCCCGCTTTCCCCCAGTAACAGCTGTACATAAACACCTTGCTTTCCCCAGTAACAGCTGTACATAACCAACCCGCTTTCCCCAGTAACAGCTGTACATAACCACCCCACTTTCCCCAGTAACAGCCGTACATAACCACCCCACTTTCCCCCAGTAACAGCTGTACATAAACACCTTGCTTTCCCCCAGTAACAGCTGTACATAACCACCCCACTTTCCCCAGTAACAGCTGTACATAACCACCCCACTTTCCCCCAGTAACAGCTGTACATAACCACCCCACTTTCCCCAGTAACAGCTGTACATAACCACCCCCGCTTTCCCCCAGTAACAGCTGTACATAACCACCCTGCTTTCCCCAGTAACAGCTGTACATAACCACCCTGCTTTCCCCAGTAACAGCTGTACATAACCACCATGCTTTCCCCCAGTAACAGCTGTACATAACCACCCTGCTTTCCCCAGTAACAGCTGTACATAACCACCCCCGCTTTCCCCAGTAACAGCTGTACATAACCACCCTGCTTTCCCCAGTAACAGCTGTACATAACCACCCTGCTTTCCCCAGTAACAGCTGTACATAACCACCCCGCTTTCCCCCGGTAACAGCTGTACATAAACACCCCACTTTCCCCAGTAACAGCTGTACATAACCACCCTGCTTTTCCCCAGTAACAGCTGTACATAACCACCCCATTTTCCCCAGTAACAGCTGTACATAACCACCCCCGCTTTCCCCAGTAACAGCTGTACATAACCACCCCGCTTTCCCCAGTAACAGCTGTACATAACCACCCTACTTTCCCCAGTAACAGCTGTACATAACCACCCCGCTTTCCCCAGTAACAGCTGTACATAACCACCATGCTTTCCCCCAGTAACAGCTGTACATAAACACCCCACTTTCCCCCAGTAACAGCTGTACATAACCACCCTACTTTCCCCAGTAACAGCTGTACATAACCACCATGCTTTCCCACAGTAACAGCTGTACATAACCATCCCACTTTCCCCAGTAACAGCTGTACATAACCACCCCACTTTCCCCCGGTAACGGCTGGAAGCATCGCTGTCACCAGCCGCAAAGACCAACTGGAGGGGCAGGCCTGACCTTTGAAATGGGGAAGCAGGCCGACAATAACGTGCTTTAAAATAAAGAGAGAGCTGCATTATCAGCCCTGCGGCTGTGTTTACACAGACACGGAGGAGTTTACGCACTTCCTGGTCCCAGCGGCAGAGCCTGCTGCACGCTAATGCAAATCTCAGAGAAATCCCCTGCAGGGGCAGGCCAATCTTGATAAGAGAGAGGGAAAAAAAACAAATCCACCCAGCCGCTAAAGATCAAATATGATATTTGGGTTCCGATAACATTTGTTTGACGCATTTCCATTTTTAAATTGACATGGTAATTTTGTTATCTTGTGCTTTTCTCCCTGCCAGAATTTGCAGTTAATTTTACCTGATGCAAGGTAGCATTACTCTGGTGGCACATTCCATTCATCACAGAATGAACACTGATTAAAGGTAATGTTGCCGTTAATGTTGGGCTCTATATTCACTTCAGAATGATGCACGCATGTGGCTCTGAAGGAGAACCATTATGAACTATACTTTAATTGTCATTAATTTTATAAGTTAATACAAGTCTGCCCTCCTCATGTATTTTTCCCCACTACATTCAGACCGAGTTTCAGATTACAGACAGAGATGGGATCACAGTACAGAAAGCGCCAGGGTGGGATTGGTACAGGGCTGCCGGGGTGGGATTGGTACAGGGCTGCCGGGGTGGGATTGGTACAGGGCTGCCGGGGTGGGATTGGTACAGGGCTGCCGGGGTGGGATTGGTACAGGGCTGCCGGGGTGGGATTGGTACAGGGCTGCCGGGGTGGGATTGGTACAGGGCTGCCGGGGTGGGATTGGTACAGGGCTGCCGGGGTGGGATTGGTACAGGGCTGCCGGGGTGGGATTGGTACAGGGCTGCCGGGGTGGGATTGGTACAGGGCTGCCGGGGTGGGATTGGTACAGGGCTGCCGGGGTGGGATTGGTACAGGGCTGCCGGGGTGGGATTGGTGCAGGGCTGCCGGGGTGGGATTGGTACAGGGCTGCCGGGGTGGGATTGGTGCAGGGCTGCCGGGGTGGGATTGGCGCAGGGCTGCCGGGGAGGGATTGGTACAGGGCTGGGATTGGCGCAGGGCTGCCGGGGTAGGATTGGTACAGGGCTGCCGGGGTGGGATTGGTATAAAGATTGGTATATCTGCACGGCTTGAGAGCCGCCAAACCGCACCGGCGAGGCGAGGGGGGTAGTGGTTCCTCTGCGTGGTTCAAAGACCCAAGGCCGGGGCGGCCGGAGGGGAGACGGAGGCTGGAATGCTCACACGCCTCGCTTCTGACACCAAGCCTTTCTGCACAAAAATCAATCAAGCCACATTCGCCTGGGGACGCTCGGGAGACGATGAGAAACGTGTCCAGTCCATCATATCACAATCTATTACTTCTCCTCTACATCTTCAATCATTATATCCATAATAAAGGGGAGAGCCTGCCCCAAGGGGAGTGGATCTTAAGAGACGCCGCCGCGAATGCTGGCTCCTCCCCGTGTCCCGGCTTGTGGAGGGGACCTAGGGCAAGACGGAGATGATGAGATATAAGCCAGAGGGGAAGCGCTGGCACGGAGGAAAGGCTTTCGGGGGCTCTGCTTGAGATCCGTAAATTCTGTGCCCAGCTGGCCAAGCATTCGCCGTCAGCTGCAAAAGAGGGCATTCGAGCCCCGTGTGTGAGCATGTCTGTGGACATAAGTGCGTATGTGCACCTGTAACCATGCACATGCGTGTGCGCGTGTATGTGTGCGTGCGTGCGTTTGTGCGAGCGCGTTTGTGCACGTGTCTGTGCAGTGTCACCGGGCCTGCCTGCGTGGCAGAGAGACATCTGAGACGACTGATTCAACAACGTGCGCCTCAAACCGATCTGTGGCTATAGGGCCTGCCTGCGTTTCCTCCGCCGCCGGGTGGCGTGCATCCAGCACAGAGCCGCCTGATCGCTCCGCATTAATTCTGTGAATGCGAACGCTCCATACAACGCGCAGGCCCACAGATGAAAATAAAGCGCACGCGGCCTTGCACAGCCTCAAGCCCTCTTAACCAGCTGACACGTCAGAACGCTCTTCATTGGTTTGCAACTTCTCGTTCTTTATCTGTTCATTTGTCACCCACCCGCGTGTTTTTTTTTTGTTTTTTTTTGAGCACGCAGAGCATTTCATAGAGAGACAGCCAAGACTCCTCTTCCACTCTCTCTATGTTCTGTCAGCCAGCTGTACTCCACCCTGGGCACTATCTGCCAAGCCTACAGAGGCTGGGGTTCTCTCCATCACTCATCTCTGTGCCCACTCTCCCTCCACCCCTCTCCCTCCCCCCCTCTCCATTTCTTCCTCCTTCTCTCTCACCCTCCTTCCATCCATCTCTTCAAGGCACATAATCTCCTCTGTGCTCTGAAACCCCACTCCATTTCACTCTGTCAAACATCTGTCTTCTCCTTGCCCCCCCCCCCCCCCCCTCGTGAAAAACTAAGACAGTCTTCCACCGAACGCTGACGGTCTGGGTGGAGGCGGAGATCGCCACTCAAACAGGGTGCTCCCTACAGCCACCTCCACACGAGGGCAACACACCCCACCTCCAAAGTGTGTGAGAGAGAGAGAGAGAGAGAGAGAGAGAGAGAGAGAGAGAGAGAGAGACACTCCCCTCCCCAGCCAAAAGGGCAAGCAACCCACATCCACAGGAACCCCCCTTCCCCACCTCCGCACAATGAGGCAACAGGTGGAAAAATCTCAGGGCTTTTCCGCCCAACAGATGCACATAAATTCAGGTTTTACATTTTGTCGCACGCTTGCGAAGCTTGCAAATTGTCTCAATGCAATCCAGTCGTGCAGGTGAATATTTATTTTACTGGAGCCAGTCAGGTTAAGTACCTTTGCTCAAGGGCACAACAGGAGTGCCCCACCTGGGAATTGCACCCGCAAGCCCGAGTCACGAGCCAAACCTCAGTTATAAGTTCCCCGACCGTTATATTACGCCATAGTGCTGTAGAACTACACGCAAAGCTACCGTTCATCTTTTAGGCGTGCCGTCATGTTTGGTTACACCTCAGGCCCTAATGTGTCTGAATATGAGGTGGAACTTTACCTCAACCTGTTCATAAAAATCCAGCCAAATAAGAAACAAGTAGGAGAAAGGAAAACCGATCTCTGTGATGAAAGACAGTCAAACGTTTCCCCTGGATGAGCAGTGAAAATAAATACCGTAACGTAACGCGATCACCCAAGGTATCTGCACCAGAGTGGAAAGCCAATGTCCAACTTGGAGCTTATGAATGTCCTGCAGAAACGATCACTAAGTGTGAAGAAACAGTGGTTCTCTTGTAGACAGCTTTGCTGAAACCGTCACAGAACGGTTCCAAAAAGGTCCACTTCTTTACAGCTTTTACGGGCTTGTACGACAAATACTCACAGAATTAGAGCTGTGCCTTTAAGTTTGCGCGTTTTTTGTGTTTGTTTTTCCCCTTTTGCCTTATTAAATATGAAAAAGCTGTGGGGCTCAGATTCCCCAGGGAAAGTGCGTAAGCTCGTGTCAACGACGCGCTCCCCTGCTGGCTCTCACATCCAGCGCCGCCTGATCTGCGCCGGCAGGGGGAGGGTTAACGCCAGTCCTGAGCCGCCGCTCTCAGCGCGCTGCCATTTTGTGATTCCTTCGGATGCCAGTGCGGTCTGCCCAGGAATGCCAAGCGTGTTGTCATGGATATGTCTGTGCCTTGTTAACATCCACATCCCGGGCCCGTTTTACTACACACACACAAAAACGAGTCTAGCCGTCCCCCCGCCCCCCCCCGGCACCACCACCACAACCCCGTCCCCCCTCCTTTTCCCCCTCTTTTGGCAACAGCCCATCTCAAACATCCCACTGCTCTGCTCCGAAAACTACCCCCCTCCCCCCCTCGCTTCCCAATCCCGCACAGTGGCGTGCGCACACAAGAAAATGAAATACAAATATAATACACCCGCTGAGGGGGGGGGGTTTGGGGCGGGGGAAGGGAGGGGTCCGGTTTGTTTTCATTCACATTTTCCACTGAGCCAGTTGCGATCGGGGGGGTTGTGAGGTGTGGGGTGTTGGGGGGGAGACCATTGGCCAGAGCGGAGCTGGCACCTGGCCAGGAGCGCGCTTTAGGTCTCCAGCTCTTTTCTTGTTGCTAAAACACTGCAGTGTAAAGACTACGGTGGGGAGCTTCCCTGGGTCTCCTTGACGCACGTAGGGGACAGAGCTAGTCTGCATTTCTGCCGTCTGTCTGTCTGTCTGTCTGTCTGGTTACCATTTTCCCCTCAAACACAGAAAACGCTCACTGCCAGAGCCCTCCGGGAGACGCACTAATACCTCTTTACATAAATGATTATGTAATATCAGGCAACGCCTTCATTGTGTTCAGTCTGCTTTGAAAATCCCTTCTTGCTAGACTGGTTTCTCCACAGAACCCCTGCCTTCTGCATTCATTCCTTTTAATTAACGTGAAACAGGGTAAATATGAGAGCAGCACAGACGTATGCACAAAAAGGAATGGTTTATTCTTTGTGTGTGTGTGTGTGTGTGTGTGTGTGTGAGAATACTGCATGAGCATGCATTCAAAAGTGTGTGCATGTCAGTGCTAACTGCATGAGTAAGCTTGAGTGCATATGTGCACCTGTGTGTGTGTGTAGGAGTAAGACTGCGTGTGTGTGTATGAATAAGACACTGTACGCATGTATCCGCGAGTGCGTACAAGAATGAGTAAGTGTGTGGGAGTTGTTTGAGAAGCTTGCTTGATGGATGAGACGAGAGAGAGCAGGCGCTCTAGGATAGCTACTGTTGCCATACACTTGTCAGAGAACAAGCTTCGCAGGCTGTCACCAACCATTCCCTACCCAGCAGCAGATGCATCACGGCTATGAAACAAAGTGCACGCACGCACGCACGCACGCACGCACGCACGCACGCACGCACGCACGCACGCACGCACGCACGCACGCACGCACACACGCACACACACACACAGAGCTTTGGAATGCACACTTCAGGGATGATATAAAGCCCCAGTATGCTAACCACACTAAGAACCCACTTCAGGTTATGGGAACAACAGACAGAGACAAAAAGAATCCTCCAAAAACCACACCAATGGTTTACAATTCCATGCCTATAGGGCAAGTAACCCAATAAGCATTGAGACAACAAATTCACTTCGATATTCAAAGCCGGAGCTTCAGCGTTGCAAAAATTACAAGTTGTCTTGCGAACTGCGACGCCGCTTCTGGTGTTAATGCTAATGTGGGCCTCGCTAAATGCGGGGCGGCTTTCCAATCGGGGAGCATCTCCCCCGGCAACGTCACTCCCGTCAATCCCGCTGGCTGGAAAACGACAGAAACGCAGCACTGGCGTTAGCTTCCCGCTGAAAGCGTCGTGCGCCGTCAAAAGCAGAACTGCAGCTTCGCTCTCAGAGCGCTCGCTCATCAGTCATTTCCAAGAAGCCGTAAACAACGGTTACCATTTCGTCTCCGCCAACCAATTATCTGTCCCCGGGCCTGATTTATAGAATCTGATGACAAAACGTACAGCCTGTAGAGCGCGCGGAACTTTATGATGTCATTGTGGATCACCGCTGACAGGGAAAAAGGAATGAGCCTGCAGTCAGTTAATCATTTACTGGTGCGGTGTAGCGGAGTATCGGAAAGCATAATGGAGAAGCTCTTCGTCCCTTCATTGGGGAAACCAGATGCTCACAGCGTAATGATGTCAAGTGGATCGGTTAGTGCTACTAACTGTAAGTGGACGTAAATTTATGGGATAAAGGGAATGATGATTTTTCACTCGGCGTCGTTCCTGAATATTACTCCGATCCTGAATATTAATCTTAATGGGCTGGAAAACAATAGGCCGACTCTCTGTGGTTTTGCAGATCGAGGGGGTCTTTGGTGGGAGTGCTTCTGGATGGAATACGCAGCCATCTGCAATGAGCTGTCCTCCTTAACTGCTCCATTGTGAACACTTTAACAAGTGCTGAAATCCCCCGGGACGCGAGGCCAGAAGCTCACAAATCCGAGTGTTGCGGGCTGCATGTCAACGTGGAGCCATCTTCACTGAATATCCCACAGAGAGAAAAAGCTCTCAGTTACGCGCATGCATGCCCACGCATACAGTAAATATGCACGCACGCTACATTGGGAACTGGAGCATCCAGGTGGGGCTGGAACCTGAGGTTCTGGGTCGCGCGGTGAACAGAACGGCGCCGAGGTGTGAACTCCCCGCCGTCATCGTCCCGTCTTCAGCACCACCAGAGGGGGGTAGCCGTGTACAGAGGGTGACCGGCGCGGCACGTGACTCCATCGGTCGAGCGCTTCGGCGAACGGGCAGCTGTCCAATCAGCTGGAGAGCAAGCGAAAGCAGAAAGCCTTATCTGCTGACATTTAAACAAGATTAGGCTCTCTCTTCATCTGCTTGCTTTATTTTACGGAACAGTGATCTATGCGGAGAGAGGCCCACCTGTTTTCCTTTCCCCGCATCGCAGTTCTCCACAGAGGAACCAAAATAGGAAGCGGCGCCCGTCGAATAAAACGGCGCGTTTCCGTCGGAGGGCCGGACGGGGTCGTGTGTTTCAGCCCCCCCCCCTCACTTCCTCCCCGACAGCTGTGAGCAAGCACGTGCGACACGGGGAACGGACACCTCGCCCACGTCGTGCGGGAAGTCTCGTCCCCTTCCCTCCCGTCGTCTGCGGCGCTTCCAGGCCTGACATTAAGGGCAGGGTTCCTGCAGGTGTTAGGGCCCAGACCTGCTATATTGCCAGGAGGCCTGATATTAGGGGCAGGGTTCCTGCAGGTGTTAGGCCCAGAGCTGCTATATTGTCTGGAGGCCTGATATTAGGGGCAGGGTTCCTGCAGGTGTTAGGCCCAGAGCTGCTATATTGTCTGGAGGCCTGATATTAGGGGCAGGGTTCCTGCAGGTGTTAGGCCCAGACCTGCTATATTGTCAGGAGGCCTGATATTAGGGGCAGGGTTCCTGCAGGCATTAGGCCCAGACCTGCTATATTGTCAGGAGGCCTGATATTAGGGGCAGGGTTCCTGCAGGTGTTAGCCCAGAGCTGCTATATTGTCTGGAGGCCTGATATTAGGGGCAGGGTTCCTGCAGGTGTTAGGCCCAGAGCTGCTATATTGTCTGGAGGCCTGATATTAGGGGCAGGGTCCATGCAGGTGCTAGGCCCAGAGCTGCTATATTGTCAGGAGGCCTGATATTAGGAGCAGGGTTCCTGTAGGCGTTAGGCCCAGACCTGCTATATTGTCAGGAGGCCTGATATTAGGGGCAGGGTCCATGCAGGTGCTAGGCCCAGACCTGCTATATTGTCAGGAGGCCTGATATTAGGGGCAGGGTCCATGCAGGTGCTAGGCCCAGAGCTGCTATATTGTCAGGAGGCCTGATATTAGGGGCAGGGTCCATGCAGGCGTTAGGCCCAGAGCTGGTATATTGTCAGGAGGCCTGATATTAGGGGCAGGGGTCCATGCAGGTGCTAGGCCCAGAGCTGCTATATTGCCAGGAGGCCTGATATTAGGGGCAGGGTCCATGCAGGTGCTAGGCCCAGAGCTGGTATATTGCCAGGAGGCCTGATATTAGGGGCAGGGTCCATGCAGGTGCTAGGCCCAGAGCTGCCATATTGTCGGTCTTATTCCTCCGGACGGGGAAGGTGTTTGTTTACCCACTCCCTCGTGCCTCATCTGTCATCTGGCGCTAAACGCAGGAGGGGGCGGCGACGGAGAATGAGGTCATCCAGAGCAGAGCTGCACACAATGCAGCAGTACAACTCAGAGCCCAGCCACTCTCCACAAGAACAGAGAAAGAGTGAGAGAGAGAGAGAGAGAGAGAGAGAGAGAGAGAGAGAGAGAGAGAGAGAGAGAGAGAGAGAGAGAGAGAGAGAGAGAGAGAGAGAGAGAGAGGAGAGAGAGAGAGAGAGAGAGAGGAGAGAGAGAGGGAGAGGGAGAGGGAGAGAGAGGGAGAGATTGAGAGGAGAAACAGAGCATAAGACAGAGACAGACAGAGAGAGAAAGAGAAGGAGAAACACAGAGCATGAGAGAGAGACAGAGACAGAAAGAGAGAGAGAAAGAGAAGGAGAAACACAGAGCATGAGAGAGAGACAGAGACAGAAAGAGAGAGAGAAAGAGAAGGAGAAACACAGAGCATGAGAGAGAGACAGAGACAGAAAGAGAGAGAGAAAGAGAAGGAGAAACACAGAGCATGAGAGAGAGACAGAGACAGAAAGAGAGAGAGAAAGAGAAGGAGAAACACAGAGCATGAGAGAGAGACAGAGACAGAAAGAGAGAGAGAAAGAGAAGGAGAAACACAGAGCATGAGAGAGAGACAGAGGACAGAAAGAGAGAGAGAAAGAGAAGGAGAAACACAGAGCATGAGAGAGAGACAGAGACAGAAAGAGAGAGAGAAAGAGAAGGAGAAACACAGAGCATAAGACAGAGAAACAGACAGAAAGAGGAGAGAGAGAAGCAACAAGCAGGGGGAATGGCAGGGAAGGTTAAGTGCTCCAAACACAGACGTGTAAGCTGAGCACGCCCCGGGGGGGCGGGGCTCTGAGCTGCTGGTTACTCAGCACTTCTACGGCCCGTTTATCTGCGCAGGGGAACCAGGAAGGAGCGCCGGAGCGTTGCGTCGATACACGCCCGCCACCCGGAAAATAAAGCGGGCTGGTGGCGGTCAGGGCGCGTCGCGCTGCGAGGCTGAGCGGTGCCTCCACGCTGCCCCCTACCTGCCCCTGCCACTCCAGCGGGAGAGAGGCGAGAGGCGGAAAAGATGTCACTGGGTGGGCGGAAAAGGTTCTCTCTCTAAATAAGTTGGACGCGGCTGAGTCACTATGCTGTGGCCATGCAGTGCCTTTCAGAAAGAAAGAAAGAGAGAGAGAGAGGAGACGGTGGGGGGGGGGAGACAGAGAGTGTGTAATAAAAAAAACCCTGACAGCCATAGTCTCAGAGGAGCAGGTGTGTGCGTGAGTGCGTGCGTGTGTATAGTAGTAGAGTAGAGGCCCCCGGGGGCCCCCGAGTGGCAGGTGCACGCATACCTACATGCAGAAACACTCTCCTGCTCACAACTTCCACCAGCAGCGACCAAAAATAAACAGAGAAACTGGGCCAGGCCGGTGACAGCCTGCGTACTGCCACCCCCCCACCCCCCGCCCCCCGCCCCCCCCCCCCCCCCCCCCCACCACAACAGATCTGTGTGTGCGACCCAGCAGAGCTAGCAAACGAAATCCCATGGAGACCTAGCAGGACTGCACGCAGTAGAGCACCCGTGTCACTCTAGAGAGGGCTCACACGTCACTGAAGAGTAGAGCGCTCGAAACGGAAAGCTCTTACCTGAGCAGGTTCACACACTCCGCGACATGCCCTCTTATCCCCCAATCTTAACATACAGGATTAGCAAAGCGTTTTCAGGATATCAAGTGGAGATGCAGATAGCCTCATCCAAATGTAATGTGGCAAAAAGCAAACCCTCCCGCACTCCTTGAGTTGTGCTGGCTCGAGCCGGAGCCCATAATGCACTCGCATTCTTTGCACAAAACAGCCAGAGCCAGAGACGCAGTACAAACATTAGAGGACACAGGCTCAGAAACATTTCCTAATTACTGGAGTTTTGGCACTGGTTACATGTACTGGCGCCAGTGAAAACACGCCCTGGTGCTGGTGAAATCCGTACTGCACAAAGACAGTGAGACACAGGGTTTAAAGGGCGGACATGGCAAAATCACAGCTGAAGTTTAAGTGAGCATGACTGTAAACTACAGCTGGGACCGTAAAGTACAGCTGAGGCCGTAAAGCACAGTTGGGACCGTAAAGTACAGCTGAGGCCGTAAAGCACAGCTGAGGCCGTAAAGCACAGCTGGGACCGTAAAGCACAGCTGGGGCCGTAAAGCACAGCTGGGGCCGTAAAACACAGCTGAGGCCGCAAAGCACAGCTGTGGCCGTAAAACACAGCTGGGACCGTAAAAGGCTAATTCTTGTTCTTAAGCTAGAGATCACAATTCATTCAGTGAAATGCTTAAGATACATTACAATGACTTATAAGCAGAATTTGAGTTTATTTTTTATAAAAACACCCTATTGACTCGAGCTTGACTGCTTTCAGGCACTATTTTGTCGGCAGTTTGCCGAGTAGAGCGAACCTTGGGTTATCAACTGATGTGGAACATTCCACAGAAGTGGAGGACTGATGTCCTGAACAGCGCACAACTTCCCAGTCGATAACAAGTAAAAAGGGTTGCAAAAAACCTTATGCTACATGCCTGACAGTGGCATATACTAAAGTCCCATATCAGTAATGTATTTGTCAATTATTCCTTTTTATTTTTACTCTAAGTACTTTGAAAGACTGTACTTTTGATGTATGAGCCCCTTTAAAACATTTTTTTCAAATATCACAAAAGTAATATTACAAAACCGAGAAAAACTCTAATCCATTTTTAGAGGGTTCCTTTTAATCGGTATTCATTAAGCCCATAGAAAAAAGGCCTCATTAACCAATTTGTTAAACACTTAAGTGCTGAAACACAGTAAAAACCTGTAGACACTGCAGCCCTCCAGGCCTAGAGTTAAACTTGCAGTCACTGCAGGCCTCCAGGAATGGAGTTAAACCTGCAGTCACTGCAGCCCAGCAGGACTGGAGGTAAACCTGCAGTCACTGCAGCCCAGCAGGCCTAGAGTTAAACTTGCAGTCACTGCAGGCCTCCAGGACTGGAGTTAAACCTGCAGTCACTGCAGCCCAGCAGGACTGGAGTTAAACCTGCAGTCACTGCAGCCCAGCAGGACTGGAGTTAAACCTGCAGTCACTGCAGCCCAGCAGGACTGGAGTTAAACCTGCAGTCACTGCAGCCCAGCAGGAATGGAGTTAAACCTGCAGTCACTGCAGCCCAGCAGGACTGGAGTTAAACCTGCAGTCACTGCAGCCCAGCAGGACTGGAGGTAAACCTGCAGTCACTGCAGCCCAGCAGGAATGGAGTTAAACCTGCAGTCACTGCAGCCCAGCAGGACTGGAGGTAAACCTGCAGTCACTGCAGCCCAGCAGGACTGGAGGTAAATCTGCAGTCACTGCAGCCCAGCAGGACTGGAGTTAAACCTGCAGTCACTGCAGCCCAGCAGGACTGGAGGTAAACCTGCAGTCACTGCAGCCCAGCAGGACTGGAGGTAAACCTGCAGTCACTGCAGCCCAGCAGGACTGGAGTTAAACCTGCAGTCACTGCAGCCCAGCAGGACTGGAGGTAAACCTGCAGTAACTGCAGCCCAGCAGGACTGGAGGTAAACCTGCAGTGCAGACGATGCGGCCCAGCAGGACTGGAGGTAAACCTGCAGTGCAGACGATGCGGCCCAGCAGGACTGGAGGTAAACCTGCAGTGCAGACGATGCCGGCCCAGCAGGACTGGAGGTAAACCTGCAGTGCAGACGATGCGGCCCTCCAGAAGTGGAGTATGGGAGCCCCTACAGTAGTGGCAGTAGTTTCTTAAGCAAGATAGCTGAGAAAGAGCAATAATTACCCACACTTCATGAAGCAGAAACCCAGAGAAAAATAAACCACAGCCACTGTTTATTATTTCAGCGTCCTGGAAACCTTTAATTAAATGTTGATACTCTGTGCTCTACATTCTATGAAGCCAAGACTTTGGTGTGCTCCAAAACACACATTCGTACACTACCTATAGTGACATACAGTAAGCGCAGTATGCACCAAAATCCTCCAGACATGTTCGAGCATACCTGGATGGCCCAAAGTCACAGCAAACACTGAAGTGCACTTTATACTTTATCCATATTCATCATTCCCAGGGGAACTTGCCATTTTCTTCCAAATTCAGACAGAATGTGTCAGCGATGGAGAAGGTACACACATTTCCTCTATAAGAAAATAGCAAGATGCTGGGTAAATGAAAGAAATAAAAAATATAAGGTTCACGGCATAATAGTGCTGAAAATCGAATAATTTTCTTCTTACTCACCATATACCTGGTGACATGCACTCACCACAATGATTGGCAGTCTACAATACCATACACTAAGGGCCGGATTCAGAGATGGCCAACTTAATTCATGCGCTTAAGTGCCTCTCCTGCACGGATTTAAGGCAGGATGAAATATGCCGTATTCTAACCTGCGCTACACGGGTGCGTTTCTCAAAATGTGGGTGGCACAGGGCATGATATTCAAATGACCCGTTTCTTGTACCTGACCCCTGGGTTGCCAGCTTTCTACTAAAAAAATGTTTGTGGGGGGTATACATTTTCAACGTGTCAGTGACATTGCCTTTAATAACCGCATTTGCCTTTGTAAAATCCTACCTTTTTGCATCGTAGATGGGGAAGGCAGTGAACGTATTAATACGTTGCATTGATAAAATGATCATAGCTCCTATTGACGACTTGGATATACCAATCACACAAAAAAAAAAAAGTGGTTGCACGCAATATTATTACGTAAACAAATAAATCATTGGATTTACTGAAAAAAAAAAAAAAAAAAAAGATTTTAGTCTTTTTTTTATTTTTTATTTATTTTTATATGATTTACCTAAAAATGTCATGTAGCCTATGGTAGTTGAACACAACAGCCTATATGCAACGGCTTCAACTTAATCATTTTGGAGATACTGCGCTGACACAAATTGTCTCTCTCTCAAAGCAAATATGATCCAGACACGGTCTATCAATTAATCCATCTAATATTGGTCTGGTACGATATACCAGCAGACAGTCAACCATAGACTACTTTTACATATTTTTCTTTTTATGACAGCTCTTTGATAATTGCAAGTTAGCTATGCGAAGGAAAACGTGACAAATATTATTTTCAAAGAACATGCACTCAGTCTAATATCCATTTATGTGAAAGATGCTGTATTTTTCATAATAATCTATTGGCAGCGCAAGACAAACCACCTTTTTTTCACCAGAACAAAGTTGCACGGGAAAAAAATGATTAAATCAACTATGAATACGCGTATTTTGCACGACTTGCCGACACACCTTATTTTCATCAAATCGCCACCCCATGCGATATAATGCTGCGTGTATATACTGGAGAGACGCTTAAAACAGCGGATAAGTCAAATGTCAGAATCACAAATAGCTAAAGCTACACAGAATTTCGGGGGTAAGTCCCATTTGCGCATGCTTATCTCAACTCTGAATCTGGCCCTAAATCTGCAGTTTTAAATCTGCCACTTCGAAACCAGGCCTTTGAGACTGACTTAAGCAGCTGACATTACATAAATGTGCCAATAATTAGTTTGCAAGTTGTGGAGCCAAATACCATTTACAATAAAGCTGTCAACATAGCTTTACAAACGCATTTTCTTTCAAGAACAGTGTTGCTTACCTTACCTGTGTGTTCAGGAGTACATGTATTAATGTAAGTGAAGGGCTTTTTTACCTTTAAGCTGATCCAAGTCACTATGAATCCATAAATTTACACCTTAAATTTAAAAAGAAAATGCTGATAGGTGTGATCTTTGTGCATATTTCCATATTTATGTACACCCACAGTAAGTACACCCACTGTCTCAGCCTGTCTCCGCCTACTACACAACTTTGAAAAATACTTTGTGGGGTGAGCGAGGGAGAGGGGAGGGGGCGGAGGAGCTGTGTCCATCGTCATTTGCATAAATTAACATACATTGTACAAATGATTTTGTATAACTGGGATCAAACTGTCAAACTAGACGTTGCACATCACATAT
>CM056385.1:17104399-17383702 GCA_029718625.1 Synaphobranchus kaupii | reverse complement strand
GACAATGTCAGTCAGATAACCATACTGTGTAGAGTAACCTGTGTGGCCCCTTTTACACCGAAGACGAGCCATGTCCACCCCACATAAATCCAGGGTCATGAGCAGGGTCAGGGTGTGAAAGGGGTATACGGCTAACACTGAACCAGGATGCAGAATGAACCAGCAGGTTCTCACCATCCCAAACCCATGCAACCTCAATCCCTTCAGCCAAACTGCAGCCCAACGGAGGAACCTCTGGCAACTGAGCCAAACGGAACGTGGTCATTTGGGGCTGCTTGGCCAAGGGTGCTGTTCTTTTTCAAGGCCGTTAGCCACGCATTCCTCTTACTGTAGCCGCAGTAAACTCAGCAAAGAAAGGAACAGGAACAGTTGGCCGGCTTTGCACCTTTTGGTGCACATGCTGGTTCTCACCCTACCATAGAGGACATCGCAATTATGCTGCCTTCCTACAGTTCCCAATGGGCATTGCAATTTGGGGGGGGGGTGTTGTAAAAAGTTAGGAATACAAGACTGCAAGAGACTCCACTGCTGTGACTTCATCCTTCAGCAGGGAGACAGATGTCAGCTTGCAAAAACGCAATTTAATTTTAGCCTCCGTGTGGCTTTAATGACGGGGGTTTTTTTGAAGGTTTGGAGGAGTTTCGAGGAAAGCTACGTGAGCTCTGGCGTTTATGTTCACCGCAAGGCCACATGAATCACGGCCAAGGCAGAAACCAACACCGACCCAACAGGAGGGACTTCATCCTTCCCCAACCACAGCTGCAGCTACAGCAGGATGAACACCCCTCCACCCATTTCTGCACCGGAGGAGCAGATATCCAACCCCCCCCCCCACCCCACACTCAGATCCCAGCAGCTGCAGAACAAATTAAAAACCCTCCCGCTGGCGAGACGGCGGGAACCACTGTCCACAGATGGCGGTATCGACCGCATGGCCAGCAGCAGCAGCGGATGTCGTGCTGGGGGGTGTCCCCAACACCCGAGAGGATGAGCTGGTCAGCTTGGAAAAGCACAAATTCCCTCTCCCTTCTTACGCAGCTCTCTCCTCCCACCACTCACTTACCCCCGCCCCCGCCGCTCTCTTCCCCCCGCTCCCTTCTGCCGCTCTCTTCCCCCCCGCTCCCTTCTGCCGCTCTCTTCCCCCCCGCTCCCTTCTGCCGCTCTCTTCCCCCCCGCTCCCTTCTGCTGCTTTCCCCCGCTCCCCTTCTGCCGCTCTCTTCCCCCACGCTCCCTTCTGCTGCTCTCATCCCCCCGCTCCCTTCTGCCGCTCTCTTCCCCCCGCTCCCTTCTGCCGCTCTCTTCCCCCCGCTCCCTTCTGCCGCTCTCTTCCCCCCCCGCTCCCTTCTGCTGCTCTCATCCCCCCGCTCCCTTCTGCTGCTCTTTCCCCCGCTCCCTTCTGCCGCTCTCTTCCCCCACGCTCCCTTCTGCTGCTCTCATCCCCCCCGCTCCCTTCTGCCGCTCTCATCCCCCCGCTCCCTTCTGCCGTTCTCTTCCCCCCGCTCCCTTCTGCCGCTCTCTTCCCCCCGCTCCCTTCTGCCGCTCTCTTCCCCCCGCTCCCTTCTGCTGCTCTCTTCCCCCCCGCTCCCTTCTGCCGCTCTCTTCCCCCCCGCTCCCTTCTGCCGCTCTCTTCCCCCCCGCTCCCTTCTGCTGCTCTCATCCCCCCGCTCCCTTCTGCTGCTCTTTCCCCCGCTCCCTTCTGCTGCTCTCATCCCCCCGCTCCCTTCTGCTGTTCTCTTCCCCCCGCTCCCTTCTGCCGCTCTCTTCCCCCCGCTCCCTTCTGCTGCTCTCTTCCCCCCCGCTCCCTTCTGCCGCTCTCTTCCCCCCCGCTCCCTTCTGCTGCTCTCATCCCCCCGCTCCCTTCTGCTGCTCTTTCCCCCGCTCCCTTCTGCTGCTCTCTTCCCCCCCGCTCCCTTCTGCCGCTCTCTTCCCCCCCGCTCCCTTCTGCCGCTCTCTTCCCCCTGCTCCCTTCTGCCGCTCTCTTCCCCCCCGCTCCCTTCTGCCGCTCTCTCCCCCCGCTCCCTTCTGCCGCTCTCTTCCCCCCGCTCCCTTCTGCCGCTCTCATCCCCCCGCTCCCTTCTGCTGCTCTCATCCCCCCGCTCCCTTCTGCTGCTCTCTTCCCCCCGCTCCCTTCTGCTGCTCTCTTCCCCCGCTCCCTTCTGCTGCTCTCTTCCCCCCGCTCCCTTCTGCTGCTCTCTTCCCCCGCTCCCTTCTGCTGCTCTCATCCCCCCCGCTCCCTTCTGCTGCTCTCATCCCCCCGCTCCCTTCTGCTGCTCTCTTCCCCCCGCTCCCTTCTGCTGCTCTCTCCCCCCCGCTCCCTTCTGCTGCTCTCTTCCCCCCGCTCCCTTCTGCTGCTCTCTTCCCCCGCTCCCTTCTGCTGCTCTCTTCCCCCGCTCCCTTCTGCCGCTCTCTTCCCCCCGCTCCCTTCTGCTGCTCTCTTCCCCCCGCTCCCTTCTGCCGCTCTCTTCCCCCCGCTCCCTTTCTGCTGCTCTTCCCCCGCTCCCTTCTGCTGCTCTCTTCCCCCCGCTCCCTTCTGCTGCTCTCTTCCCCCGCTCCCTTCTGCCGCTCTCTTCCCCCCGCTCCCTTCTGCCGCTCTCTTCCCCCGCTCCCTTTCTGCTGCTCTTCCCCCGCTCCCTTCCGCTACCGCTCTCTGGCCTTGCTCCCGCCGCTCTTCTCCAACACTCCCAATTACCACCGCAGCCATCCCATGCCTCAAATTAGCTTCCATTCAAATATGCTGAACGGGAGGGAGAGGGACACAGAGCTCATCCCTCTCAATCCTTTTTCCTGCTGGAACCCCCCCACCCCCCCCTAAAGGACTTGAGATTTCAGCCGGGGAGTGAGGCAGATGTGTGAGGAACGTTATGGACAGTTATCGACAGCTTGGACAGAAAAGCTGGAGCGGGGATGTTGGGATGTGCTGCTTTCTTGCGGGTTGAGGTGTGGCGCGGTGATCCGACTGTGTTCGGCAGCGGAGAGGCCATTACCGCAAGAACGCCGGCCGCCGAGATGCTATTACTGCCGAAATGCCGGCGAGGATCTGCGTGGCGGGGAGGACTCAGCAGAGAGGCAGACGTGGTGGGGAGTTATCAGTTATTCTTCACAAAATGCCCCCTGAACTGAATATAAGATATAAGAGTGCAGTAAAAAAAGCCTTATTCAATAGCTCCCGAAACTGCATAAAAACCAAAAGGCTCTTCTCTTCCCGTGATTCTCAACTCTTTTGAAATGTTCTCTCAGCCCATTCAGTCTCTCCAAAGGAAGTCATTTTCACTCACATTATGCTGCCTTCCAGCGTGCCAATTACATGTTTGAATGGGGGGAGGAATTCATGTCCTCCTAAAAAATTATTACATTTTGTATTAGAATGAAAAAGTAAAGAGATTTGAAACGTCTATACATACTTCTACGGATGGTTTTTGCATGATTTTTTTTTATTGAAAGGTCATATCACTGACAAGTAACAAACCTCCCCCAATAATATCTCCACCAATGTCGGTTTAATAAGGTTGCTACCTCCAATGTCAAAGCTCAGGCACATGAATGTGAGATTTTTGATTAGGCACAGGCATAACCCCTGTCCGGAAATGCACGGCCCCGTTTCGTTCTGTTAAAGGATGATCACTACATCTACCCGGAGCAGAAAGGCTAAAAGAACAAGTCGAGTAGTTTCCGTCCAGCACACACACATCTAAAGAAGGAACTGCATCTCACCATTTCCAGCTTGTGACTAAATGCACAGGAGGATGTGCAGAAAATGACATCCAATGGGAAGGCACTCGATATCAAGGCGCTGATTCAATGTCATTCGTCAAGGGTTGCGCTTCCCTTTCCTTTCTCCCAGTGTGTGAAGATACTCCGGTTTTAACCAACCCATAGCTCCAGCAAAATGTAGCCGTTTAGCCAAATAGTTGCCATGTCCTTGATAGTCAAAAGCAACTATGTTGCACATGGGTAAGTGGCAGATAAAGCACAATTCTCAAGCTTATCTGTGAGAAAGGCTCTCTCCGGCGGTAATTAGCCACGAAGAGTCCGCGCTGGGAGAAGACAATGGTGGAACACTGTGTCTATCCTAAAAGATAGCAGGTTTTGGGTCAAACAGAGAGGAGGGCAGTAAAAAAAAAAAAAGCTTGGAAATGATCTGCCAGTCTGCTGGAGCAGCTCTGCCTCCTGCCTGCTTTCACACATCAGTTGTGCTGCTTAGCCAGTGTGTGGATGCCCTGAGGCTGGGGATGCCCACTGAGGAATGGCACGAGGCCGCAGATTACAGGAGCGCAGCGCTCGCTCGCACGCGGCCACGCGGGAAAACAACGCTCGTTTCAGCCTCGCCCTTCCGGGACGGCCTGTTCGAACGCGGGCGCCCTTACGGACCCCGCCTCCCGTCGTCGTAAACGCGAACCGAGCGCGTGCGCCGACAGGACTGCGTTTCCATCTCAGTCTCGCACATCCGCAGCGCGTATAAAAGGAGCCAGCGCATCCCCGCTGCCGTTTGCACCTGGTTGCCATGGATCTACGCAGATGTTCCTGCCTGGATTGACGATCGACAGCTGTCTGACATCCCCCTGACATCCCCTTAGGTGGGCACGGACAGATGCTGGCTGCTGCATCCGTTCATTTATTTTCATTTTCAAATTATGTATCTTTTCCTCCCTTTTTTTAATCTTTTTATTCATTTTTTTATTTTTTTATACAGTCATATATTTTTTTTTAGCAGCACGGACCATTGGGCTGAAAAATTCCCAAGGAGCAACAGGAAGGCGGAAAGCATCAGCAGGGGCATGTTTCCAACGTGTGGATCGCACATCACCCCCTTTCCTAGAGACATTTTTCACACAATTTTTTAATGTGCAAAATGGGTCCCAACTTGGAACAGTGTTACTGAATAGCTGCATCTTGGTGAACATTCAGGGTCCAACGATCAAGTAAAACTGCTCAACCACATCCCTGATTGGCCAAGGAATGATTCAGAGCCAAATAATAATTGTGTTTGTTTAAATTGTCTGTTGGGTGAGACTTAAGCCAGAACAGAAGACAAGTTGTGTGAGAAGGAAAACAGGCTGTGAGGCTGGGCTCACGTATATTACTGAAACTACTGACCAATCACAGAATCGGAACATTAGTACATTTCAGAGGTGGAAATCCAGGGGACATAAAGTAAAGGGCCTCCCCAGTATTTTGCTCCAATCACCTGGATTTGCTAATTAACATAATTCTTCAGTGAGGAGGTAGAACTAATTAGTGAAATCAGCTGGCTGAGTCTATGGGTGGAAGAAACACATGGTAGGACTTTTACTGTATGTCCCCTGGATTTCCACCTCTTGAGCGAACCTTACACCAGTTCATATGGCATCTCATGGCTTTTTAAGAACGAGGCTGAACTAATAAAGAGAAGTTAACGGGCAGGCTAGTTAATGCTTTTTCATTTCACTTCCGTTTCACGTGTATTAATTATCATCTGTCACTGTCTTTATCGACTCACTCCATTAACCAAGCTAATGTTAGTACGCCGTTTGTAGGCTAATGGCGAAAGGAAATTATCGTGACCTTTTAGTAAAACACTGCAACTGCACTGGGGTTTTGCAGCTGATGCAAAGTTTCTAAAACAGGTCAATTGTTTTTAATTCCCACTTCTAGGTTTACCGTTGCTATTAACCCCCGACTGATGCACTCGTCTTCCCATTGCAGGTCGCCCTGGGTAAGAACGTCTGCCAAATGCCAATAATATAATGAAAGTAAATATACCACTGAACTCACCGGAGATCCATCAGAAGCTGTGACTTCTCTTAATGAATTTTAAAAAATCAGAAGAGCTATTTGACTTCAAACTGGCAGTGGTATCTTTCCTTTGACAATTGCCTCTTGAGAATAGAATAACACAGGAGATTTATTACAAATGCGTTTCACCGTTTTGAAAAATAGGTACTTCGCGTACCCATTTACCGTACGTGGTTACTTCAAGAAATTCCAAGCGAGTGATTGCTTTGGAAGACACAGTTAAACGAGCATCCGTTCACCAGCACGTGTTGATGCATTTAAATAATCTCCACCTTGTGATGGCGTCGGTGGCCTGCCCGAGCCTTATCCGATTGCTGCGGTGGTAATTGGGAGTGTTGGAGAAGAGCGGCGGGAGCAAGGCCAGAGAGCGGTAGCGGAAGACAGCGGCAAAAGGGAGCGGGGGGAAGAGTAGCAGCAGAAGGGAGCGGGGGGGAAGAGTAGCAGCAGAAGGGAGCGGGGGGGAAGAGTAGCAGCAGAAGGGAGCGGGGGGGAAGAGTAGCAGCAGAAGGGAGCGGGGGGGAAGACAGCGGCAAAAGGGAGCGGGGGGAAGAGTAGCAGCAGAAGGGAGCGGGGGGAAGAGTAGCAGCAGAAGGGAGCGGGGGGAAGACAGCGGCAAAAGGGAGCAGGGGGAAGAGTAGCAGCAGAAGGGAGCGGGGGGGAAGAGTAGCAGCAGAAGGGAGCGGGGGGGAAGAGAGCGGCAGAAGGGAGCGGGGGGGAAGAGTAGCAGCAGAAGGGAGCGGGGGGAAGAGTAGCAGCAGAAGGGAGCGGGGGGGGAAGAGTAGCAGCAGAAGGGAGCGGGGGAAGAGAGCAGCAGAAGGGAGCGGGGGGAAGAGTAGCAGCAGAAGGGAGCGGGGGGAAGAGAGCAGCAGAAGGGAGCGGGGGGAAGAGAGCAGCAGAAGGGAGCGGGGGGAAGAGAGCAGCAGAAGGGAGCAGGGGGAAGAGCAGCAGAAGGGAGCGGGGGGAAGAGAGCAGCAGAAGGGAGCGGGGGGAAGAGCAGCAGAAGGGAGCGGGGGGAAGAGAGCAGCAGAAGGGAGCGGGGGGAAGAGAGCAGCAGAAGGGAGCGGGGGGAAGAGAGCAGCAGAAGGGAGCGGGGGGGAAGAGAGCAGCAGAAGGGAGCGGGGGGGAAGAGAGCGGCAGAAGGGAGCGGGGGGAAGAGTAGCAGCAGAAGGGAGCGGGGGGAAGAGTAGCAGCAGAAGGGAGCGGGGGGAAGAGTAGCGGCAGAAGGGAGCGGGGGGGAAGAGTAGCAGCAGAAGGGAGCGGGGGGAAGAGAGCGGCAGAAGGGAGCGGGGGGGGAAGAGAGCGGCAGAAGGGAGCGGGGGGGGAAGAGTAGCAGCAGAAGGGAGCGGGGGGGAAGAGAGCAGCAGAAGGGAGCGGGGGGGAAGAGAGCGGCAGAAGGGAGCGGGGGGGAAGAGTAGCAGCAGAAGGGAGCGGGGGGGAAGAGAGCGGCAGAAGGGAGCGGGGGGGAAGAGTAGCAGCAGAAGGGAGCGGGGGGAAGAGAGCTGCAGAAGGAAGCGGGGGGAAGAGTAGCAGCAGAAGGGAGCGGGTGGAAGAGTAGCAGCAGAAGGGAGCGGGGGGAAGAGTAGCGGCAGAAGGGAGCGGGGGGGAAGAGTAGCAGCAGAAGGGAGCGGGGGGAAGAGAGCGGCAGAAGGGAGCGGGGGGGAAGAGAGCGGCAGAAGGGAGCGGGGGGGAAGAGTAGCAGCAGAAGGGAGCGGGGGGGAAGAGAGCAGCAGAAGGGAGCGGGGGGGAAGAGAGCGGCAGAAGGGAGCGGGGGGGAAGAGTAGCAGCAGAAGGGAGCGGGGGGAAGAGTAGCAGCAGAAGGGAGCGGGGGGGGAAGAGAGCGGCAGAAGGGAGCGGGGGGAAGAGTAGCAGCAGAAGGGAGCGGGGGGAAGAGAGCAGCAGAAGGGAGCGGGGGGGAAGAGTAGCAGCAGAAGGGAGCGGGGGGAAGAGTAGCAGCAGAAGGGAGCGGGGGAAGAGAGCAGCAGAAGGGAGCGGGGGGAAGAGTAGCAGCAGAAGGGAGCGGGGGGAAGAGAGCAGCAGAAGGGAGCGGGGGGGAAGAGAGCAGCAGAAGGGAGCGGGGGGGAAGAGAGCGGTGGGAGTGGGGGACAACGGTCAAAGAATCCAGTTGAGCTTTCATTCAGCTGCTACAAACATCATCCATTTCTGAAGATGCCCCTTTCCGACACTTCTAATAAAGAATCGGTAAAACATTCAATCACTCTCGGTGATTACTGCTGGGGTAGGGCGGAGTTTGAAACGGCGTGTCAACTAATGTTGATGTTCAGTCTAAAGATGGAAAATTCAGAACAGGGCTATTAAAAAAAGTTCATTTATTAAAAAAGAAAAAATACAAACAAGATGCCTTGCAAGCATTTAACGTAGTCCTGTCACAAGGGCATCTTCGGGTCCGTTAGCATGGAATTAACAGGGCAGCAGTCATTCGGCTCACACAATGTTTTTCAATGTTTCACGCTTTGCAGGGAGAGAACTGGAGCCCCTGAAAGACCCTGCCGTGGGAAACTCACCTCCGATGGCTTCTTCTGTTCTTGTCGGACCCAGGTGCTATTGGTCCCCGTGTTCTTGGAGCACCTCGACCAGGTGGTCACATGACCTGCAGAAAAATCAACCAAGTTTGCTCAAAAGGCCACTCCCACAGGCCCAAACATTTCCGTCAGGACATTAAAAGACAAATTCACCACACTTGATTCAATCCATTACATCACGTTATAATTAATTTAGCAGATTATCCAGGCTAACGTACAACCTAGCTGTAGCAACCTGCATCCATATCATTTTTGCAAGTTATCAAACTTTTTTTGTTTTTTTGTTTTTAACTCTGTCCTGCTCTGTAAAACAGGTCTTCCCATTTAGCATTGTAGCACAATTCCCATCAAGCATTTCACAAGCATCCAAGACATCATTACTGACTTTGCAAATAAGTTATGGGGGTTTAGGTCAAAGGAAACAGAAATGGCTTTGTAGACCATCACGATAGATATATTGTACAGTTATTTTAAATTACATCTCCTCTATTTAACAGGGCTGGACATGATACAGACTCTAAACAGCTGGGAAGAAGCAGATTCCCTGTTGTTCCTGATGTCAATCTCTCCATTGGATGAGGAGCTGAAGTGACGTTGACAGCAGGCCGGAAAATCCAGCAACATTCCCAGGCAGAAATAACGGGTATGAGTGACTCTAGTGACTCAGATAAACGTTACGCTACTCTGGGCTGATTCTGTACGCGCGCTTGTGTGCGAACATTAGCACATTTCCACTTAAGAAATAAAATAGCATCTTATATGGGAATATGCAATTTGCAGGTGTCTCTGTGTGGTCTCAAAATCACACTTAGCTTAAAAAAGGTAAAAAAATCCCCAGGGTAGAAAAACGAGACACATTAATCTTGTAAATAAGTGGCATGTCCTTTCACGCCACTGATGGCTTGTTATGTCTGATATGCGAGGTCTCCTGTCAATCAAGCAGCAGTTCGCTGCGGTGAGTTTCGATGTACGACTATTGAGTGGCGGTCAATTATGACACATAATATCTCCGCCTCCTCTGTTATTCACCATTCAGATGGTGCATCTTATTCCGCTATTTCACAAAATGCCGCGCTGAGAGAGGATAGCGGTTGCAAGCCCTGGATTATTGAGAAGGCTATTACAAAGTATCTGGTACATCCCAGCCCTCCAATTGCCTCGGGAGACGGACTTAAAGTTATGAAATATGAGCCCTGGGCTATCGGCACCAAGCGTTTCGCGAATCCTGGCATAACAAACCCTGAATGTAGCACTCGGCAGCAAGCGGCGAACACTTAACGAGCGGTCCGACGCTCTGTTACCCGAGCGCACGCGAGCGCCCGGTCCTCATTAGACGCACAGAGGGGGAGGAGAGAGAGCGCAATCAAGCATCGAGCAAGACCATGCCACCACTGCGCCTTCGTCCAGTAATCCCCGTCAGCACTTGCGTTCGCGTCGCTCGTTCGCCTTCCGTTGGCTGTCGAACGCGGCGCTACGCCGGCGTAATCTCTCCCCCCCCCCCCCCGTTTAGTCTGAACGGAGATCGCGCCTCTCGCTCCAAACTAATTAGTCTCCAATTGTGGCAATCCCTCCCCTGCCCCGTTTCACCCGGCTCGAGTCCGGCTACTTACTGTCCGTGGTGTCCGAGTCGTTGCTGCTTGTGGAGTACTTCCTCCTCTTGTTCTCACTCTCCATCTGGTGGAAGAAACAGAAAAACGGGGGGGGGGGCTTGAGTTTTTGCGGTTCGGTTTACTCACACGCACACACCTTTTTTTGTTCATTAATCGAACTTGTTTGAATCTCAGGAAAATGTCAAATTTCAAATATGTAATTGAGGGCTCAAATTTGTAATCCCGTTGCCTACTAGGCGAAATACGGAGCCCAGTTCCGCTCAGCGGTCAGCCGTGTCGCGCTAAATATCACGCGCTCAGTGACTGATAAACAACAAGCCTTGTTATTGTTTTGTCTGTAGGGGAGGTAGCCTAAAAAGTTAATTTGTGGGTCATGCCATCCACGTAGCCTGTAGGCCATGCATTCGTAATGGAGAAGCCAAAAAAATATAAAAATAAGACTCCATTTTTGGTAAAAAGTGACGGCCGCAACACGCACGCACGCACGCACACTCTCGCTCCCTCTCTCACACAAACACACTCAGATGTGCGCGCACACGGGCCCAGGAAAAACAGCACAGAAAGAGAGAATGGACTACGTCTCTGTGTCTCTCCGGGGCAGATTTATGTGGCTATAAAAGCAGTCCTTTCCCACTTATACGATACTGCACAACCGCCCGCTCTCCAACTTTACAGCTGACATTTAGACTCACAAACAGCGCAACATCCACCACACACCCACCTCTCCCCCTCAGACCAACTCATTCACTCCCCGAGACACGCTGCACCAAACACCTGCCTGTGCCCCCCGGACCCGATCTGCCCCGCGTTTGCGCCAATATCTCAGGGTCATAGGCCCACGGACAACCCGGACCAGACCTGTCACGGCTAACAGGCCCACGTACGCCCTGTACCAGACCATGCCGCAGGTCACAGGCCAACGGATGCCCCAGAGCGAATCTGCCACAGGTAACAGGCCCAGGGACGCGCGGTTTCCACAGACTGACGTTTACCTGTGCACGCCTTGTCTCCAGGGCTCCTTGCGCATCGGATCACAAATCGATGCGGCCACATCGGTCGACTTTCGCCGCGGAAAACCGCAAGCCTCTACCCTGCCTTTACCTCCCTGAAGGGAAACCCTAACCCGACACTGAGCAACATGCCAAGACAGAACAAGAGAGGCGAAGGGAACACTCTTCCCACACCGTACGCAAATGTTAAAAACATGGAATGGCTTCCCCTAGCAGAGGTGCCTGGTCTTTTGGACTGGTGGAAAGGTACCGGTAGGCGTCGGTGTCGACTTGACACCATGAAGTAAATTAAGAGCTCAGCGGGTGAAGCGCCAGCCTCCTGAAAGCCCCCAATAGTAGCCGGCGTCGCGCAATCTTTGCGGCGGCCGACGTGGATTTTGTTACCCGGCCGTGTGACTCCCTGTGGGGTCCGCACTCCCCACAGCGAAGCGTGAAAATGCGCCTCGGAACGCTGACCTCAGACCAGCCCCTCCCCCCGAAGCACCGCTGAATAGCGGCGCGGTCTCCTGGTCCCGCTGCCTGAGCGCGAGCAAGCTCAGCAGGCTTCATCGGGCTAAAGGCAACGTAGCCCCGACGAGGCGGTCGGGATTTGCGAGGGGGCAAAAAGCCGAGCCCTGTAAGTCGCCGTCGCTTACGATCTTTTCTCTACTACTACGCAGACGCGCAAGGCCCTCAACGACAAAACTACTACTAACTTTCACGCAGAGAAATCAGACCGTGTTCGCTTTTTATTACATGCCGGTTTTAAACTGGCAGTAACTACGCATAACCTGCGGAGTCTACTGGGCAGTCTGATCATATATGCCGCACTCACAGAGCATCATCGAGCTGCATCCTGGAGGTTCAGCATCCCTCTCTGACGGGGGTGCGGGGGGCGGGGGGGGGGGGGGGGGGGGGCAAGCAGACTTCACAGCCCGGAGGTGTTGGAGAGGCGTAAACACAACATCCACGTGTGAAGTGCCTCTGGGGGCCCAACCAGTCCCCAACCCTCCCTCCCTCCCTCCCCATGATGACTGACAGTGCCCTTCCTCCTCAGAGGGGGGGGGGGGGGGGGTTGGGGACTGGTTGAGCCACCAGAGGCACTTCACACGTAGAGACATACACTGCACTGTGAAAACAAATACGTACGAAAAAAATAATAATAATAAAAGAGAGACAGCCACGCAGCTGCAACCCCCACGAGATCTACCTCGCCTACCCCCACGGCATAACCCCCACCACTCACCCACTGCCCACAGGATGGAGAGGAAGAAAGAGAGGGAGAGGAAGAGCGAGAGGGAGAGGAAGAGCGAGAGCGAGAGGAAGAGCAAGAGAGGGAGAAGGCATCATACCCAGCAAAACGGATGCGAGCACAGTGGGACCCGTCCGCACAGCTGCACATGGAGCATGACTGTGGATGAAAGGCACTGTTCTAACACTTCCTGAGGTGAAGCCCACCACATTGCCTTCACTATACTGACGACAGCAATGCACAGTTTGACTCCCCCCCCCCCCTACAGTATGACCCTCTTCTATCTCTAGGACCCGCAAAGAGTTAATGGCGCAATTCATTTCCCGCACCTGCGCTTTTGAGCGACTCCGCAGGACGGCACATGCCACGCCAAAGCACAAAACCCGCAGCGCTGCATTAATGCCAGGGCAGAGAGGATCTCACCATTACCTCACCGCTTACCCACGGTCCCGGAGGAGCTATCTCCGACACAGCTACAAAGGGAGAAGCATCAGGGGGGAAAAGAAGGGGGGGGGGGGGGGGGGGGACATATTCCGCCATCAATCGGCAGGCTCTAGCGGCAGAAAGTATTACCATTATTTATTGATGCCGTGTTTTAATTTTCTCTCCCGAGCAAACAGTTCATTAAAAAGGGGGGTCCAAATCATTGCGGAGGCCTATCCAGAAAGTGCTGACAAACAGACCCCAGGAAGCATGCAGCCGGCATGAGACACCGCCAAGACCCGGCGTGGGGAGAGCGGCACACTGCCAGAGATTTACGCCCACACTCACCCTGCCATCAGCAGTGCATTACACCACTGAGGGACGGACACTGCACATCGCTCTACAAACCCAGTGACAGGCCCCAGGGTATAGAGGGCAGGGGGAGGGGATACGAGAGGGGGTGGAGTTGGGATGGATTTGTGGTTGAGGTGGAGGAGGGTGGAGCTGGGGGGAAGAGAGAGTGGAGTCGGAGGGGAAAGAGAGAGTGGAGTCAGAGGGGAAAGAGAGAGTGGAGTCGGAGGGGAGAGAGAGTGGAGTCGGAGGGGAGAGAGAGAGTGGAGTCGGAGGGGAAAGAGAGAGTGGAGTCGGAGGGGAAAGAGAGAGTGGAGTCGGAGGGGAAAGAGAGAGTGGAGTCGGAGGGGAGAGAGAGTGGAGTCGGAGGGGAGAGAGAGTGGAGTCGGAGGGGAGAGAGAGTGGAGTCGGAGGGGAGAGAGAGTGGAGTCGGAGGGGAGAGAGAGTGGAGTCGGAGGGGAGAGAGAGTGGAGTCGGAGGGGAGAGAGAGTGGAGTCGGAGGGGAGAGAGAGTGGAGTCGGAGGGGAGAGAGAGTGGAGTCGGAGGGGAGAGAGAGTGGAGTCGGAGGGGAGAGAGAGTGGAGTCGGAGGGGAAAGAGAGAGTGGAGTCGGAGGGGAGAGAGAGTGGAGTCGGAGGGGAGAGAGAGTGGAGTCGGAGGGGAGAGAGAGTGGAGTCGGAGGGGAGAGAGAGTGGAGTCGGAGGGGAGAGAGAGTGGAGTCGGAGGGGAGAGAGAGTGGAGTCGGAGGGCAGAGAGAGTGGAGTCGGAGGGCAGAGAGAGTGGAGTCGGAGGGGAGAGAGAGTGGAGTCGGAGGGGAGAGAGAGTGGAGTCGGAGGGGAGAGAGAGTGGAGTCGGAGGGGAGAGAGAGTGGAGTCGGAGGGGAGAGAGAGTGGAGTCGGAGGGGAGAGAGAGTGGAGTCGGAGGGGAGAGAGAGTGGAGTCGGAGGGGAGAGAGAGTGGAGTCGGAGGGGAGAGAGAGTGGAGTCGGAGGGGAGAGAGAGTGGAGTCGGAGGGGAGAGAGAGTGGAGTCGGAGGGGAGAGAGAGTGGAGTCGGAGGGGAGAGAGAGTGGAGTCGGAGGGGAGAGAGAGAGGCGTTGGAGGGGAGAGAGAGAGGCGTTGGGGTGGAGAGAGAGTGGAGTTGGGGTGGAGTCGGAGGGGAGAGAGAGTGGAGTCGGAGGGGAGAGAGAGTGGAGTCGGAGGGGAGAGAGAGAGGCGTCGGAGGGGAGAGAGAGAGGCGTTGGAGGGGAGAGAGAGAGGCGTTGGGGTGGAGAGAGAGTGGAGTTGGGGTGGAGTCGGAGGGGAGAGAGAGTGGAGTCGGAGGGGAGAGAGAGTGGAGTCGGAGGGGAGAGAGAGTGGAGTCGGAGGGGAGAGAGAGTGGAGTCGGAGGGGAGAGAGAGTGGAGTCGGAGGGGAGAGAGAGAGGCGTTGGAGGGGAGAGAGAGAGGCGTTGGAGGGGAGAGAGAGAGGCGTTGGGGTGGAGAGAGTGGAGTTGGGGTGGAGTTGGAGGGGAGAGAGAGTGGAGTTGGGGTGGAGTTGGAGGGGAGAGAGAGTAGAGTTGGGGTGGAGTTGGAGGGGAGAGAGAGAGGCGTTGGGGTGGAGAGAGAGTGGAGTTGGGGTGGAGTTGGAGGGGAGAGAGAGTGGAGTTGGGGTGGAGTTGGAGGGGAGAGAGAGTGGAGTTGGAGGGGAGAGAGAGTGGAATTGTGGGGGGGGGGGGGGGGGTCTGGTTGGGCAGGTTGGTCCAGACCCCATGGGGCTATTGTGGCAGAGAGGATCACTGAGGTGACCTGGGGTAAGAGACTCTTGCTGAAAGGGAATTCTGTGTTTAAGATGGGAAGGAACAAGGCTTAAGGTGACAAACCCAATTTTAAGGTCTTATATAATAATCACTCTTTCAAGCACTGGTGTGGAAGACCTGGGGCATTTCATGTATTTGGGAATAAAATGCAGCACTCAAATAATATTAATGTGCTCAAATAATATTACAGAGGAAGCATACAGAGAACGGCAACAGCCTTCAACAGCCTTCAGTTGCCTCACACAGCACCCCCGGACACATTCTAAACACCAAAGGCTGTTGGCTAAGGTACAGGGATTTGATGTGTCTTACGCAAAAAAATTTATAAATGTAAACCCACTCACTCCTCAAAAAAAAAAAAAATTACCGTAGTGCTCTTTTTTCAAACCGATTTAACTTTAAACCGGGGGAATATTATTCTTTGCAAAGGTAACGAGGGGGTCCATTCCTTCAGGATGAAATCCGGCTGGGCAATTACATTTCAATAAATTGTCCATGAGTCATACGCCTGGATGAGACGCATTCAACGCCCCATCGTTCCCTGGAGACGTTATCCTCTGCCCACTGAACAGTGCAGCAGAGCGAGGCCGAGGAAGGCTCAATTACGCACAACTCAGGCCCCATCCAGGTCGTCCGCTATCGCCCACACGTGTGTGTGTGTGTGTGTGTGTGTGTGTGTGTGTGTATCTGTGGCCCGCGTGCACATGCGAAGCCATGAGTAGAAACACAAGGCAACAAGCGTGCACATACGAGCCCCCCCCCCGGGCTGTTCTGTCAGTCGACACACACGAGCAGCTTACGCTGGTGCTGGGGGAGGGAGGGGGGGGCAGGAGGTGTTGTGGAGGGAGGTGTAAGGGGGTGGGGCTGCGGGGGAGTGGAGCTGCTTGGAGTGACGAAGTGCCGTGGGCAACAGTTCATTCATGAATAACACCCCCCCCCCCCCGCGGAGGGGAAGCGCTCGTTGGTTACTCCTGCCCATGTGACAGGGCTGTGTCCCTCCTCAGCCAATCAGGGGAGGCCCGCTCGCACACAAGCACCATCTCTGCAGTGCTCCATTATCCAGAGCCAGGTCACGGGCAGGAGCTGCTGGGTGGCAGCAATTTACAGCACCAAAGTGATGACACACTGGCCTGGCCCGTGTGGATTCCTATAATTCCAGCTGCTAACAGAGCTGAATATTCTCCCTCTCTAGCGCCCCTAGACCCATCAGTCTGGCTTAGTTGAGACTGGCTTGTCGTTTTCGCAGAGCTAAAGGGCCCCAGTGTCCCATACCCTGACTCATCCTCAGCTCTGGGCCCAGAGGGAGACGGGGGTGAGCTGTCACTGCTGGGAACAGCTAACGAGTCCCGGAATGATTCAGCCTGCCTTAATTGATTCAAGGCAAAGGCTCTGGAAATGCATCTGCTCTGTGATACAGAGCACACATTAAATCTTGAGTCTCAACACGGGGGTAATGGATTTAACATCAATCAACAAAAGCTTTCAGGGAACGTGTCAACGCAGAATGTCCTTGCCTCATTTTGGAGAAGTTTTCTTTGAGGAAAAACGTAATTTCGCATAGGTAAAATTCCACATCGGAATTGATGCAAATGGCCGGCAATTAATTTTAACTCACTAAAAATTATAAATTAAATGCAATCACAGTACATAACAGACGCCTCTATGGGAAATATCTATTAAGAAGCTATATTACTACTCTATGCGCATTATACTCACATTAATAAGAAACTTACAGCACTATTATCTTGGAGCATGTATTTACTGAGTGAAGGATTTTTTCTGAAGGTGCTTCAGCAAACTTCACAAATAGAACGATATAAAGCTTGCACACCGTATCACTATGTTATACGTATGTTTTCTTTTTTTTACAAAACATTGCATTTCTAAACATTGCAAAGCATACCCTTCACAAAATTATGACCATGCCAAATAAATGCGTAGACCAAATGTACCGTGGTTATTTGCGCGGTAATAAAACGTCTGGCGAAAAAGAGCACTTCTTGAGACGTGTAACCAGATCCCCTGTATGGGTCACGTGTACAGAAGCGCCTATCAAGATGAATCTCTCCAGGGATCCGCTATTACAAGTCACGTCATGCACATGCGCAGCAAGAGCTGGGAGCCACGCCCCCCTTGAGCAGCGAGCGCAGACTTTCTGAAGCAGGTAAACAGCCACTCCCCCGAGTTCTCCCAGCTAACCACGCAGCTAAAACAGACTGGAGCTCGCATATTCCTCCCCAAAATTTGTACGCTTAGCCGTTAATATAATATTTAACTCTGGCCGTTATTCACACGGGGACATATCATATTCAACAGAATCCATCTGATCGGGGACATTTTTTTAAAAATAAACACGCACCCTCAGCAATGCCAGCTTCGTCCCCCCCTCCCACCCCCGAAACGGAGCACACTTCGGATGAATTCGGTTTCATTCATTTGACATCCTTGCACTCAAAATTTCACACATAAGTGGCTGTTTAATAATACGACAGTTTAACGTGAAAGGAAAAGTACTACTGGCCAAGCTAGCGAGCCACCGAGTCTGGCATAAGTTTGTTATAACTTAGCAAGCAAGCTAGCTCACTTCCTGTCAGCAGAAGCACCAACTGAACATTATTAGCAGGCTAGCTAGGTAGCTAAGACGTTGCCAATGTGTTCAAGTATGATCCAGGGGACCCTCGCGATCCGTCCGGATGCTTTCATAAATGCCTTCATGTTTATCTCAATTGCATGCATCACACCGCAGTTACTCGATGGCTTCAATAATGCACGTCCATTGCAACAATGTTTTCCGTATTAATGAAAAAGTTGGTCTGAAGTGTCATTGCTTTCCACATTATGTACCAAAAACATCTGACCTACATGCGCCAGTTAGCTTCAAATCTCACGATTCCTTCCTAAAGTCTAACGTTACTCTTGACAGTTTGGTTAACAGCAGAAAACATACCTTTTTAACCTTGCTTGCAAGCTGCTTTGGGAGGTAAAGTGTCCTCGATTCTGGAGGATGGACGATGCTGTGATATTAGGAGATCATTGGTAACCACTGACATTTACAGATAATTCTAGTATTGGTAGGGAGCCTGCTACAGCTAAATTAGCATTCCACGTTGGTAGCAAGTGACAGTGTTAGCTAGCTAGCTAACGTTAGATGCTCCCCTAAGTCGAAATAAAAAAAAGTAGCGAGAAGCTAACTATTTTCACGCTATTCCACATTAGCTAAATCCCATCCAAGAGCGCAACATATTATGCAACAAAACTGCTATGGCCGCCTACGCAGTTCTAAATTGTACCAACTTAATCCTTTTTAGACTTTGTAGTAGCGATATCACCCGAAAGCCAAATAATCGAACCAGTTAGCTAGCATCCAGAGCAAGCTAACTATGATGTCAAGCTAGCTAGCTAGCAAACTAGCTAGTTAGCAAAATTTGCAAAAACCATGTCGCATTTTCGGTAAGAATCCAGGTCCAGGGGTGGCATCCGTCAGTTTATGATTAATAACCAGATTGTCTTTTCCCTCTTCAATTCCCGGAAAAAGCGAAAGGTTGAAATCGCAGTATAAGAGTCAGGTAAGGTTTTGCTAGCCTAGCTAACGTTAGTTTCGCAATGCTCTGCCATAAAAACATTTGTACCCTCTCGTGGTCGCTCTCTCTCTCTCCCTCTCCCTCCTGTCTGATCGCACGCACAGGCGTATACTGGCTCTTGCAACCTTACAAAAAAAAAAATAAGCTCACACTTAAAAAAATCTTTTGGCGCCATATTAATGACGTACTTTAAATTTGCCATTTCCAAATGGCGTCTCGTACTAAATTACAAATGCACTCTTCACACAATAACAATATCAAAAAAGAACGACAACTGTTTTTTCTTTGACCTGTCAAGTTTCTTGGGAAAGTGATAGCGAGCATTAAGATAACGTCAGCGGCATGTTGAGTCAGAAGATGGGGCGGTTCGTGGCATTACCGTCCATTTTATTGATATCATGGAAGGAGGAAGATCACGAAAAATATATAATTAATGGGTATTGTTTAGCTTACAAAAAAAACTTTTTTGTGTGTGGTCAACTGTAAAATAATTAAGAGTCGACCTTACAATGAAAATGACCTTTGAAATTGGTTTTGCGAGTTGGAAATTACAGCCTGTTTATTTGTGAAGTTTTGAATGCAAAATATATACGTTGGCAGAAGATCTTAAGTTTGAATTGAAAATGGTTTTTTATGTTTGTCAACGTTTTAAAAAAGCGCCGCACCAGGTCACGTGTCCTTGCTACCACTTGCAGTTGGGAACACTTGACTAGTAACACCTGACAAAAAAGTAACACCTGACAACTCCCGTGTACATTGTTGGCTACTTGTCTCATTTGATAGCCGTGTTACATGACCGAAGTAAAACAAATAAATAAAACACGTCTGCCTAGAGGGTCATATTCGTTTATTAAATTGCCGCACATTCCCTTTTAGCTAGGAACCTGAGGCATTATATGAATTTAAAACATAGATTGACATTTCTGTATTGCCTCATTCTGAATTCTGTAAAGCCATTTATAATTTATTCATAAGCTTTTGAGAGGCCCTTGGTTTCTAGACCATTTTGAATTATCAACCCTAAATATTGCACATCTGCCCCGATAACAAAAATATTGGGTGATGTTCATGAATATGTAACTTCAATTAATTGTATTTCAATAAATTTTAATGTGTTTATGTGGCTGAATTTTCACAATTCTATGATTCTACTGTGTAGGATAAATTAGAACTATTTTGAATTGAGTCTGCACTTTGATAAATCGCAGAAAGAGACCTGGGCATTAATTGCAGTAATGATCCTCAAGAGCTCGAGGCAGTCAAGCGCACAAATGTTAACTGCTGTCAGGTGTCATTCTACCTGCAATGTTGAGACTCTCCTTTGCAAACAGTGAAGTGTAGCAGTCAAGGGCAGTGTATTATTTGGCACAGATCCAAGGTGTTACAGCAAATGCAAGGTTCTTTTGAGTAGGAGAAGTCTTAGCAGACTCACATCAGCATCACACCCCCAGATGCTCCTATGGAAAATATCTTAGGATTTCTGTGACATACACAATACATGAAGAAAATATTTTTAGACTGATTTAGAAGTAATTAGAAGCATTGGTCTAGATGTGGAACAGAATCACTATAGTGTTCTGTTAAATAATTTGTGTTTATTATTACTGAACAGCAATGACTAGCAGCGTATCCTGTTTTTGTGAACATAAACACTGCACTGCAATCAGCACTATATGGATATTATATTTCTGTGGGTGCTTTTACATCTAATTCAATTTACAGCATGTTTATGCAAAATTCCTTTTTTAATTAATTTGAATTAAGAACTTGGGTGAGCATCAGGATATGAATGCCACTGATCCTCATTAACATGTGTGCACATTTCTGTAATCAACATTGTAAGAAAACATTGTTTAAACTCCAAAATCTGTACCAAGGTGAAACTGCCAATAGGTAAATGGCAGCCCTACAGAATGTCAATGTACACTAATTTCAGTGAGCTGCTTGGGTGTGTTTGGTGACGAGACGACTGGTTCGGACTGTAGTACCTCCTGGTGGCAAACATGAGAATGGATGGCAGTACACCAGTTTGAGCTTAGGCTCTGTTACAGACTTGTGTCTAAACCTAAATTTGTGTCTAAATCTGTGGAAGAAATACAGGTTTACACGGCTTAACACACTCTAATCTGATTGGACCAAATTCAGACGCATACATATTCAGAATTGGGCATTGCAACAAAGGGAGTTATGTGATGGGTTAAAGCAGGGATATGTCACGGACCAGGCTGGGATGATTAGGCCAGCGAGTTGACCAGGCACAACAATAAAAAACTATTTGAAAAGGGATTAAGGTAATTGCAAATGGATTACAGTTAGAATTACAGATTTGTTACTGTGATTTGAGCTGTCCGGGTCTTTAATTCAACTGTCAGCTATCTCTTGAATTAGCAATTATCCTCACCGAATATGGGTGATTCTATCCAAGTGAGGCTCATAAGAGGTTGCGTGATTTGGAGACCGCTGAACATCAGGTCGGGCTCATAACAGCAGAGTCGTACTGTCAGCCTCAACAACAGCAAAAACAAAACTATCCTACTGCTATGGCTATGGCTATGACGAACCTGGTTTAAATACTTCCAGACAATAGCCGTCTCTGAGCAATCTTCATCCAAGCTAAGAGGTGCTAGACATAAAACTATGTGGTTATGGACTGATATTAATAGAAGCTATAAGTGATCTTTTATGAATCCTGTTTTCTGAGAGTTTTGTACTACTTTTTATTTTTTTCTACCTTTTATGCAGGGGTCAGTTTGTAATATGCATTGAAAATATTCTCCTGAATTGTCAACTGTAAACTTTAATGGATCTTTTCCCAGTTTACTAAAAACCAATAAAATACGGTTTACAAGAAAAACGTTTTTCATATGCGACCAAGATGACTCCAGGCTAAGACGATATGTTTTCCCTCATTGCAGTGCCGTTGCTTAGATCTATAATCAGGAGGACGTTTCATTATACAGGCATACATTGAAAGTGATGGTGAACTTGGAAAGATGATGGCATCACAAGCTCAGCGGTATGGTACTGCGGAATTATTTTTGTCTTAAAGAGGAAGCTCTGTATTGCACCTCTAAGGGTGGCATTGCTTATAGTATTTTCCAAAAATATACATTTGTAAATAGACCTGTCAAATGATTTTACGCAGCTACACAGCTTCCTGGTATTGTGCTTCGGGGTTCTTCCTGGTTTTATTTTAAAAAAGAGAGATATTATGACAGCCTTCAGTTGTTTCATGTATTGCAGGCTTTTTCAATCTATCAATTCAGATCCTGACAGCTGCTTATCCGATGGCTTCCACATTCATGTCATAGCGAGTTGAAAAAAGTTTTCATTCAGCTTGCCTGTAGAAGCACTTCCCCATTGCCATGTGCAATGGGGAATCCTGTTACTTGTTAGTCTCCTGGAGTTTTCTCCCAAATCGGCTGGAGAAAGTGACTCATCAAAAAGGAGATGTGATGTCTCCTTGAATTGCATGTTATATTAGCGTATATTTAATTTTGGGAGTATTCCAACAAAACAGTCGCAATTAACTAAATCGTGTATCAAATCAAATCCATCAGACTACAAAGAAATTATTGTTATAGATGGTGAATTGGGTTTCTTGTGTGATCTGACATCCTTTCCAGGTTGTGCCATTTTGATTTATAAATCTAGTTAAACTAATGCACCAATTGCCCTTGATCCATGATTAAATTTGACTTCACGTGTTGGCAATGCAGTGTTCTACAGTCTCAAACAAGTGAATATATAGCCCTCACAGGATACAAGAGTTTACTTTCAATTTTGTGAGTACTTGAGTGATTATTTTTGGAGGGAATATTTAATTATTTTATTACCTATATTGATGCCTAGTCATCACATTTAATTAATGTCATGTGCAGTTTCTGTGTTAGCTTAATACACAGCTCATTTTATGTCTTTGGAAATATTTTCCTCCATGGAAAACCTTTAGAGATATTGATCAGTCTGTCACAACTCAAATGTTTTCAAACTAGAATGTGAGAGAGGTACCTCAGATTTGTTACCCAAGCTGTGATGTCATTTCTTACTCTGTTTTTCCAATGCTTACAATGTGAAAAAATATCAATCTGAGGCTGTAGGTCCAAGAAAAGCATATTAAAGATGGAAGGTCTTTACTGCTTGCCTACAGTGTGACCAGGGGGATAGTTAGAATCAGACTGGCCTAAGGGGAGATTGGAAGCCCCCTGAGATGAATCTCCCCTTGGTTGTGTGGTCATGGTTTCCCCTTTACTTCCCAAATGTTCCAAGAAAGCCACTTCTGTGCAGCTGTTCCCTCTGGAGTTACTCATCACACATACTCTTCCTTGTCTGTTCTCCCAAGTCTGCAGAAATATAATAATCCATATAAGGTGCTTCATGCCCAAAGATGGAAATGAAAGGGGCCCTGTCTTTTGTCCCAGGCATGTCTTGCAGAATAGTGTTGTGTCTATATGATAATTTTTAACTTTATTAACTAAAGAAATATTAGCAATCACTGTCATTTTAAACCATATTCTATACCCTGTTTTTGTTTCTCCCAGTTTGTGTTGCTCAGTTGTCCTCTCACTGTAGTATACTCCATCAATTCATGATAGTGGAGAACGGAGATTAGCCCCTGCACTGTTGGTAGATTCTCTTACTAGAATGACGTACAAGTTCACCCACAGCGCATAATCAAAGAGTGATTGACTTCATATTATTCGCCTAGAACAAAAACCATGGTAACTGCAACAATAAGGAGATTCGCCAAATTATATAGTCAGCATTCCTAAAAACATGAGGAAATTAGCCACATTTGAGGAACATTTAATTCTGTCTTCAAGCATTCACTGCTTAAATATGGCAAGAAAGACTATATTTGACAAATAATTTGAAGTGCTTGACTTTAATTCACTTTAGCATTCTTTAACTGGCAAGCTCAGCGGGAAAAGTACTAATTTTAAAAATATTAAACTGTGATGTGCATTCATTTCAATCACTTTATGGATGTAATTTTATATTTCTATATACGTTCTGTCAAGTTTGAATCCAACATATTCTGTGAACTTCTGTATGAGGAAATAGTTGTCAAAGGTAATCATGGGTATGTAAGGGAGGTCGGGTTCGGAGGACCAGACGCGACTGAGAAGGGATCAGAAAGATGTCCACAAAACATGGATATCCCCTAGAGGAATGGAGAGAGAAGAGAAACGGGAGAAAAACTCCCGGCAAAAAGCCCAAAATAATAACGACCCCAAAATAGGCCAAAGTTCGCATACTCAAGCAAAATAAAACAGATAGGGAAACAAAAAAATACCGGCATAAGCTGGAAATAATAGCGACCTGAGAAAATAGGTCGGAGCTCACAGACTCAAGCAGAGAAATAAATAGTTAGGGAAAATAATCCCGGTGTAAGCCAAATAACAACCCAGTAAAATGGGCGAACGCTCATGGACTCGAGCACAGAGAAAACAAAATGAAGAGGCAAAAGGAGACAGGGGGGAAAAAACAAGGTAGCCTCCTGTCTAGAAGGAGACAGGAGAGGAAAACCAAGGAAGGAAATGAGTGAAAAGGGAAATGAAAACTCTAAAAGAAAAGAACTCCTAGCTCACTAAGGCAGACCCCACGTGTACTTTTAGTAGTAGTAAAAAGAATAAGTGGTCACCAATTCCTATACCTATAATACCTGGCTTTGTGTAGTGGCAATGAAGACACCAAAGCACCGGAAACAGGAAGCACAGGTGCGCCAGATAAGTACCGGGAGGCGGAAAAACCCGGCATGGGCTGTAAGGGGGAGTGTAAGGTTCAGAGAACCAAACGCGACCGATAAGGATTTCTAAAAGCGTATCTAGAGAGATACGCCACAAAACGCGGAAGTAGCCGCACCAGGACTGAGATAACACAGGATCGATAGCAAAACTTCCCTAGCACAAGGCAAAAAAAGCAACCTCCAAAAAACTGAGGCGATCTCGATAAACAGTGACAATAACTAACAAAAGAACCGTACGCACTAAATAATTAGGCGTAACAAGAGGTGGTGAAACAAAAAACAAACTTGATAAAACGACTGAAGGAAAAGAATAGAAAAGACCTGTTAGCCAAAGCTCTTGTGGCAAAAGAGCTGAACACAACTGGCAACAGGTGAAAAGAATAAACGATAAAGAAAGATTGGAAAGGAAAGAGAAAACCAATCTAACTCTAAATCTTATAACCGGACTTGCTGCGTTTTCTATTCGTACGAACCAAGTGCAGCGACCAAAATTCCTATACCTTACCAACTTCGTTTGTCAACATAGCAAAGACAATATCAAAGTGCGGAAATGCGGAAGTCCTGAGGTATTTATAGCCGGTAGGAAACGCAAAACTGGTGTAGGGAATAATTGTCGGGCAAGATACGAATACTGGAACGGACGCGGAAAAAATCCGATAGAGCGTCCTGACGACGCCAAAAAGGAAACCAAAAGGCAGGAACAGCAGAGGCTGCTAGAAACCATGACACGGGCGGCGGAAATAATAGGGCAGGAGATGGAATAATAGGGCAGGAGACCACAGAGATGGAAGGAAGGCCGCAAAACCATGACAGGGTAATATGCATTTTCATCTTTAGAATAAATTCTGTTATGCTATATAAAATGTGTATCAAATTATTCAAACTAATCTGAAATTAATTTAATTAGTTTAAAATGCTTGTCCAATTGTTTCAGATAAACACTTGAAATAATATGGAAATTAGCATAGGAAACCTTTTTGTTTGAGGTTTGAAGTATCTTTATCAACACACTTTCTGTCTTTAAGTGTAGGCTAAAAACGTACCTCTTTAGTAAATCTTATAGTTAAGGATGTCGGGGGGGGGGGGCTAACCTTCTCTTTTCCTCTCTCACCCTGAGCTGCAGATCACTCCGGCCCGTCCCCCTCTCACCCTGAGTTTGCAGACTGCTTCGGACCCGTCCCTCCTTTGGTTTATCCTCCCGACTTCACGCAACCGGAGTCCCAGATGCATCACCCCGCCCCCTTTGAACGGATGATTGAACTGATTATTGAATTGACTATTACCATTCAGTCCACCTTTAGTCTAAACCGGGCCGGCCAGCGAAGGATGGGCACCCCCTCTCTAGCCAGGTTCCTTCCGAGATTTCTTCCCACTGGGGAGTTTTTTCTCGCCACTGTTCAGTGTTTTTTTCTCCCCTACCGGGGAGTTTTTTACCTCATTTTGCTGGTTGGGGGCTAAGGCCTGGTTTTTTGCTCAATTTTCCTTCTGTTTCCCTGTGCAGCGTCTTTGTGACAGTTCTCTGTAAAAAGCGCTATACAAATAAAATTGAATTGAATTGAATTGAATCAAAAGTAGGATGTTTAAGGGGAGTAACTTCAATTGAAAAATATCACTCTATCAACAGCCCCCCCCCCTAACAAAAAGCCACCATTATGTGTGGCATAATGACCATGTGGACACCATGTCATGTGGACACCATGTGTATTGCTTTTAGAGCCAAAACAGGAAATGTTACCTAATAAAGCTATCTGGGAATGTTGTGGATAAGACATTTATTTGGTATTAAAAGGGTTGCAAGGGGTGTTACCGCCTCTCGGACTTTATTGCGGGTCCAGCTGCTCTGGAATAAGCGCTTGAATGAGATCAAGGAAGAGAAACCACCCGATGTTATGCACTTTATTTTTAAATTTAATTTCTGTTTGCTTAAGTCCCCAGCTACTGAGCGTGAGAAAAAGCACTAGCCCGTTGGGTTACAGTAGGAAGCTTTATGGGTATAACATCTGTGCAACTTTTACAAGTCTAGGTTTCTGGTTTAGCCTTAGGGGCAACTCTGTCTTACGATATACCTTCTGTGGTCTTGTTCCCTGACCTTACCCACCCCAGAGTGCTTTTTGCAACTCCCTTTATTATCATAGTAATAACTACCCAGTTACATAATTGCATCGTTAGGCTGTGATGTTACTTTAAACGGACTATGATATGCCATTTAATTTCATACAATCTGTAATTATAAGCGTCTGGTTATAATTATATATGATATTTTATATGCAGTCAGAGGCTAGTTTCATCATTGCCATAGACAGTGACTGTGTTGTCTTCAGGGTAAACGGAGCCCTCTAGCCCCAGCCATTGGTTTTAGGAAGCAGTGCCCTTGGATGGATGGATGTGCATCCCTGACCATACCGGGCTGTTCCAGTAGTGAAGACAGAGGGATGAAATACTCCAGCTTTCTTGTACCCTCTCACTTGCTTGGAGAACCACATCTGCATGGGCCTCCCGTAAACAATAGAATCTCGCAGGGCAGCCTGCTCTTTGTATTTATTAAAGTACAGAGTCCTTCAGCACCCTGGCTGTTGTGCACCCAGAGTGCTTTGCCCTGTCTGACACAGGCACCGCAACAATGGCTAACTCCACCTGTTTCTTCTCCGAGACAGGGAGGCGGGTGGATCATAGCTCCAACTGCCCAGCTGAGCGTACGGATCTCACCAGTGCAGCAGAGAGGAATGTGGCCTGGGGAAAGCCCCTCCTCTATCTCCCAGGAGTCCCTGGGGCGAGCAGAGCCCGCTGGCAGTGCACGCCAACACTCCAGACCCGGGCTCATGCATGACTGGGTGGCCCTGCTGAAAAGCCCCTAAGGGCAGCTAACGGGGAGTGGTGCTTGCGCCTGCATTTCTGTATTGCTGCCCTATGCCCGCCATTGCAAACCATGCGCTTGTTACGCACGGCCCGCAGCAGCGGCTGTTGAGGCTATGCTGATCGGCGAGGCACTTTTTAATCATGCTTTTTCCATGCTTCACGCCATTGTGTCTCAGGCTGTGGGCCTTGCCATATTGAGACCCCTTGATCTTAATAGGGCAGTGTTCCTGCTGTTGATTTGCTTCCTTCTTCAGTTTGAATGTCTCCGCTGATACGTCTGTGTGGAAGACTGGAAACGCAAGGGACTGGAGGTACAAAAAATGCATCCGTGTGTCTATTAGTACAGCAAACAGAGCATCTTCATAAGAAATTAGGCATGATAAGAATTATAAGTCTGAAATATGCAAGAGACAACAGTTTAAATACAGTTGAAGACGGAAGTTTACATACACTTAGGGGGGCTGGAATTGTGATATAGTGAATTAAAAGTGAAATAATCTGTAAACAATTGTTGGAAAAATTATTTGTGTTATGCACAAAGTAGATGTCCTAACTGACTTGCCAACACTATAGTTTGCTAACATGAAATCTGTGGAGTGGTTAAAAATGAGATTTAATGACTTCAGCCTAAGTGTATGTAAACTTACGACTTCAACTGTATTTGTTTATGTCATTTGTGTGTGTGTGTGTGTGTGTGTGTGTGTGTGTGTGTGTGTGTGTGTGTGTGTGTGTGTGCGTGTAATGATGTTGTTGCATCTCAAATTCCTCAGAAGACAATAAAATTAACCTCTTTCAGTGGAAAGCCAGACTTTTATTGCCTCGTGCATAGGAAATAGCATAATATAATGATATTTTCCTGTAGAAGCCCTGAGACATTGGCTAGCAGCTGTTGCAGTAAGTAATCTTGTGTTCCTTATTTGTAGTCCCTGCTGTTACAGTTCACCTCAAACTCCCCAGACTCTTGGTGATGTCAGGACATTTAAACACCTGCCTGCCATCTTGTTAATAACACTGTTGGGCAAAAATGTGACGTGCAGTGCTCCTAATCCCCAATATCTCCCGGGAGATGGACTTTTCCAAATGGTGCCTTCTCCTGTCTGAATGCAGAACAATGCTGTATGTGTGTCACCACAAGGGTTTTATCTTGTGGAGGGGTGCACTGCTGAAACTGATCTGTCCTCTGGAGGACTGGAGAGAGCTCTGTTAGCTTGTCTTTAAATGTGTTTGTCCATCCTGGTCCCACTATTCCTTGTTGACAGGCGTAGACATCGTCTGACTGGATTGAAAGGTGATGACCTACCAGTGCATCAGTCCATGGACTTGTGCCGTTATATGTCTGGCTACCCAGCTGACATTTAGATGAAATGGTCTGCAGAAAGATTGCAGTTTGCTTTTTCTGTTCTCTCCTGAAATATCACTGTTGTTGTATTAGTCTTAATGGGGAAAGAGATTAACAGCTTCCCTTTGGCTTGTGAGCTTTTGGCTTCGTTCTTCAGTGGCAATGCACTGGTAGACAATTAACTAAGACCTGGCAATTCATTTTTGACCCCTGTAGGGGACATGATTATCTGGTCTTATTCCCAAGAACCATTTATTTTACTATGCTGAGACCTGCACTACAGGGGAACATTTGGTAAAAATAAAAATAAAAAACAAGTTATTGTCATCCAGGACACTTGTATTATGTACCAAAAAAAAATAGAATACTTTTTTCTGCTTGGTCTCAGGAGGTTAAGCTAAGGTGTGTCCTTCCTTAGCCACACATTGAGATGGCCAGTTGCACATTCTGTTTCTCATTGTATGTAAAATGGTCCCTCTATTAAAAGTCTTGGACAAATGTGATTCAATTTAAATACATGTAAACCACAGTCAGAGAGAAAGAAATTCAGCATTATGCTAAATATTTTTTATCAAAACAGGATTTCAACAGTAACCTGAAATTAACTGAGAATATTTGAATGTTGGATCAATCTTCCCATTACTGCGAAACAACCAAAAGCATCTGCCAATGAACAAGCCCAGGTTTTTTTAAACAATGATGTACTGCAGACAGAAATGTTTGCTCGTGATGAACTAAAGACTTGTACAACTTGCGAGCTCTGCCTGTCCTTGTTTACTCTAATATTGTGGGTCTAGTGTTTTAAATAAGGGTTGTCAGTTATAGGGACACATCATTTGATCAACAACATCGACAGTGACCTGGTTTAATCTACTTTAATGCAAAAACTATGTCTTCATTCTGGAGGCAAACATTAAAATATTAACTTTGTGGTGATGCTGGTACACTTTGATAAATAATCTTTTTTGAAAATCACTTTGTTGACCAAGAATGAATGAACAGCATGTTTGAATATGTCGTCTTCATTCACTGAACTGATAGTGGCCTGGTTAGAATAAACCCTCAACGTTTGGATGTTATGAGGAGAAAGTCATGCCTGCACAAATGTTGCTTTGCTTGCATAAATAACAGACTGTTAAGCAGGCTTGTCATTATTCTGTGGTCTACCACAGTGATGAAAGCCAGTGCCAGTTACTTGCCTGGATGCTGATCCAACCTGTTCATCGACAGCGAGCATGTGAGCAGTTTTTAAAAGACTGTGCCTTTTGTGTTGAACAGCTTCAGGAATCTTACATCATATCTACTGCTTCATGTAAAAACATGTGTCCAAGGGCTCCTTCTCTGAAGTTGTGGGGGACCCACATTTTATCCATGATCTCATTACTGCTATAGCCATAAAGTAAACCTTGAACAAGAAATATTAGATGATAAACATAGCTGTTCTTGTCCTTGCATCATAAGGTTTCAGAATGTGCAAATGGTGTGTCTCGTTGCTGTATCTCTTCCATCTGAATAATTGTTTGGTTTTTAGTTTGGAAATCAGACCCTTGAAATCTCTGACAATCACTTGGTCATCATATATTTGTGTACACAAACTCTGAACACCGTCTTGTCAGTATTTCCCTCTCTTTTTGTCAAACACATAAATGACATTTCTCAGGCAAGTTCAGCAGTTGTCAACGTGTATGTTGATTCATATCTTAAATAAACTACAACCAATTTCCCACTGTCAATGACATTCTGGAAGTAGCCTGTTCAACAATACCACTGTTTGTATGAAAGAGTTTCTAATCAGAATACACCTTTATACATGACACCCCTGAAATAATGGCATGCAATGGACTTAAAATGTCAATAGGAAATAACACAGAACAGCAGGATCTGAGGACATGCAACTCTTGCCTCCTATACTCATACTGCTCTGCTACTATTTATGTGTTTCTGATTAATATACAATGTATATATTCAAGTGTAAGCCTTTATTTTTTTTATTTTTTTTAATACTATATTATTATAATAATTGATCTATCCGTTTCTGATGGGACCACATAGATGATGCATAGAGGAACAACGCAGACCATCAAATTGGAACAGTTCAATATATATATTGCTAATGTGCGTCTACAGCCTCAAAATGATCTACGAGACTGATATCAACCCATGCCTTTGTTTGCACTTTGTGCTCAACAATAGTCCGTGAGTTTTCTTGCCTCACACTAGTGCTTATAGTTCCAAACAATGGCTTTCAGGAGTCACATGACTTTCAGTATGTCGGCTTTCACTTGTGTGAGATGGAGTGATCAGATACTGGTTGTTTTGACATGTTCAACCAGGGCTGCATTCGAATCCAATTTAACACGCTCCCTTCCCTTGCTGTCTTCCCTCGAGGGAGTTATCTTGTGACGCAATTTGCTACGTGCAGCAAGCAAACTTAAAGGGTGCTCTGCAAGGGAGGACTGACAAGAAACAAACAAAAAACGGAACCAAACCGCCCTCACAACATTTCGGAAGTGCAACACCATAGAGTTGAAATGTGACCGCGACATAGTTCTGTGGTGACCGCCCACTTTTTCCATGTGGAGCATTGCATTGTGGGATTCCCTTCTTGCTGGAAGCTTGCATTTTATACCATTGGTGGAAGGGAGGATAAACGAGGGAGCGAGGGAATATAATTACTCCCTCCTCTTTCTTAAATTGGATCCGAATCACACTTGTGCTGTGTCTGAATACGACCCCTGTTCCCTGTCCACAGTCCCCTGTCCACTCAGACCCCTGTCTACTATGTGCCCTGTCCCCTCACTTTGCAAGCAGTGTGCGAAATAAATCTCGGGCTGCGTTTGGATCCAGAATTTATCCTTTCTTCCTGTCGTTCCCTTTCCTTGCTTCAAGGGGGGAATCCCCAAAATGCCAGGATGAAATATGGCAGCCACACCAAGTGTGATTCGGATCCAATTTAGGAAAGGGGAGGGAGTAATTATATTATAGAGTAATTATACAGGACTGGAACCATGAGGAAGAGTGTCATGGTTTGGCAGCCTTCTCCTCATCTCTGCGGATGCTTCCTTTCGGAGCTGCTAGAGGGCGCTCCTGCTTTACTTTTCCGCCAGCCGTGCCGTGTTTTTCCTCTTCCCAGGCACTTATCTGGCACACCTGTATCTCGTTTCCTGCTGGCTATATAAGCACTGTGTTTCCTTCTTTAGTGTTATCATTACCACTGCACAAAGCCGGTAACTCGGTATAGAAATTCAGACAACCACTTGTCCTTTTGATACGATAGCGGATTTCTCTATTGCGTTTTGAGCACTGGCAGGAGAGACAGGGTGGTCTGAGGTTCCCCTGATTTCGCTGTTTACTAACGTGTTGTCAGACCCTATTAGAGACGGCCTGGCAGTGCTCGAACCGCCCGCTACATTCGATGCCCTGGTGACCACAGCCATCCGCATCAATAACCGTGTCCGGGAGCGAGAGAGAGAGAGGTGACAGGAGAGACTGGTCAACTCGCTATCTCTCCCTCCCTCCAGTAACGTCTCCAGCTTCCTCTTCCGCCCTTTAAGGGAGGAGCCTATACAGGTGGACGGTGCTTCTCTACGCGAGCCAAGATAATTTAAGCCACAAGAGGAGTGGTGTCATCACTGCAGGCGTAGGGGGCACTTGAAAGATCAGTGCCCTAAATTGGGGAGAAATAGGGGGGTCTTGCTAGGGGAACCGAGGACCTTAGCGGGACATAATGTTCCTGTCTCTCGGACGTTACTGCCGGTTTAACTGTTCTGGAATATGCACTCGGCTAATGTCGACGCTTTTATCGATTCTGGAGCACTTGAGTGCCTTGTGGATGCCTAATGGGCCCAAGAACATAAAATACCCATCCGCTGCCTCGTGCGGTTGGTTATGGCCGCCCGTTGGGCACCGGGACCATTAAAGAGACCACGGGTTCCTTAACTATGCGCGCCTTCCACGGAGGGCATTCAGAACTTATCCAGTTCTTTTTAGTCGATTCCCCGGCTTATCCGTTAGTTTTAGGGCATTCTTGGCTGGCCTGGCACAGCCCACATATTAACTGGGGTGGTGACAAGGCTGTCATCCTCCAATGGGGTCCGCAATGTGGGTCTCCCTGTAGGCTGACGGTTCCCTGCGTGTCTCGTGGGCGTGGCTATCGCTCTGAGCTTAGTTCGGTCAGTGGTCTCAAGGAGGTTAATTCCCTGCCTGATCAAGGTAGCTCCGCCCATTTCTCTGAGGAGTGAAGGAAGAGCTTAGCCTGGGATTCACTGGCCGACGGAAACTCTTTTTTGGGCGAGGGTTCACTTGACGAGTTGTCTGATTCCCAGATCACGTGTGACCTCCCGCCTGATTCGCCTCCAGAACTGATTAGGGCCTTCCGCAGAGATGATCGTCTGGGGTTGTCCCTTCGAGAGGGGGTCGTGTCATGGTTTGGCAGCCTTCTCCTCATCTCTGCGGACGCTTCCTTTCGGAGCTGATAGAGGGCGCTCCTGCTTTACTTTTCTCCCAGCCGTGCCATGTTTTTCCTCTTTCCAGGCACTTATCTGGCGCACCTGTGTCTCATTTCCTGCTGGCTATATAAGCACTGTGTTTCCTTCTTTCGGTGCTTTAGTGTTATCATTGTCACTGCACAAAGGCGGTAACGCAGTATAGGAATTCAGATGACTACTTGTCCTTTTGATTTTCAAAATATCACGTGGGACTTGTCTGTAGTGTGTTAGAGAATTCTGTTCTTAGGTTTCATTTCTTTTTCGCACTTTATTTTCCTGCCTTGGTTTTCTTTTTCTTGTCTCGCTACTAGACCGTAACCTTGGGTCTCTTCATTGCCTTTTACCTCTGTTTGAAGCTCTCTGTCAGTTTTCAGAGCTTGAGGTATTTCTCTCTGTTTATATTTCCCTGCTCGAGTCTGTGAGCTATCGCCCATTTTACTTGGTTGTTATTATTTGGCTTTCACCGAGATTAACTATCTATTTCTCTGCTCGAGTCTGCGAGCTTCGCCCTATTTTCTTGGGTCGCTATTATTTTCAGCTTACGCCGGTATTGTTTCCATATCTGTTTTATTTTTGCTTGAGTCTGCGAGCTTCGCCCTATTTTGGGGTCGTTATTATTTTGGGCTTTTAGTCAGGAGTTTTTTCTCCCGTTTATTTTCTCCATTTCCTCTAGTGGATGTCCACGTTTCGTGGATATCTTTTTGATCCCCTCTGTCGCGTCTGGTCCTCTGAACCCGACTCCCCTTACAAAGAGTGGATGTGTGTGTTTTAGCTTAGATGACTGAGTCATTCTACTGTTATGATGCTTGCCGGCAGCTCATTGCACCACTCCAGGAGGACCAATGAGACAAAAAAAAGACAAGTTTGGGTGTTGCAAACACAATTGGGAGGAAATAAAACACAACAAAAAGTTGCTGAGCAGCAAGCCTGTGCATGGGTTTAATGTCTGATGATACTGTATGAAGAAAACCTGCCCTTTGCATATTTCAGGCTGATACAGTGGCAGTGTTCTGAATGAGTTTATGTAGTATGGCGGCAAGGGCAGAGAGACTGGCTAAATTAGTTTCACTAGTCAGAGCATAATATGATATTCCAATGGCCTGGAAGTAAAGCTGAGAAGAGTAGGAGGTTAATTTAAGCATATTTACTTAACTTTACTTAAGTTTAGTATTTTTCAAGAATTTACTTTGTACATGCATTTGTATGTTGTTAAACAAAGCAAAATACAGTATATTCGAGTCAACATGACGTCGAGTTGGAATCTGAAGGTGCATTTCCAGACTTCTCCGCAGGGTGGCACTGTGACAAATGCCGTCCCTGTTAGCGTAAATTCTTAGGTGCACATGCGTAATAGCGCGTGTAGGAAGAGCAAGAGCAAGAGAATTAGCATTAATTCCCCAATCCCCAGCATTTTGTTTTCCAGTGTGCTTTTGCTTAGAGTTAAGTGTCCGAGATGGCTGACGGTGATATTGAAGAGTTCATTGAACAGAATCGACATTTGGCCGAGCTAATCGACACGTTTAGGAGCATCTCAGAGAGCGAAAAACATTGGAAGTCCAGGAGAGAGTTCATTTTTAGAAACATCAACGACTACGAAGATCCACACTTGGACCATCTTCTGGCTTTGTCCATGGTTTGGGCGAACAACGTCTTCCTCGGTTGTCGGTAGGTAATGTAGCGTAATTTAGCCATGTGGCCGCTGGAAACAACTCTCTAGCGAGCTATTCCAGTAACGTTAGGTATGTACTAATTTAAGCATGTTTTTGGTATGTGCACTTAGACGGCGTTTTAACTTAGTAACGTTAACGTTAGTTGTAGCCGGAAACTGGTCAATGAATGAATGAGCGATGACGTGTGGAGATTTGTTAATGTTACTACTTACTGCAATGCATTTTTTGATTTGTAAATGGATGTGGTAAGTTGCTTAGTAGTAAATATTGGTGTTTGTCAAATCCAGTGGTTGGTCAGTTACAATGATGGACAGCTTGCTACTTAACGAGAGAGCTTGCTGATGTCAAGTTTTCACACTCAGTTTAAATGTTTGCTTGTGTGTTATTAATCCATCGCATGTGTTTTTTAAACAGGTATAGCCCCGTACTTCTGGACAAAGTGAAGGAAATGGCAGAAGGAATTGTAGTACTCGATCCTCCGGTTTTTAAAACAAGAGACGAGATAGTTAAACAGAAGGTAAAATGTAGTATTAACTTTACATATTCTATAAGGGAATGAGTATAAGTTTTATGGCTTTACTATGTTTTGTTGGAATGAGCTTTATGTAAATGGAACATGATTTATAATCGAAGCGTATTTCGCCCATGCGTTTGCGCTACATGTTAACCGTGTAGGCTACCTGTGAATGTTGGTTACATGATGTAGAAAAATAACGTCGCGATTCAATCGTATATTGCTAGCTGGTTAGTTTGCTAGCTAACCATGTCTGACAGCCACGTGACTGCAATAACGTGAGATTAATGTGGCATGTGTAGAACGTATTGGAAAAACCTTTAAAAGCAATCGTTCATCTCATTTAAATATTTACATATTTCTATGGGTATTTTAAGTATTGAATAGCCTACTCATAGTTGGAAGGCGCTTGATTTTGTGGTGGTTTATGTATTTTACAAAGTTTTTTCCAGTAGTTGTACATATCCAGTACGATCAGTGCCTGAACTTTTGGAAATTCAACGATGACATCATTAAGATGCCATTTTCCAAAGCGTGAAATCTTCTAGATTCTGGTTACAAGCAGAAAACAAATGACACTTTGCAGTATCCAATTGTTTGTGATTGTCAGCACAGCAGCTTGCACTTTCGTCATATGGTAATGACATTAAAACTATTTAATTGAAATATAATCACAAGGTCTTTGTGATTGCTTCCAAATGCTCACAAATACTTTTTATTATGAATGTTTTGCACTCATTCAGAGGAAGAAAAAAAACATACTGAGAACAGTTAATGACTTGAACACACATTTGTGCTTCACAATACAACGTTTTTCATATAATTAAGTATTATTTTGCATTAAATAATTCTGGAGAATTGCAAAGTAGATTTACTCTTAAGAAATGCTTGAAAAATCAAAACCCTCTATCACAGGTCTATATTGCATAATTAAGTTTATTATCAGTAATATAATGCTTCTTCTGCTTCCTTATGTACAGCATTGATTGACGGGACCTGTCCAGTGAAAGGGAACGCAGTGGATTAAACCCACAGAACATTCATTTTTTAAAGGGATAGTTGACTTTCTGGAGTTTAAAAAATATATATATTTCAGTTTAATGTGTTTTGATTGACCAAGATAGGTTTCTTGGAGGGATATTTTAAATGCTTTCTGATGATCTGCTGGCTTTACAATGGTGGGTATCAGGGTTTTTTTTTTAAAATGTTTGTTTTTCCATCAGCTTGGTTCCAATGTTTTACTTGTACTCAACATAAACCAGTTTGGTATACATGTGATCACTACACAGGCATCTAATTATCCAATTGCCTGATATAGCTGCAATGCTGTGGCCTAGTATTTGATTGATATGCAAGTCCCCAGATGGATGCCCATCAATGCCCTGGTAAATAGTATTAGAGTATTGAGGCATATTTTTGAGGTCACATAATGGGTGCTTGTTTAAGGTGGCTTCCATAGCAACCCCATGGCTGTGGTGTCACTACCCTTTTTATAACAAAATAAGTAAAACTTCAAAGATGTGTCAAAAAGAGCAGCATGCATTGTGACCTTGGTTCAGGAACAAATGTTATCTACCAAGAGTACATCAAGTCTGTAAAATGCATTTTATTACTTGTATACATCATATGAAGTGTACATTTTTTAAAATAAATTCACAAAAACTGACAATCTCTCCTTGAAAAATGTCTGCCAGTCATATTGTTTTAATATGCTGAACCTCTCATAGTAACCTATTTAGTTACCATTAATTGGATGAAACGCAACTTTCATCAAACAAAAAAAAAATACCACATAGCAGGCTAGAAAAACGGTTATGTTGTCAAATGTGGAGTTTATATGACAGCCCTTGATCAATTCTGACCAGTTTCATGGTGCAGGCAGTCTTTTTGACATCTCAACCTGTCTTTGCTCAGAGCACCTGCACCATAGCATCCATTTGTGCCAGAATTGCATTGATTTGATATGCTTTAAATGAAAACTATTGTAACTTCTCATGTTGTGCACAAGATACACAAATAGCCTTAGTTGATGGGATTTATGTACACTAGCTTTAATAACCAAAACTAAGGATCAAGTCCTCCTTTTACACTTTCCATACTCAAGACTCATCTTGCAGAATTCTATGGAGTAGCAATGTGTCAAACAAAACTAAAGTTTGGTAATTTTACCAATAAGACTGTTCTTCAAATCAAGAGAAACATTTCAAAATAAAAGCCCTTTAGAAACTCAACAGTAACAGCTTCAATCCAACAAAAAATATTTTACAAATTCTGTTAGCAATAACTTATTTCACATCATGCAATAAAAAGGAAAATAAGATAAATTTTTTAAATCTCTCCGAATGTGTTGGCAAGTAATAGTCCCTACAATTAATATTTTTATTTTCTTGTGGTACTTAGAAATTCTGTCTTGACTACTTTTCTTGATGAGGTAAATGAAAGATTGGGTTTTGATAAGTGTTCTACGGATAATTTCTTTGTTACGAGTCTCTCCAGCTCTGTTCAACGATGGCGGACACCCGCTTCTCGTACTCCCGCTTGTTTTCCTGGTAGAGCTGTGCGGCCTGGCTGTTAGCCGGGCTGTTGGGATTGGGTTCATCCAACAGGGACTTTCAAGGGAAGACAGAACAGTAAACTGAATAATTAGATGCAATTAATTCAAAGAGCGCATGGCACTGCTTTTGGAGGTGGGTCAAATGAACAGAGAACAGGGACATCGGGGGAAGAAACGCCACATACATCTGCAAAATCTTTGGTTCCTGGACTTGCACTGCTATTGAAGGTTATCTAGTGTTTATGGTAATAAAAATACAGTTCACAGCGGAATTTGGACAACTTTGGTGGCGTCAGCATCAATGCTATAGATTACTACAAACAGCTGGGTGCGCACTCGTCACAGGAGAGGATGGTTCAGGCCTACCTGGATTGAAGTTAGGATGGAGGAGACATCGTATGTGGGACTCCACCGGTTCTGAAGAATGTCTAGACATATGCTCCCGTCCGCATAAACTAAAGATTGAAGGTGCGTTCAAAGTTACTATGCATGTTTTCACTGAATTATTCTAACAAGCACAATCACACACTGTTATAACTGTTTTCAGTTAATAGTATGTCAGTAAAAAAGGCTTAATTCAACATGTACTCCCTTCACCTTTCATAAAAATGGATTTGTCCTTGCAAAATCTAGAGGGGCCAGTATAGACAGTTCACAACTCATTCTCGGAGTCTATAGTCACGCTGAATCGCTTACCATTTGGGTGGAACATTTTGGAGATGAACCGAACTGTGGGAGGCTTGTTTGGGTACTCTTCTGAAAATTCTATCACAAGCTTAAAAGTTCCTGTGGAGAGAGAAGCAATTAGTTACTAAAAATACATGCTGCCGCCCCCCCATGACAAGCATTAATCCTTTACCAAGACAGGATTTGGCCCAGCTGCTAATAATGTGCCACGATACTGAGATTAAATACGATTGCTGATGCTGACTCAGCAGGAGACATTGAACCCTTTTTCAAATTCAAACAATCGCAACTCGCTTCCAGCCTTGCATTTTATTCCAGCAAATGCTCATGGTTACTGATTTGTTCATACTAAAGAGCTGTGATTTGTAAATATAAGAACACAGCTGAAACGGACTGAATTGGATCCGAGGAGGACAGCTACACATCTCACCTGCAAGAACCAGAAATCCATAGGTGACTAGCTAATGCTATGGGAGGTAGCTAATGCAAAAGGGGGTAACTAATGCTATAGGTTGCGTATGGAGCAGTAATGTGAGGAACCTTATTTTCCATATGTTTAGCAAACCATTAACTTACCATCTTCAAATGGGGTTCCTTCAGGTCTGTAATTGATGAGACAGAAATACTGAATTACACAATGTTTGCGAATGCACATTGTAATTTGAAAAGGACCGTTCCTTTTGAGAAACAATTTCAAAAGATTAAACCACTAACAAGGACCCTGAACAGCTTACTTTTACAAACAATGAAACAATGCCAAAGAAGCCTTAAATAACCCATGTGTTGGTTGCTTCATCCATGCAATCTGACAAAAACTCAATATAACAAAAACTTTTAGTGTTAAGAGATAGCGCTTGTCCATGCAAGGGCATCAGTGTACAGTACTGGCTGGAGACCCCTGAACAGAAAGTTTCAGAATTTAATCCCAGGTGGAAAACTATAGTTAACCATTGTGTTGTCTTCATATCATGTATGCACCCCAAGTTCACATGGTCAAAAACCTTCACCCTCAACAGGAGGGTTAAAGCAGAGAGTAAGAAGGCTGTAAAAACCCTTTCGTGCCGAAAACAGGGTGAGGGATTCTGCTCTGCAATTTCACATTTCCAAGATAACTCAACATAATTTCCCCATTAATAAACCTCACACTTTATAAAGCCCATGAGCTCATCTTTCTGCTCTGGAGCTGCATTGTTCTGAAGGGTGAAAGGTCAAAGCTCCTCCAAGCCGACCATCTGATGTGCCTGTTTTCTAAAGCGTGTGTGCGCAATAAGCCTAACAGGAGGGGGCGGATTTAAAGCTCACCCAAAAATAACTGCGTTCCACATCATGATATTGTTTTCCGATGGAGCACCGCTCACACCAGCCGGAGGGTCTTCTTGAAGCCTGTGGGTAAAGCAAACAGAACACAAAAGAGTCCTCATTAGGATCCAGGGCTGCGGGGAAGAATGGCCGCCTTTCCAGACTCCTTTAAAATGATACATGCTGGGACTGGAGAGTCGCTTAAAGTACACTTCCTGTTGGGAGCCACAGTCTTTGCCCCGGGGCTCCACACTGTTTGTTCAATGAATAAAGTGTAAAATTACCAATATGTCTTGTTTGTTCCTTGTTACTAATAGAGAGTTCAATCATCCAATCCCCCAAACAACTCAAAACAATAGAGTCAATACCAACAGGAGAATACACTGTTTGACATTGGCAGGGAAATTTGGCACATTTCACTTGGGACCCCACCCACATAATCATCCCATGCTCATCCCACAAATGCATGATCCTTACAAATGGGACATCATTGTAAAGGGAAATTAACAGGCTTTCCAATGATATAAGATACAATGCTAATAATAGTGACAACAGAGATATGATCGACCAAACACAAATTTCCAAACTTTTTTTTGAGGGGTTTAGATTCCCCATCCTGGAAAACGTGCCCAAGTGATGTATTTTGCGTTTTTGAAAAGGAATAATTTTCAATATAGTTGATCCGATGGCTTGAAACCTGGGTTTTCCACTGGGGCTCCATGAACCCCTGAAGGTCCCTGAAGGTACTGTAGGGGATCCCTGGCCAGATTTGCGATGAAATGACTATATATATTTAGAAAGTAGTTGAAAATATAAACCCTTTTTGTAAATATAATACTTTTTAACCTCTGATGGGGGTCTCCTGGATGCCTTTAAGCCTGGGTGGGGGTCCCCCAGGATGCCTTTAAGCCTGGGTGGGTCATAAAAGGGTTACTTGTGTTCCAAACGCAAGCATTTGTGGACTGGCCGTGTTAAACAGCTGCTTTAAGAAGTGAGTAGATTAAGCTAAGCTAAAGCGCTCCCTGTGAGCCAGCATTGCAACATAAGGCTTGGAGACAGGAAGAGAGAACACCAACCAGGAGGCAAAAACACGTCCCGCTTAATTTGAACAGAAAATAAAAAAAAACCAGTGAGCCATAACCCAGTGAGCCATAACCCTGTGTCGGCTAAATGCCGGTTCATAATAAGGTGCCCTTAAAATACAAAAAAAATTAAAAAAGGTGTGCCCTTGCAGGCAAAGATTCAGCTACCTAAATGACATGGTCAATTTTCAACAAGGCCTTGTCTTGAGTGGTAGCAACATCCTCTACTAAACCCCAGGATATTTTAAAAGTATTATTTCAAATTGTTTATGTGCTTCAGTACATGTTCACAGGCTCCCTTAATGAAGAAAATCTGTTCAATATTTTTTTAAATATGTAGATGGAAGGGTTAATAATAATAATACATAGCCTTTATATGGTGCCTTTTACATTGTCAAATCACTTAACAGTAAAGAGGGCAGCCCATCTCAACCTCCTCAAATGACCCTTTTTGAGGAATTTGAAGGTAATTTGGGGAATTTATACTGTGAACAATATTTTTTTATATTTTTCATAAATCGTCTTCGGTTTTTCATGTATTGTGCCTATTTGAGGGGTCACTGTAAATATTTTGCACATATATTTAAGGAGAAAACCATGGGTTTTAAGAAATGTCAAACAAAGATAATGTTGGTTTACCACAATGTGAACACATTTATTTGTATGCTTCTTTTTTCAAATGCAGTTTGTTTAACAAAAAGCACATTAAATAAGTAAACATACCAAAATCTAATTTAGTAATTTCCTTCCATCTAAGACAGGAAATGAGATAGGCCTTATTTAACCTTATTTAGTTATTTCTATTATCCCTTTTGAGTTTTGACTAAACAAAAACTTGAAGTTGACTTGCTTGATATAGGGTAATTATTTATCTCAACCACAACTAGCTTCATCTTCAGAAAGACTGGAGAATCTGGACAATTCTCCTCAGATTCAATTTGTGTGGTGTCATCTTTGATGGGCTCAAATATTTAAAGATTGACAGAATAGCCACCAGCTTCTCAACTCCTCAGCCTGTTGCACACTCTGCTGTATGTTCCACCAAACAGTGACCAGTTCCGCTCTGATGCAGCTGATGTTGGAGGGATCTGGAGAATAATTGAAGCTACAGGAGACATAGCTTCACAATCAGGTTGATTCTTTGATGTGTTTGGCTGCCTCCCAGATGGCATCAGCACTCCACAGCCCTTCCTTGCAGGACAATCTACCCAAACTTCCAAGAACTTTCCCCTGGTCTAGATTAAGGTGCTGTACAATGGCAGTGATGGTACTATATGCTGCAGAAACCTGCTCTCCAAAGAGGGACCTGGGCCTGTTCAGCACATTTTTATGTTTGTTTATTGTCTTCTTAAACTTTTTGTGTTTCATTAGCTTCGTTTAAGCATGAGATTGTTACAGTGAGTGGTGATTTTCCCTGGAAAATTCCCTCCCTTTGCAACCCTATAGCTGTCTTTATTGGAAATATGAAGAAATTAAGTAATTGTGTTAAGCCTCTCAGAGCACTCCTGCCTGCTACTCATGTGACCTTCTCTGCCTGTCGCAAGCCTGATGAATAGAGCCTGTTTCTAAAATATCATTCAAATGTCGCAATTCATACGGTGTCATCGGCTATCACAAAGAAGCTCCTGTAGCCAGCCTGCTCTTTTGCTCTGTCACTGCAACCACTCAGCCATTAATGTGCATGTCACACTTCACCTTATACAAGGCAAGACTGTTCACTCCATTTCCTTCCTCCTAGTCTTTTAAATCTGCTATTATCTGTGATTGGAGTGCTCTGGTCCTAACCGCCTCCTTGGCACCTCCTACACGTGTCTGTTCAAAGGGTACCTGCGGGCCCGTCTCTCCAAATGTCCAAGTGCCCATCTTCTCACAGCACCTCTCAGTCTCATCTGTGATCATCTGCTTACTAGGACTCTGATTCTGTCTGACTTATGGTTCTTCATCAGCTATTCAATACTCCATTTCACTTTAGGCATTATCCTGCTCATTTTGCAGCCAAAGCTGCAAAGCTATTTTTAATAACCTTCAATAACAGTGTGATGGTGAACAAAAAAAAACATAATGGTGACTAAACGTGGGTAAAAATTGGATTTTGGTGCCAGCACTCATACCGATTTCCCAGTAATGGAACCACGCAGTATTAACAGAAACTCACAGCACTCAGTTCAATCCATAAGCTGTTATTGTATTTGTAATATACCCAAATATAGTTTGATTCATTTGATTCATTCATTCAATTTGGGCTATAAAATATACTTTTTTCTTCTTTAAATTGTCTCATTTTCTCTAAGATTTATATTATTTGGCATTGTAATACAATTTGTAACAACAATCCAACAGTTTTACCAACATTTCATACATATTTCCAATAGCAGGCAACCTTCATACACTCTCAAGATAATGTTTAAAAGATAGCATCATCATATTAACACCCCAAACTTCTCTACTGACAGAGGAACGATAACACAGATGATTTAATCATAAATCACACATATTATGACCAACAGCTTTCACAACCTAAAAAGCTTCACCGTGTTTTGATTATGGTGCCCAGGGTTGTACTGTGTCACATGGCCAGCAGCCCTACCACCCTGTACCTTTCTCACAGCTAACTGCTAAAGCTAAGCAGCCATACCACTGTGCACCTTTCTCACAGCTAAGTGCTAAAGCAAAGCAGCCATACCACCGTGTACCTTTCTCACAGCTAACTGCTGAAGCTAGGCAGCCATACCACCGTGTACCTTTCTCACAGCTAACTGCTGAAGCTAGGCAGCCATACCACCGTGTACCTTTCTCACAGCTAACTGCTGAATCTAGGCAGCCATACCATGGTGTACCTTTCTCACAGCTAACTGCTGAAGCTAGGCAGCCATACCACCGTGTACCTTTCTCACAGCTAACTGCTGAATCTAGGCAGCCATACCATGGTGTACCTTTCTCACAGCTAACTGCTGAATCTAGGCAGCCATACCATGGTGTACCTTTCTCACAGCTAACTGCTGAAGCTAGGCAGCCATACCACTGTGTACCTTTCTCACAGCTAACTGCTGAAGCTAGACATCCATACCACCGTGTACCTTTCTCACAGCTAACTGCTGAAGCTAGGCAGCCATACCACCGTGTACCTTTCTCACAGCTAACTGCTGAAGCAAAACAGGTGTGGGCTTGGTTAGTACTTGGATGGGAGACATCCTGGGAAAAACAAATTGCTGCTGGAAATAAGTGGCCAGTAGGAGGCACTCTTCCTTCTGGACCAAAAAGTGGAGGAGAGAGGAAAAAAAAACAATGGCTTCCCATTAAATACAGAATAACAAATGTAATTCCTTCAGTACTTATGGGTTCTTCTTTCACATAAACCTGCTACATGCTACAGTCTCAACATAGTCAGATTTTTCCATTTGTAACAGGATTACACCATATGTCTAAGAACCTTATAATACTGGTAGGAATAGGTAGAAATAGGTTCGATAAGCATCCCAGAAACTTTATTTTATAGGAATATCATTACATCTTTGAGTAAAATGCTAATTGATGGCATCCAGGTTTGCCATGTTCACTGGGTAGGATTCAGATAAAATTCTGTCAATATTGTTTCCAACATCCTATGTGTACCAAACTTTTCCCAGGTACAGACTCAAACATTGGGGAATCCAAATTAAATCCATCCAGGGACCTCCCAAACCCTACTGCAGGCCCACCCCACAACCACTATGTAGTACAAGTTCTCTATGCTCCGGAGGTTTTAGGAAGATAAATTCTGCAGCTTAGTTCTTCAACCTTTCTAATACATTCCCTGAAAATATGGGGTTGGTTATTTCCCCCTGTCCTGAGTAATGAGTCATTGAAGCATGTCATTTTCTGTTCCATTATCTATTAGGGTTGTACCTGTTTCTTACCAATGGATGCCACTGTTTTGACTGTCCAATAGACAATAATTGGTACTGAGGAAAGGAGAACGTATGAGAATGTATCAATAAACAGGTTAATTGGCCTCATGGGTTGAACATGAATTTTATCTGAATCCTACCCAGTGAACATGGAAAATTTGGACGCCATCAGTTGGCATTTTAATCAAAGATGTAACGATATTCCTATAAAATAAAGTTCCTGGGATGCTTATCTAACCTGTTTCTACCTAATCCTACCAGTATTATAAGGTTCTGAAACGTATGGTGTAATCCTGTTACAAATGGCAAAATCTGACTCAAAACTTCAATGTCAGCAGGGCATTTCCCAAGACACCAAAAATATGGAACGCAATGGTCTAATAAATTGGGACCATGTCAATTTTTAAACCCAGATTATTAACCTTTGTGTCTTCGTATTAGCCTTTCTTATAGTTAAAAAGACCCTTTTACCCGTGGCTATATGCATTTTGCTAACATGCAGCCCTGATTACTCCATGCAGCCTAATTTTAGCATGGGCTGAGTTGTATTACAGAGAAGTTATCACACCATACAACCACCCACTTACAACATACAGACCAATGGGCTTCCTTCTCGCTCACCCATGCCTCACAATTCCTCCCTCTACTGGATGCCATGGAGATCCCACATCAATTCCAACAAGCAATTTGTTCCAACCCAGAGCCATGCAAGGAAACTCAACCTCTGACCAGCGCCAAGCTTGCCATCTCTACCTCAGCTGTTAGCAACTGATGGTACTGTCAATTCTCTCTGTTACAGGTACCTTCAATTCAATGGTCGACCAAAACAAGGCAGATTTGCTCTTTAGGTTAATTTGCTGCCAGTAGACAACAGAGGAAGTGTTTTTTGTTGTATAGGCCTTCACAAGAACATATAACTCATCTTCCTCAATGGTGGTCTACCAGAATGCTTTTATTTTTTTATTTTAAATCAACCATAGATAAACCACAGCACTTGAACTGCCACCAATCTCTGCTATGTCTGCTGCTAAACGAAGGCATTTCTTAAAAAAAACTTTACTGTGCATAACCTTAGCAACATTACACAGCATTTCTCCCTTCCTGACAGCTTAAGAGATGACCGCGTATAGTCACCATGTGGTTTTCTAACTCCATCCCTACACAGCCTTTCTAACGGGGTCAACGGCACTTAGATCAGGGACACGGTTGGTTCTGTGATTCAGTGAATCTGCACGGTTCCTACTCTTCATTAGAAAAGAGGAACGAGATGGAGTTTCTCCGTCATGGGCCCCTTCCACCGTGTAACAATGAGCTCTCCCACTGGAGTGGTAACATGGAGTCAGATTACCCTGTCACCATACCCTTCTTTTCTCTGCAGGCAGTTTTCGGCAGGTATCTGAATACACCTTGTTCCACCAACAGGTGCCCAGCGTGGACGGTTTCTTACAGAGCTATTTCTCATCTGGAGACCAACAGCAGATGGGAGCCTGGAGTTACACCTGACCCTGGTGAGGTACACTCTTCGATAAACACCCTTCCCCTGAGACAAGCCCTTTATCATTGCGCCCAACCATCGGTTAAGACTGTTTTAAATAAAACATGCACTCAATTCATCACCTGTCTGTCTATGTTCCCCTTTACTGACCAAAGATTATGCAAATGGAAAGTTACATTCCAAGACCCTACAAACAGCTTGTACTAGTAATATCAAGGGTGCTGTCTTAAGTGTAATTTTACAAGGAATTAATCACGGTATTTTTCATTTCATCTATTTATTTGGTTTGTTAAAAGGTGTGTTAACCAAGGTCTAATTATTTAAAAAAATATATTAACCCCGGCAACGTAATCACAACTGTTAAACGGTAGAACTAGAAGGGCACTTTAACTAGCCGACTATTTCCGTTAAGACCGAAAGCAACTCCCTTTACATACCCGTCTGTCAGATTTTTAAAAAGCTACTTTTCAATTGATTTAGGCATCAGTACTACTACTACTACTACTACTACTACTACTCATAATAATAATAATAATAATAATAATGGTAAGTTTTAAATACCCAGCCTTACATGAACGGTTTCCATTGTAAATGTTAAAGGGGAGTTTGAGGAGGTTCAACAACACATTTGGGAATACTCAAATTAGGATCCTAGATTCCTCCCTAAGCAAACATATTGAAAGCAGCCTATAAACACCGAGAATAACATCAGAGCAATTATACTAGAGCAGAGGGAATGGAGTTTTCATAACATGTTGAAAGCTAGCTATCATTGTATAACTTGTCCTAGCTCAATCTTGCCCCTCGATCCCCTTACTACATATGTGCCTACTGCCTAGTTAAAGTTTGGTTTCCTAAGAAGCAATAGACCATATACTGTATCAGATGCTGATAATGATCTTTTCAAATTTAGCAACTGGTCATCTGATTACCCAGATCAATGCCAAGACAAACGCCCACAGTCAGGACATAAAGTTACATTAATGTAAGTTAACTATAACTTAGCTATAATTTTATCACCGCATCAAACTGTAACCTTTGTAATCTTATCACAGAATACCCTTGATTTTGAGAGCTGGTGAATGTTGCCGGCTGACTGTGGAAGATTTTTGCTATTGTCACGAGTGAAGTTAACATTAGCCTGCTAACGTTAGCTAAGTCATAATCCTAAACAGCTAGCAAACTATCTAGGTACTAGTATCTACAAACATTGGAGCTAGGCAGCAACTACCGCAGCTGTTAGCTAGCTAGCTAATACAAATGACAGTGAAACATTGCAGAAAAAACATTTACGAGCGTAGCGAATCAGCGGCTACCTTTTGAAATCTCTCATAAGCCGTCTTCTAGCAGGCGTCGACATTTTCAAGTCACAGAAGATGTTATTTAATCATAAAATCCAGCCCGAGCCGGTACATAAAGGCAATATTGCTGCTCGTACCCTTTTCTCCTTCCTTCCACAACTAGGGTGACGTCATATACGTCCACGAGAGAAAAGGGCAAGACCATTCTATTAGAATAATCTACTTCTACAATAAGCAAACTATTTTCAAGTTTAGAGCATCATGTTCATGGCACGATATTAATTAAGATCTTTAAAATATGTAAATCTCTACATTAATTATTTTTCTTCTCACCGATATAACTGATAAGCGTATATGTTGTGTTTTAGTACCCCACCCCCTCGCAGTACAAGTGGTATAATCTGAACAGTAATAACTATTGGATGCTGAGTTGAGGGATGAGGAAAGGTAGAAATCTCTAAGTAGCATCGTTCTTCATTGAGTTAGAAGATATCATTTTGATATTTATATATTTGTTTTATTTTATATTGGCAGCTATTGAACATTCTAACTGTGTAGCGTGCGTTTTGATTTTACCTACAATTGTCACTTGTGAACAGCCTTTCATTTTTTGAGCAAATATTTTTTCTCAAAAAGGTATCTTGTCGAGCCAGACTACATTCATTTAGGCTCACCATTCTTGAAATCAATTTTCGTCTGTGTTTAATAGTAGCTAGTTATCTGATGTCGCATATTTTGATCACATGGCAGTCAATTTAACTGGTGTGGGAAAGCAAAATTAAGATTAGATTAATGTTGTCTTTAATTTAAAAAAAAAGAGATCATATGTAGTGCCAGTACAGAAGTACATGCGAGTCTGCAGCAGATGCTGACATCATTCCTTGGAATTAGGACAAGCGCTGATTGTTACATATTGTTACCATTTGACTACACGTACAGTATATTCTAATAATTTAACAGGAATAATAATAACTTTGAGGAGTTTTGATTTCTAATGTATCAAACTAAAATACTAAAAGACTGATCACACTAGTTGCAGGATTAGTTCAATTCTGATCACAGGAGCTATTTGTTTTTAGTATTTGTACTTGTGTATTTACAGTCAGCACAATTAGGGGCAGTGTGAGCTATTTGTTTTCAGTATTTGACTTCCTTTTGAGTGCATTTTATTTTGACCTGTGGCATCAGTGGCTTTTGAACTATTTCTGCATTCTTTTGCAAACTTAAATAAATTGAAAAATAGCGACTACAAAGTCATGGAGACCAAGAAGCTGATGTGTTTAGAATCTGCACTCAAGTCATGCAATCCAGGTAAGATTGATACACTAGCACTCTAGGAACCCCTAGTCATTTGGGAATAATTTCACATAGTGAATATGTGAATCACATAATCCATATTACTCCGTGTTTAGGGGTACCAACAATAATTTATACAGTCCCTTGCAAAAGTATGCGCAATTTTCACATTTTGTTGCTTTGGAGCTTGTATTTATGACACTTTCATTGATTAACTGATTCATATTTGTTTGATATACAAGCAATACACGTATTTGCAAACAAAGACAGTTAAGTAAAAATGTTAAATAAAAATAGGGATATTCTGATTGCATAAGTATTCAATCCCTGTGCTCTGGCAGCTCTAAATGAATGCAGATGCGCAAAACATAACCTGAGCCATACGACGAGTTGGCTATCCTCTGCCTGTGTGCCACAAAAGTGATTATTGTGATTTCAGAATTAAAAACACAAAGCTGAAGTCCAAGGAGCTTTCTCAGCCAGTCAGGGATAAAAGGGTGATTCTGTTCAAAAGGAACCGATTAGGAGAATGATACAAAAGATATTGAAATGTTTGGATATCCCAGTGAGCACGGTTGGCAGTGAGAAAGAAGTGTAAGCAGGATGTGTCTCGGTGGTGAGGCCTGCGAGAGCACTATCCATACGCTCATTGTGAGCCGTGACGTTCAAATCCGGCTGCGCGACCTTTGTCAAATGTCTCTCTCTTTATCTCGCTCCATTCTTACTGGCTCTACACTGTGCTGTCCAATAAAAAGCTCTAAAAATAGTAAAAAAAATGTGTTAAAAAAAGTGGAAGTGCCATCATAATAGCCAAATCGTTCAAGAAAAGGCCGTCACTCCAAACAAGAAGGAAACAGGCGAGGGAAGTCGCTGTGGGACCAACAAATACGTTAAAGACAGCGAGACAATTCAGTGGCTGAGACAGTCTTAGGGGCACTGCACAATCCTGGCCTTTATGGCAGGAAGGAAGAAAGAATCCTATATCTATACAACCCACAGAACCTGCCTGGAGTTTACAGGGGTGATCCAAATTTGGGAAAGGTTTTTCTGGTCAGGTGAGACTAAATTAGTGCTTTTTTGGTAAAAATGTAAAGCGCTATGTCTGGTGCAAAGTCTGCAAACCTAACATTGCACAGGTCCCATTTAACAGCAGCCCTACAGTGAAACATGGTGGTAGCAGTACCATGCTACGGGGATGCTTTTTTGCCAGAGACAGGGAAACTTGTCAGAACTGAAGGAAAAATGGACAGTGCAAAGTGCAGGTAAATACTGGTAGAGAACCTACTTCAGTCTGTTAGACCTGAAACTGGCGTGAGAATTCACCTTTCAGCAGGACAACAATCCAAAGCACAGGAATTACAATGGAGTCGGTCAAAACTAAAATGGTGAATAATCTGAATATCCTTAAATGGACCGCCAGAATAAAGCTGTTATTGTGGAAAAAAGATGCTTCCACCAAATGGGTCTGAATACTCATGCAAGCAATATCTTTCATTTAGTTGCATTTTTCTTTAAAACATTTTGCTGACATAATTTTCCTTTAAAAAGTTTCAGTTTGAGCATGTTAGTATTGAGTCAAAATATTAAATGGAAAAAACTGTGAATGAAATCCAGCAAAATGCGAAAACTGTCCAAGTCTGAATACTTTTGCAAGGCATTGTATATTTCTAAAAATAAAAACAATCTGAACTCTGCCCAGTACAAGAGTTGGCAAACCAAAGCTCAATTTCGTTCAGGAATCCATGCCACTCAACAACTCCGGGAAAGAATAGGTTGTGCTTTCCTTTAAGCATTTAGTGCCAGCACATAAATATAGCCTGAGGTAACGGCAAAGGGGCTGTATAGAGAATCCCAAGGGTGCTCATTTAGCCAAGCCATGCTTCCACTTAGCCTAGCCAAAAGGGCAGCGAACAGAACAGCTTCACCATACCTCCAATCTTTGTACCTTTTCCACAATGGCCACACCTCTCACTTTTTCCATCCTTGGGGTCACTTGCTGTTCCTTCCATACTTGGTCACTTTCCCCAGCCACAATGCCTCTCTGTACTGCCCCCCAGTGGTGGAATGAGCTTCCTACAGTGATCTGGGCAGCAGAGTCATTGGCTATCTTCTGATACACAATGAAGACCCACCTCACCAGACTACATTTAGATTTCCCTGGAATTCCCACCCCCCTGGACTCCTATCTTATGTAATTAATTAATTAAAGTTTTTAACATATAATTTTAAAGGTTTTATGTTTTTTCAGGGGTGTATGCTTTTACTATTCATTTTATATGGTTCCAGGTCAGCACAGCTTACTTATATTTCATACATAGTGATGCTGCATATACACTTGTTGTTCAATGAATGTTGTTGACAACAGGTCTGACACTGTTGCTTATATAACTCCAGTGGATACAATTACAGTATGTTCATTAACATAATAAATAGCTCTGGGTAAGGCCATTTGTTAAATACATGTAATGTCATGTTAGGTAACTTAATCTTTAAAACAGTGTGCAGGAGTTGGGCCTGTTTTTAACACTACAGAGAAGACCTTTTATCGAGTTATACTTCTGGTTCATTAAGTTGCGGGTCTGTGAAGGGACTATTGCAGGGATATTCAGCTCCCCCTGTCAGTCCCAATGTGTGTCTGGGGAACAAGCTCTCCGACACTAATAGCGGTGCGTCAATAAAGACTGAAGCCATTAGTCCAACACAGGCAACAATGTAAAATAGCGTGACAGAGTACATCCTTTCCATAACAGCTGTCTTCAGATGCACATACCTCCACCGGCCCGACAGATCTATTTACAACAGCCACTCTGTCACCCAAATGATTCATTATTCACTTTATTACCATGCAGTGTACCACCAGAGGAAACAAGAGCAATGTACGTCAGCACTAATCAGAAGTGATGCCATGTGATTATACTGCTAATTGTTTGATTATGGTCGTGCCATTTCCCCTCCAAATGTTCGACCATAATAATTGAATTATGGCAGATTTACTCACAAAGAGGCTGAACATTCCTCCGGAACAAAGGGATGTGTGGACGTCTTCGGTCCCATTGATTTAGGAGAGACTGCCGCCGCTATATTTATGGAGCGAGACTGCAGCAGCCAGTGATGATGACAGGTGTGAGCGAAGAGTTGTGCCCCACTATATTTCACTCTCAGGCTGGCTTTGCGCCTTTTCTTTTGAGACTGGAACCTTCATTCCTAAACGCTCCTCCTCACCGTAATTCACACGTCAGCCTCTTGCCTGATTTAAAGAGAATTAAAGGATTGGCGGGCTCACAATTCTTACCGCCGTGGAATTCAAGCGAGTGGTTTTTCTGTGCAGCGACTTTCTCCCCGGGTTGCAATTACCATTGCGGTTGTCTGAAGATGTGCTTTTGCAGATCAATGAAAAGAAACACATCAAATTGTCACTTTAATGTAAGTTGATCCACTGTGTCAAATCATGCTGGGACACATTAAGTAAATGGGAATTCATGATGGGGAATTTAGAAAAAACTTTGTTCTACAACGGATCTAAGGGAAGGAAAGGATTGCAGTAACCTAACCCACAAGCAGTACGTAGAAGATTTTATGGCTGCAGTGGTATGGCATTTCACACTGGGAAACACATCTACTTATGTTTGATCCTCAAATGAGGTTGACCAATACTTTCAGCCTGCTGCAATTGTTGTTGTAATACGAAACCTGTGCTCATGGTTTATCTAAAGCATGCCTGTTGCTGGGAAACAGCTAAGGCGTACCTGTGGAAACAGCCATATTAACTCATAGCAACAAGATAATAAAAACCCAATACTGCACAGTACTTAGATGTCATAGTATATCATTTTTTACCTGCAGAGTTCAACTGGTACATTCCAACAGGCCATTCCAACAACTTCATCTGACCTGTTTAATTAAAATGCTAACAGCTCAATAACAGTCAAAAGCTAATACTAAAGAAGGTCTTAGAGACATAGGGCCTGATTTACTAAGACTTCTAGCATGTGTAAAACCTTTTAGCACCCGCAAAACTAATAACACAAGCAATGATTGGTCCAAAATAAATACCATGACCAATCATTGGACATGTTATTGGTTTTGCGTGGGCTAAAAGGTTTTGCATATAGTAAAGGTATTAGTAAATCAAGCCCATAATGTGGTTAGTATGAGTTTGGAGAACCAGAAGACGAAGACGAACTGGTTTAGTCAAATGATGTTCCTGTGCTAGTAATATGCCATAATTACTACACACATTGACTAGAAGGTTTTGCAGTGCAAAATGGGTCCAGAAAGTAATATTTTGCTGTTTGGGTTTGAGCTTGAATCGAAGGAACCACAGTAAGAGGTGTGATTTCTGCATGTGCATTTAGCAGCAGGGCTGACTACAATGTAAAGAATCAATGCCAATCCCCTTCAGCTCCGGCTCATGAGCCAATCAGCGGGCAGACTTTAACCAGTCAATCAGTTAAGCGGAGTGGCGTTTGTGTGTTTAAGAAAGGCATGTGTGCATCTGAGATAAAAACACCAAGAATGATGCCTACCTGCCTTTTGGCCATATTATAGTACAGGTGTCAGAAACACTAAGAATGATGCCTACCTGCCTTTTGGCCATATTATAGTACAGGTGTCAGAAACACTAAGAATGATGTCTACCTGCCTTTTGGCCATATTATAGTACAGGTGTCAGAAACACTAAGAATGATGCCTACCTGCCTTTTGGCCATATTATAGTACAGGTGTCAGAAACATTAAGAATGATGCCTACCTGCCTTTTGGCCATGTTATAGTACAGGTGTCAGAAACACTAAGTGGGTGAACGTTAGTTGGGAGGTGTTATTATTAGAAAACACATGATTTGCCAAGTTTGCAATCAATGCTTCTGTAAGAGGGAATTCTGTTTCTGAGTTCAGTGCTTCTGTGGGGAGTCACAGGCAAAGACAAATTCTGTGGTATTCAACAGGACAGAGCATTCTGAAACCAGTTAATCACAAAGCAGGCAAAGTATTATATTAAAATCACTTCATTTGTAATAAAGAAACTATATAGCTAATAAGTCTGTAATATGTGCAATCCTGATCACTCATATTAATGGAGATAGGTGCTTACTGTATGTGTAAAACATATCCAGATTACAATGTGTAAAACATTTGGTTAAATTACATTACAGGCATTTAGCAGACACTCTTATCCAGAGCGACTTACACAGCTTTTTTTCATTTTCACATAGTGTCCATTTACTGCTGGATATATGCTGAAGCAATGCAGGTTAAGTGCCTTGCTCGATGGTACAAAGGCAGTGTCCTACCTGGAAATCGGTAGGTCAGTTCCTTAACCATTATACCACACTTATTTATTTATTTTGTCTAAAGTAAAATCCACTCTTTCTATTTCAACAACTTTAAACAGTAAATATATAAAGACTAAATGGGTAGGCCTTCCAATCACCATAATCCCATTGTTTGAGCGCTGCTTCAAGGCAATATAAATTTAGCCTGGCATAAACAAATAGGTAGAAATAATTTTGCCTAAAAATGTAAATCTCTACTTGGTCACACTGAAAGTCATGTGAAGGTTTGGGTGAAATCTGGGAAATGTACAGTAGGTACCGGCCTCCTTCTATTACCGATATTAACCACTAGATGGCAACGATGTCTACAGATGTAAAGGTGTCTTGCAGCGCTTGCAGTTCTTTCAATCGACACTACTTCATAATGTGAATTGTGCTTTTTTCACTATTTTTTTAAACGCCCTGTTATAATTCTAGACTCTCTGAGTCTTTTTTGGTTATCTTTCGTTTCCACACAGGGAATTATAATGGAGAAAACCGCTATATAGCTCAGCATGACGATCAGAATTATATTGCACTGCTGTGGATCATTTCTGATCATCATTTCAGAAAACTGATGTCAATGCAATTTTCTGAACTGTTACTAATTCGTTTTAAAAATTGATCCTTAATTTTCAACAGATTGTGTTATATAGGCATCAAAAATCAAGCTGTATTTGTCAGCATAGCATGTGTTTGAACTGAACGAAAGACAGATAAAGTGTTGTAAAACGCTTTGCTGTTCTAGTGTTTGAAATGGCTTTGCTTGACGGATGTGGTTCCCTTTTGGTTTTCCACCTCTCTTTGGTCTTTAAATCATTCCAAAGACAAAGCACCTAAACTGAATAAATTAACAGAAAATAATCATAACAATTGAATACACATGTATTCCTGCATTCATCAATCTTTCAGTTATTTGAAGTGCTAATGATGTTCAAAGCTTTGATGATTTGGGTTGCGTTCATTTACATTTATTTTGACACTTTATTGATATTTATGGAAATTCAGGAGGTTATTTTCATAATGAGTCATCCATTGGGGGAGAGAACCCTTTTTTACTGCTGCTGTTGCCTTTAGTGTTGGAAAATGATTGCCACATAGACTGTGTTGTATTTTCACATCTTAACACAGTAATATACAAACTATATGGATTTATGTATGTATAGTTATGGATAGGTATGGACAAGGAGATCTCTGAAAATTATACAAACTCATCTGAAACTAAAATGTAACTGAACAGAATCTACAGCTTCCATCTATCCACAGCATGGTTTGCCCATAATGTGTTTAAGCAAGTTTTATTATTATTATTATTATTATTAATTATACAATATTTCTCATCTTTGAGGAACTGCCAAATTCGTTGTGCTCTATAATAAAGGCATAAAAATGTAGCTCTCATATTTCACTCAAAACTAAGAATAAAATGTTTTGTAGTTAGAGTGTACAGAGTAAGCTTAGCGTGGAGAAGCCTGTTTTCAGTCAGTTTTTCACATCGATATATTAATTAATATATTATAATATATATATAATATTTCATATATTTAGCAACTGCAATGGACTTTGTGTATTGAAGACATTATTAATTCTTGAGTATTACAAAGGGTTTACCCTAGAACAGCTGTGAAACATCAGTACCTTGACATCAGATTAAATCTATCATCTCAAATGGAAAATACTGAACGCTAATCATATTTCTTTTAAGTAAAATGATGAAAGGTAGAAACGATAGAACATGTTACATAGCATATTGTATTCAGCACATAGGTTTTAATTCACAGTTTCAGATTTAAATGGTGTTCATCCATATAAGTGTGTAGCATTGGTAACCAAATAAGTATGGGCCTTTTTTCAAATGTTTATTTGCCTTTCTAATCACATTGTTTACTTTTGTTTTGGTTTACACACTAGATGCCTCCTCTGAGTAGCATACAATGAGGTGGTGGTTTCTTTGCAGCATCACTATGCAATTTCAGGTACAAACTAAAAATAAGTTGACTTACTGTGAAACCTACTTAATTTGAAATGGATCATTTCTATAATTTTATTTTTGGTTGTTTTAACAGAAAAACCTATATCCAAATTGAAAACTTTTACTAACTGGGCAGTAGAGTGTTTCCATGGCTGTGGTTCAAAGACACATTTTTGTCATGTTTTGGCTTAATGATTCATTGTTCATGCTGCAGTGGAGATTTCAGGTGGAATTTATCATGTATTCATTTTTATTACCACCCAAAAAATAAACTGCAGAAAGAGACAACATACCGGTTAGGATATCTGCCACACCCCTTGTAAGTGTCTACAGCCATGGTTCGAGCTTCACTGCAACAGGAGTGTTTTTTTTCTTCTATTGTGACATATTATAACACAGAATGACTTAGACTGAAAATATGGTTACATCCATTCTATTTAGAAATTAAGCTAAAATTGAATAGAAGGATTTCCATACAATCTGAACTGAACGGAACTAAAGTTTAAGGTTATGCATGGTGGTCAGGTCAGCCAAGGATAACAGCTGTTCACATTAAAAAAAAAAGAGTAATATAACTAATTGATATAAATGACTTGAAACTAAGGGAATTGGTCTCTCTGTCTGATTTTAAAGCTCTTATAAGTGCAATGACAAATGATTTGGTTGGTACTTGTCGCTGTTTGTAGGTATTTTAATTTAATTTATTTTAATGGTTTTAATGCATATTTTCTATGTTTCCTTGTTGCTTGTTGTTGTGTTGTCTGTAACTTTTTATGCTGCTATTTTTGGCCAGGTCTCCCTTGTAAATGAGATCATCGATCTCAATGGGACTAACCTGGTAAAATAAGGGTTCAATAAAAATAAATAAATAAATTGAATTTGTAAATATGTCACTGACGTCATCTTGTACATTCATCTGTAGATGCACACCATCATAAAATTCAACAGCACATCCAGACAAGAGTAAGTCATGAGTCGTGAGACAAATAATAAGGCATAAATGTTGAATGGATTCATTTTGATTTGGTTTCTCCTCACCTCCTGCAGGCATTTGATCTTGAGCCAGCATACATTTGCATGTTATTGTGCAATTCATTTTTAAGAAAGACTTTCCAAGAAGCAGACTTCAACAGAACTGGATTCACCTTTCATAATAAGCATGTTAAGGTCATGCTTAGTAGAGTTGCAAGCTGATTCTAGTCTTCACTTGGCTCTCATACACACAGTCCTGAGTTTTCATTGTCTCAAATATATTTTGGTAGGACACAAAGCTTCAAGTTTGTTTATGAGAATTGTTGTGCTCTTCTGGGTTTTGTTAAAAACCCTGAAAACTACATTTATTTGTTTCATTTTTATTTTATACATATATAATTATCAGCTCTCCATACACTTCTGACAAGCTCTATTTTTTGATAGTATTAGAAAAACACACGCTTCAAAAAAAAAAATGAAAGCATACATATCAAAATATTGAGTTTGTTCTCATATGTAATCCAAATATTATTCAATTAACTTAATATCTTCCCTATTCAAGCGTTTTAGATACCTATATGCTTTTTCTTTTTCTGAAGAGTATATATCTCTTGCCTTAAGTCGACAGCCTGCTGGCAAACACCTGCATAAATTTTGAAGATTGACGGCTACGAGTTTCTGTTAAGCAAATCTTTACTTTTTTTCCCCAAGCGATTTTAGGTTTACATGCAATCCAAATTAATCCTCATTCTTTGCTTACAGACTAAACATAAATATCATGTATAAGGGAAATGCACACCTTGAGAACAAAAACAAAAGGTTTAAGGGAAAAATTCACTTGCAAAGAGAAAACACCCTTTATATTTCATATACAGCTAGTTTGAACAGTGGGAGCATGCCACATGTATTGTTATTCTTGCATGTTGCTTCTTTTCTGCATCTGAAAATGAAGGTCGTAGGTAAGATCCTTGGTCTTAGGATTTAAAACACCAGAACATCGGTGGTTAAGAGAGCGACCATTGAATTGCAACAAGCATATATTGATGTGCAAGGGAAGTACATTACTCAGTTAGTCAATATACAAGTACACTTTAAACACATGATAGAGAAAAATGGGTTTATTTGGTCTTCCTTGCACAGCTTCTCATGACTATAATACCATGATTAGTTATTTTTTAAAAAAAAATTTATAAGTATAATTATGTATATTTGCGTATTTTCTACTATCCATGTGTGATAAATAAAAAATGATGTATTTTATAATAATATAATGTATAAAAAATAAATAAACATTAACACTGCTGAGTCTGCAAATTGAACATTTCCTGTTATCCTTTTAAATATTTGATTATCTTTATTGCCCCTTTTACCATCTGAATGTTTCACTTCCCTACTACATGTTTTATTGCTCATTTAGTTCCTCATTTCTACTGAACTCATTAAAATATTTGTTTTGTGAAAATTGAAAACCAATGCCACGCCTTACGATAGTTATTAAACCAATAGCGACGTATGTAGAGATATGTGGAAACCAATTGAAATGCGAGTCTTTCTTGGTTGCGCAACCCCTTACGACGACTGGATGACGGCATGGATGCGTGCCTGCGCGGGGGGTGGTACGCCAGAGAGTGACATCTTCTTATTTCTTACTAGCCGATATACCTGTCCTGGACCGATTTCTCCCTCATTCAAACACAGAAATCATTTCTGCTGGTTTGGACTGCATTTATATTTTACAGTGATCTGTTTAAACTGGTGTTTTGGTACTCTTGGCGAGGAGTTAATAAAACACTTAGGTAGATAATTAATTGTTTTAATTATTTTAGCTAGCGCACTGGCTAATAACATTTAGAAATGGACGAAAAGGCGTTTACGAAGGAAATTGATCAATGGATTGAGCAACTCAACGAGTGCAAGCAGCTCTCGGAAAACCAAGTGAAAACGCTCTGTGAAAAGGTAACGTTAACTAATTTTGATTATGAGTTTAAAAAGATAGTTATCGTTAGTCGATGTTGTGCTTCAGTTGGTAACTAATTAGCTCTAACTAACCTTAACTAAATGGCGAGTTTATATTGAAGATTTACAGTGTGATAGTAGGATACGATGGGCTGGCTTTTAAAATGGCGGAGTATTATTGGCACATTGCTAGCTAACGTTAACTAGCTAACGCTAGATACAATGAATGACACATTTTCCCTAGCTAAGACAAATGTAGGGCCATCCCACAGACTTAGATTCAAAGTTTAATGTTTTGCACATTCGCATATAGCTAATTCGCTATAGAAAGCCAGGAGAAATTGGTTTTCTAGCAATTAATTAACCTAGCTACCCATCTAACTTAGCTAGCTAGCGTTAGCTAGCTAAGGTACCGTTAACATTAGCTAGGCTATTAAATGTATTGAATATTTGTTTGCTAAGTTAACTTAGCCTAATTAGTTAATTATCTAGTTTACGTTAGTTTGCGGTGCTGTAACGTTATGTAGGGCCAGCTGGTAAATCAGTTGGCTAGCCAAGTTATTGAGCTGTTAACGTTACGTTAGCTGCTTGCTGGATCCATTCCAAGACGCGGATAAGTTGCTAGCTAGTATCGCCACTGAGATTCCGATACTAACGTCGTTAGCTAGCTAGGGTAGCTAATTTAGCTGCCAGAAAACTTTACCTTGCTAAGCTTAGTAAAGTAAAGTTAGCATTCGCACAATGCATTGGATAGCTAGCATTAGCACCAATATTCACTTGATTACGTGACTGTGTTTCAGCTACGCTAAGTTACTAAAGTTATAGTAGGAAATTGTTGTAACAGTTAACGTTAGTGGCCGTCTTATTTGGCGAAGAGCGATGGAATTGGGCTCAATGGAAAGCAGTCTTCCCCCCTCAGCATTTTTCACATTTCCTAAAATGGCGCAGATATTATTATTCACCACCAGTATAAGTTAGATTAACGCTCATCATAGTGATAGCTAGCAAATGGCGTTAACGTTAGCATTTAGAAGGTCTGTTAAACTAATGTTAGCCTTTATAACTAATGTTAGCCGATTTCATCGTATTGTTTGCTAACGTTAGCTACTTACTAACAAACGGAGTAGCAGTAGTAGCTAAATCCATGTAACTTTAGGTAACGAAATCCATCATGTAGCTAAATTAAATATACAATTCAGTTAACTAACTTAACGTTACCTTAATTTAGTTGCAATCCCATAATGTAGAATTTACCCGCCCTAACGCGTCCTCAACCGGACGTGGCAATGTTAATAACACATCTGAAGTGTTGTTAAATAACGCTACGTGTGTTTACAATGTTTTTAAGTACCTATGTTACATGTGTAACGCTATTTGAAAACATGTCAGCTGTGTTAACATTTGGCTTGCTCTTTGAGCTGTAAGTTATGTTGGTACGTTACTAACGTTAGTTAGCAATAGCACTGCATCAATGGTAACAAAATTGGGAACTACACTGATCTTGACATTTTCCATCACACTGTCAGTGTAAATGATCTAATCTGTTAACACTTAAGTTAAATAAGATGGCTGATCGTAGCTGCTCGCTATTATGTGAATTTAAAGTATTAACTGGCTAACAGTTAAATAGCAAGCGGATAATCCACAATTGTGATGCTGAAAAGTTGTATTAAATCACTGACTTCATTCTCTGCATGTCAGATATTGTTTCATCCGGCTGAGTAACCTTAGCTCTGTTTTTTTTAACGCTCTTTGCTGGTTACTGTGAAGGCAGAGGAGGGTTTGTATCTTGTGGTACCCCTACAGTGCCATTTGATTAAATGAGGGATCAGACCCCTTAAAGTAGGTCGGACATGAATTTACTCCCTGTGACCTCATTAGATAGAAAAGGGGTTTGATCTTAATAATCCCTGCTGGCCTTTTAACTCACCCAGAGGCTTAAGTAGACAAACTTGAACGTGTTCATCACCAGATGGTGATGTTACAAATTAAAATGCCGATTTTTTTCTCTTTTTTTAAATGCAAACGTGGCTGTGCTTAATCGTGTCTGCCAGTATTATATGGTTGTTGGGCAGTTGTCATGAAAATCACTTATGAAAAACATGGACTTTCAACTGGGGGTTGCATGAGAGCATGAAGGAGGAAATTATGAAATTTATGATGAAACTGGAAATTGAAAATACAAATTTGTATTAAAACGCATTGGGTTTGATGAGACACATCCATTGTGCTTGGCGCAGTTTTAAAACTGGGTGGGGAATCTTAAGGAATTTCGCGGGAGTTGCTGTAACAAGACATGCAGGTTTGCTGTTTAAGAGGCAGAGTGAAGGTGCAGTATTCCTAGAAGCCCTCCAAAATTTCTGAATGCAAAACGGTGTCAGATGGCACCATCGCAGTAATGCAGTCTTGTGTTAACTGCACAAGACTTTTTAAATATGTAATGGATCCTTAATTTAATTAATAGTGAGAGTGTCTTGATACCTGAGTTTCTCAGCTACTCTAACTAGGTAGCCTACTAAGCCCTGCTGTTGTGGGACAATAGCTGTCATGACATTTTAATGTAGCAATTTGGGGCCCATGATTGTAAACCATGGGTTTTCTGGGCAGGGTAATGATTACCATGAATCTTATGCGTTAAAGGGTAGTTCCACCGAAAAACAACATTAACCTTATTTAACAGATCAAGGCGCAACTAATTAAGCCTCACTTTGTGGCTGGCCAAAATAATGTCTGGGCTGAGATAACCGCAGATGAAGATTAAATCTTGGTAGAGGTATACGTCATAATGACGTACACCTCTACTCTTCCTCGTTTTTGAAAAACTACAGTGGCATGAAGTCATGTAAATTACATAGGCACGTAGGCAGAGCCAGCGAGGGGGGGAAACAATGCTGCGTTTGTTACTGTTCTGAGTAGGGACGCATCTTAGATCAAGCTAGGCATCATTGCTATTTTATTATAACGTCAGAAAATTACATTGACACGTTGTTTCCTTAAGATATTTTTGCAAAATAAACCAAACAGGACTCGAGTGCTGTCCTTATGCAGTTACAGAGTGGACCAATGATCCAACATTGGCCTCGGTATCATTCCCTGACATCTCCTCTGCCTTATTGAATCTCCTGGTAAGGAACCATGTCAACTACATTATGATCCATGACCATGAAAAGTAGACTAACATTAGCGAGCTGACCATAATCAAACAGTTTCACTGAGAATTTGATGTTATGCAATGTTAGCAATGTAATTTTTCTGGGCTAGTGTTGTTAGCCACGGCTTCTTGGCTTAAAGAAGGGTGCGGGTTTTTAAATATATTTGCCATGCTGTAGCTAAGCCGCACATCAGCTTTTTGACATTTTGAAATTTGCAATATTTTTAATATATATTATTAGATTTTGTTGTAGGTGGAAGACTTCTGTTTTGAGCCTGAATACACAGACAGATCCGGAGCTGAACGCGCTGCCAATCCGGGACTGCTTCGGCATGAAACTGCCTGGTCCAGCTCATTGCAGCAAACATTTCCATTTCAGTTGCCATTGTGGTAGTTACTGCACGTAGGCTACACCACTCGTTTACCCAGGTTAAACATTAAAGGTGAACCACTTATTGCAGTAAACATTTCCATTTCAGTTGCCATTGTGGTAGTTATCACACATAGGCTACACCACTCCTTTACCCAGGATAAATGTTAGATTAACGTTAGAGGACCGGGAAGAGAAATGAGTAAATGTTGCAGACTTCTGGCTAGGCTAGCTAGTATGTTTTCACTATACCAAAAGTAGATGAGTGAAGGGCTTAATTATTTTCCTAAATTAATGGCTTTATTTCCCCTGTTTTTCTGGAGACTCCAGCTAATGGTGGTGGTATTTGTTCAGTACTATACATTAGTTATAGTGGCTAACTTGCCGCTGCAGGACTAGTAGTAAAATGCCCAGCCCCTCCGCTCTTGTTGTACTCAGTGGGAGTGGCAACCTGTGACTGGCATTGTCTGACACCGCCCATAAACTAAGTTGTAGTTCACAGTAAAGCAGTTACCTGATACATGTGCGGTAGTTTGGGGCTATATCTCTGCTCTCACTCCAGGTAGAGAGTTGTCGGAGAGCTCATTTTAATCAGGAGGAAAGCTACTTTCCTACAAATCAAACATAATTTTTCGGTGGAATTCCTCTAAGTGTTAAGTGATGGTTTGGTAACTTCAAATTTGTGATTCTCCTCTCCTTTTATGAGGAGTGCTGTAGAATTGTGTCCTCATGTCATATACGTGCAGAGCAGACCTGCTTTTTTAGTGGAAGGGTTGCGTGAGAAGTCCCTTTCACAAAATGATATTTGTGTTAGTGTTTCTTTCTGCAGATTGTGTTTTACGAGGTTGAGATGTGTTGCAAAATTATCAGTTCCTGAATCTTCCCACTAACAAACAACCAATTTTCACAGAAGACCTGAATGAATGAAAATTTGTCATTAAAATCGGATAATGGAATAAATAAACATACATTTGAGTCATGTGGTGATAAAGGATGTCATGAAAGTTCACCATTACGTTGGTTGAACTTCATGCCATTCATATAAAATCTGTTTCATAACTCGTGTCCATCCAGACTCTAGCCTGCTGATGTTGAAAATAGATTTTCAAACCATTGTGAAGTTTGAGTGTGTATCCTCTCCTGTGTAGCGTGTTTATATGCGCGCACAGAGAGCAAGACAAATGTAAATGTTGTGGGGAAATGTGGACTAATGGTGTAGGCCTAAGTGTTGTGTGGGTACTGCTGTATGGACAGTGGCCTCCCATGGCTTTGTGTATTGCTAAATGTATTCAGTAATGTAGGGCTGTTGTAAAAATAGCCTTGGAAGCGATTGATTCCCAATTGCATCATCGCACAGTACCCCTGCCATCTGACTCGGATCTGCTGAAGAGCTTCTGTGTTTGGATGCAGTAGCAGAGCGAGCAGACCTGTTTGTAGGTGTCATCATTGACAGTGCAGTCCCTTGAACCGGGTCCTAGAGAACGGCAAATGCACCGGTCCAGAGGATTCGCTTTAGGTTCTGAATAGACCGTTAAATCTTTGGGCCCTCTGGGTTTTTTCAGATTTCCTTTCAAAATCAAGTTCATTTTTTTTTCTCCATTGTTGCCTTGTGCAGCTTATAATTTATTTAAAACTAAGCAGTAGAGCATCTTTTCTATTGGGGGACGGGCATTGCAGCCTGCTTGTTTAATTGCCACAGGCACATCAATGCGACCCAAACAGGCAAACCAGCGGAGGCTGAATTAGTGCATGAACTAAATTCTCCTTGTATATACAGAGCAATGCATTTTTTATGCATACATACCTTTTTGTACATGGGTTTTTTACCTGAGTGCATTTCTCATGTTTTGAAAAACCTCGGTGTCAGTGGTAAATAAACAAAATGCAAGCAGTCTTTGAAATGTAAAAGGTGCTGTTCTGCTTCGGTTTACACATGTATTTAACTCCACATACACCAATATCCCCGTCTCCCATATCACACAATTCAGTAAAAAAAAACAAAAAAAAAACTAGAAAATAACCACTACCGATCAGGGATAGTATTTTGTAATATTGTAAGGATAACTTTACAGTACTACAATTATAAATACTGTAACTGTACTATAATTATATAATTATTAATGAAGTGCCAGGCCTGGAGTGGAGGAATACTACTTAATGTTGCTGGTGTATGTTGTGAACACCATACATGCCATGCCAGACCTACAGGGTTAACTGCTAACGGAAAGGGAAGATGAGGTGACTCTAAACAAATGACTTCATGGTAGTGTAAGCATTCTCAGCACAAAGGTTGTGTACATAAGTTATGACTTCAAGTTTAGGTGTAGCCATTTGCTTATCTTGCAAACCTGCTCACGTCAAGGACCTCAGCTCGTCGGCGCCATATAAACGTAATTACTTGTGAGCCAAGTTTTTTCCCTCGTTTGAACTGTTGTCTGATGGAATTGCAATAGAATGGCGTTGGGTTGCGTGAGCCAAAAGGCCATTTGTGCAATTGCAGCCACCCACAATTTTAGCACGTCTCCTTTTATATCTGAAAGACTCTTTGCTGTATTCTACTTAGAGACTTTTTTGTTGTTGTTGTAACAGTTAAGATAGCTGCCAGCTTTCAGGCGACCACAGAAGAGAGCAGTGACCTCTTAAAAGCCTGGCGCTGGCTGCCTGCTTTGAACAGCACGTCAAACAGAAATGGCTTTGTCCGTATTTCGGTCACTCTGTCGGGAGTCATCTTTACAGATTCCAGTTAGGAAAAAAAGCTCTTCCTTTCTCCCCATCAGTCCATCCCTCCATCCCCGACCCACCCACTGGCACGCACATCTCGCTCTTTGACCCAAGCCTGCAATTCACTCCCACATCCCACTGCTCTTAACATGGGATTTAAACTGTCAAAGCTCCTTACAGCTAAATCTCCAACTTAATGCTTCCATCATTTCATGCAACAAACCCACCTTCAAAGGCTGTAGTTCTAACCGCTCTGTGTTTGGACAGAAGAGCTGCAGTGTGGAGACGTTGGTTTGAGCTCATTTCCTTTAGTGAGAGCTGTGCTGTGGAGGTGGGGCTTGAGCTCATTTCCTTTAGTGAGAGCTGTGCTGTGGAGGTGGGGCTTGAGCTTATTTCCTTTAGTGAGAGCTGTGCTGTGGAGGTGGGGATTGAGCTCATTTCCTTTAGTGAGAGCTGTGCTGTGGAGGTGGGGCTTGAGCTTATTTCCTTTAGTGAGAGCTGTGCTGTGGAGGTGGGGCTTGAGCTTATTTCCTTTAGTGAGAGCTGTGCTGTGGAGGTGGGGCTTGAGCTTATTTCCTTTAGTGAGAGCTGTGCTGTGGAGGTGGGGCTTGAGCTTATTTCCTTTAGTGAGAGCTGTGCTGTGGAGGTGGGGCTTGAGCTTATTTTCTTTAGTGAGAGCTGTGCTGTGGAGGTGGGGCTTGAGCTTATTTTCTTTAGTGAGAGCTGTGGGGGTGGGGCTTGTGCTTGTTTCCTTTAGTGAGAGCTGTTGTGTGGAGGTGGGGCTTGAGCTCAGAAGTGGGTTTAAAAAAAAAAAAATGTAATTCATTTATTCAGCTCTAAGGGATTTGCGATTGTTACGCCGCGTTCACACAGCGAGCAACTTGGTTGCTGTGTCGGTCAAGTCTACTAGGCTGGGGGCGGGGCAAGAGCTTCCCGTTGTGTCATCCAAGTCTGCTCGTACAGCTACAAATTTTTGATGAAGAGAAACAACGGCGGTAGCCTACATATAAGAAAGACGTATTTGCGATGCAGCCTATTCTTTATAGTTATGTCATGACACTGATAATTATGTGTTCTCGCTAGCTAGCGATAGGCTATATCCATCTTCGTTGCGAGCTGGCGATCTTTATCTACCTATTATTCGGTTTTACAGTAAATGCTGGGCCAGTTTGGAGTGTAAGGGCATGTTAGACTGGAAAGCTGACCAACATCATCCTGAACTGTATAGTATACAAATAAAGAAGCTATACCGTCTTTCATCATCGAAACCGATTCAAGACCCTTTTATTTCTCGAACGTAATTGCAAGTACCGGCGGTTTTATACATAAACCTATCAATCTATCTAGATATATTTATGTAGCTATAAAACTCAACACGTAGTTTGGGATCAATGTGATATTGGTAAAACAAGCCACATATATCCTTTAAGGTTATGTTATGACACTGATAATTATACAATGATAATATATAAATTATTCACTGTTACCGCTGCTAACCCTATTTCGCCTAGCTTAGTTTGATAGGCAATATTAGGCTACGTAGCTAGCTAGGTTACGGAACAATTATTCACGAAATGGTTTCGTGTCGGTTGGAGAAATATGAAACGCGGAATTCTGATTGGCTGTTACGGCCGACGTCGGCCAAAAAGTTAAACTGTGGGCAACATTTATCGGCCGATTTTGGTCGCTCAGTTTTCTAGTTGCTCTGGTCGCTCAGCTTCATAGAGAATGAATGGACTTCCGGCAACTGGGCGACCGAAGTTGCTCGCTGTGTGAACGCGGCGTTATTCTTCCACTGGGGTGCATCAAAGTCATTTTAAAGACGGCAATTTTGCATACAATCAAGTGCCTGATAAAAGGCAGCCCAGGGACTCCCCTCAAAGTGGTGGATGTTCCAGGTCGTCTGTGCCCAAGAAGTTTTTCTTTTTTTCTTTTCTTTCATTCTTTGAGATGGCATAAGCCAAATATTTCTTAAGTTATTTCTATTGAGAAAGCGATTTTAAAAAAACCATCGATGTCTGCTCAGCTTGGAGACGCAAGCACCACGTTTTTCTATTTTAGGTTGACCTTTTTGTTGTTGTGCTGTTCCTCCAGGCTAAAGAAATCCTGACAAAGGAGTCCAACGTGCAGGATGTGCGGTGTCCGGTCACGGTTTGCGGGGACGTCCACGGGCAGTTCCACGACCTCATGGAGCTGTTCAGAATCGGAGGGAAGTCTCCGGACACAAATTACCTTTTCATGGGAGATTACGTGGATAGAGGCTATTACTCTGTAGAAACTGTGACGCTTCTTGTTGCGCTAAAGGTAAGCATTCCATTGACTTCTATTATTGACACACTCTGTTTCATGCTCAAGACTTGACTCTTGTTTGGTGGAAGCTTGTGATTTATGCTGTATATATACATTTGCAAAACGGGGACTGTGATGGACGCAGAGCAAGGTGAATTTATTAAAGTGATTTTGCCCTTTAGTAAAATTGTCAAATTTCAGATGGAATCTTTTTTTTGTCTGTCTTTCAGGTTAGATACCGTGAACGTATCACAATTCTTCGAGGGAACCACGAAAGCAGACAGATCACACAAGTGTATGGTTTTTATGACGAGTGCTTACGAAAATACGGCAATGCTAACGTTTGGAAGTACTTCACAGACCTCTTTGATTACCTCCCACTAACAGCCTTGGTAGATGGTCAGGTAAGATCTTGCACATGTTTTAATGCAGCTAAACTGAGTCTGCTCAATCTTTCTGTGAATCAAATCACTTGTATTTTCCCCTAACTAGTTTACAGTCAATCCTAGGTTATCACATTTGTGGTTTCAGAATGTTTACCTCCATCTCTAGGGTTACTGGTACTCTTAACCCCAATTTATGTGCTTGTTTTCTCATTGTAAGTTGCTTTGGATAAGAGCGTCAGCCGAATGCCTGTAATGTAATGTAGTATAACGGAAGTAACGTTGGTTGTTTTGTGGGTTTGCCTTTTGTTTTTTCAATCAGATATTCTGTCTTCACGGAGGGTTGTCGCCGTCGATAGACACATTAGATCACATTCGAGCACTGGACCGTTTACAGGAGGTCCCGCATGAGGTACGCCCGTTTGACAGGCAATCGCCCAACGCTCCCTGTTTGAAGTCACTATGTGGCAATGTTAATGGTTCCTCTGTCTCTCCCAGGGGCCCATGTGTGACCTGTTGTGGTCCGATCCAGACGACCGTGGGGGCTGGGGCATCTCCCCGCGCGGCGCCGGCTACACTTTTGGGCAGGACATATCCGAGACCTTCAACCATGCCAACGGCCTTACTCTTGTATCAAGAGCTCACCAGCTGGTGATGGAGGTATGACTTCTCCCACCGCTCCGTGTGTAGAGGCCTAAAGGTCTGCCAGAGGCGGAACTAACGTGGCTACATTTGTATTTGTTCTAGTTTGCTAGTAATACATTTGTATTTGTTCTTTGTATGCTAGTTCCCAGTAAAATAGTGGTAATTAAGGAAGCGTTTTCAAATCGTACTCGGTACTCTCTTCACATTCGATGACGGTAGATGGCTTAACCCATTAAGTGCCGTGGGTGACATAAGTCGACAAAAATACCAAAGTTCTAAAGTGCCAAGGGTGACTTGTGTCCACCCAAATGTGTAAACAGTGAAAACTTAAAAAAATCCATCAAAATGCTGTTACTAGCTAAATAGACCATGGCGTGATGCCCAAACGTAATCTGTATGGCTGTATGAGTGGGCCAAGTTTATAGCAGAAGCGCGACCTGTCGAGAGTGACAAATAAATAATTAGCCATCCAATTCAAAACATTTACTTGTGTTCGTCTAACGATACGTTGACAAGTTTCAAACACCAAATAAAAACACAACAACATGCCTAAATTCTGCACGTAGTCCACGATAACTTGTGGGCTGACCATTAATTTGAGTAATGTCTGAATGAACATTCTGTAACAAACTCACCGGATCGCTACATCTCTGATTTATTTGAATAAAGAAAAAACACGGTTTGGTGACAGTCAATATTTAAATAAGCATATCTCGCTTAATATTTGGAGTAGAAATATAATATTGGTATTGCCAGAAAGCTGATGTTGTCCTCTCTTTAAAATATAGAACAAAATGTGTGTTTCTAGGTCAATGCAACTCAAGCGATGGAACAGGTCACACATGTATTTGTTCAGTTTGTTTATGCATTACTCAAATAATACAAAGCACTTGTGGTGTGTCAAAACGGATACAGTCAAACTGTCCAGCTGTTTCCAACTTAAAATCTCTCTGTTCTGTTCAATAGGTAAAATAATGTGTTTGATTCTGTCAATGTTCAAATAATAAAAATAATCTAAATATTTTTAATGTTGGCAGCCATATTGGCTTGGCACTGCAGGGATTGTAGTGTTCTGGAACACTGGCAATGAATGAGTTAAACTAGTGTGAGCGGCTGTGTGAATCTTATTTAATCGTAATAGTTAGGGAACTGGGCTTGTAACCTAATGGTTGCAGGTTCGAATCCCAGGTAGGACACTGCCATTGTACCCTTGAGTAAAGTAGTGCTGAATTGCTCTGTAAAATATCCAGCTGTCTAAATGGATTTACTATGTAAAATGTGGGGAAATTGTGTAAGATAAGAGTGTCTGCCAAATGCCTGTAATGTAGTGTCATTTTATTCCAGTTACATTATTTAAAAACTTGTGAAATCCTTTCGTTTCACAGGGATACAACTGGTGCCATGATCGCAATGTAGTGACGATTTTCAGCGCACCCAATTACTGCTATCGCTGTGGTAACCAAGCAGCCATAATGGAACTGGACGATACCCTTAAGTACTCCTTGTAAGTATTTCAGTAACCAGTTATTTTTGATTTTCCAAGATCAGGAAATCAATCTTTCAACTAGATGTGTTGTCAGGTTAATTGAATATTGATTTTTCTACCAATAGTGTAGAATCTACCATTTGTTGAACTGCTAATTATACTGTACTGTAGTACTTCTGCTCTTAACTTTCAAATATACTTAGATTTATTTTGCATGTCCCTTTTGAAAAGAGTATCTGCAAATGAATGCAATGAATATAAAATGAATGTGAAAGTAAGATTTATTTAGGATGTCTTGAATCAGACTGTCTATTTGCCATCTAAGTAAGATTCTTGTCTTTAGTTCAGCTTGTGATTGTAGTCCCTCAGCTGTGTAAGGGAGAGGTGGCTGATTGGTTCTTCCCTCTCCAGCTTGCAGTTTGACCCCGCCCCCCGCAGAGGAGAGCCGCATGTGACGCGCCGGACGCCAGACTACTTCCTGTAAAATCTCCACGTCTGTACAGTATTGCTGTGACTTAATGTACACTGAGCTTAAAGCAAGAAGAGATCAGATGAGCAACCATGTAAATGATATATTTGTTCAGATAAGTAACTATTTAAGCATTCAGAAACTGTGTACATGGACCAAAAGGTATGCCATATTTAAAAAATGGGGGGGGGGGGGGGGTTGTGTGTGGAATGCAAAAGCATCTGTCCAAGACCGTGACCATGTAAATTGGCAGTGATTTCTCTGCGCACCGGCGCTGTTTATTTCAAAATCATCTTTTTTAATCTACAGGTCAGTAAGTTGTTGGTGCACACCTTTGCAGTGTGTATGTGTGTCAGGTAAAGACACAACAGATGTATTTGCCAACAGTACTTGATGAATTGGAGAAACTACAAAACTGGGCCTTGCAATTGAATAAAGATAAGTGTGGTTACACTCACACACTCTGATGGTAAAATGCCTGGGTTGAGGGCTCTTGTTAATAAATTTGGAAGTTGCTCCTTCAAACTTGTGTGCTGTGTATCTGTTCATCAATATTTGTGCAAGTTGTCAAGATGGGCTAGTTTCCTTGGGTATTTATCAAATTTAACATTGACATGCTACAGTTGAAGATGGTAATATTATTTTAAAATGAACCCAATGATCATGTTAAATGGTAAATAAAATCAAGTATTACATAGATTGTAGTTCCTTTCAAAACCCTCTGGAATTTGTGACCTTAGAGTAAGTTTCAATAATGTAAAATAAATTGCCTAAATTATATAAACAATATGGATAGAGCATATGACACCATGGCTGCGGTCTAATCCCTACCCTATTTGGTTAAATGCTCTGCCCTCTAGGGCTGCGTTCGGATCTGAAATCTATCCTTTCTTCCTGTCGTTCCCTTCCCTTGCTTCAAGGGGGGAATCCCCAAAATGCCAGGATGAAATATGGCAGCCACAGTGATTCAGATCCAATTTAAGAAAGGGGAGGGAGTAATTACACTACTCACAAAAAGTTAGGGATATTCGGCTTTCGGGTGAAATTTCAGGATGAACCTAAAATGCACTATAACCTTTACAGGTGAAATTAATTTGACCTTCTCTAAACTTTTGAATGCACATGTCCAACTATTCAATGTTTCAGTACTTTTTGCACAACTTGCTGTTCTCTAACAAGGAGCTGAACGGCAAAATTCACAACAGGTGTTTGATCCATGAATCGACCAATAAATTTCCTGGTTCAATTAGAATTGGTATTTAAACAGTCCTCTTCATCATGCTGTTCACATTTTGACATCATGAGACCAAGATGACACCTAACAATTGATCAACAGTACCTCGCCATTGCGAGGCTTCAAACAGGATGTTCTCAGAGGGAAGTGGCCACTGAGCTTAGAGTGTCACAGAGTGTCATCAGCAGGTTGCAACAGAGATACAGAGAGACTGGAAGAGTCACAGAAAGGCATAGAAGTGGACGTCCTTTGGCCACATCCCACACTGATGACCGCTTCATTGTGAATAGTGCCCTGCGGAACCGGATGATGAATGCCACTCAACTCCAGGCACATTTAAGGGAGGTGAGAGGCACCCAAGTGTCACGTCAGACCATTCGAAACCGTTTACATCAGCGTGGTCTGCGTGCTAGACGACCTGCAAGGGTACCTGACCACACCACCAGGCACAGGCGTCATCGTCTTGCATGGGCCAGGGAGCATTTACGCTGGACGAGGGACCAGTGGGCCTCAGTGCTGTTCTCTGATGAAAGTCGATTCACCTTGAGCAGAAATGATGGCCGCCAACGATGTTGGAGACGTCAAGGAGAGCGCTATGCATCAGCCACTGTTGTCACCAGACGACCCTTTGGTGGTGGCGGTGTTACAGTGTGGGCAGGTGTGTCTAGTCAATACAGAACTGCCCTACACTTTGTGAATGGTACAGTGACAAGCCCATACTACCTGAATAACATCATTAATCCAGTCATTGTGCCCCTGCATGAACAACACAGGCCTAATTTCATCTTCATGGACGACAATGCTCCAGCTCATCGAGGTCGCATCATTAGGGAAAGGCTGCTGGAGACTGGGGTACCTCAAATGGAGTGGCCTGCACTTTCTCCAGACCTGAATCCCATAGAAAACCTATGGGATCAGCTGACTCACCGTGTAGAGGCTCGTAACTCTGTACCCCAGAACCTCAATGACCTGAGGGCTGCCCTTCAAGAAGAGTGGGATGCCATGCCTTAGCAGACAATAAGTCGACTTGTGAACAGCATGAGACGTCGTTGTCAAGCTGTAATTGATGCTCAAGGGCAAATGACAAGTTATGGAGACATTGACATTTTTGTTGTGGTATACCCACCACTGTTGTTGGCTTTTGTTTCAATAAATTGTTTGAGATGAGGAAATCACCATTGCATGCTTCTACTTAAATGCCCTACTTTCATGATACGTATAATATCACTGTAGCGTGAACTTACATTTTCCATAAATTTCACCCGAAAGCCAAATATCCCTAACTTTTTGTGAGTAGTGTATATTCCCTCGTTTATCCTCCCTTCCACCAAGGGTATAAAATGCAGGGCCGTGTCCGAATCAGCACTCTTCCACACTGTTGAGTAGCCTTGGTGAGTAGATAGGGAAAGTAGAGAAAGTCGTAGAGTACGCAAAAACTTTTCTAATTGCAGTATACTTCAAACACCCGGATGACACTTCCGGGGTTTCGCTGAGTACATTCGGGAGCACACTTTTCAAGAAGTACACAAACATTTTGGTCACATAAATATGACGTGAAGCTTCGTTTTAAAAAAATGAGGCACAGTTTCACTGACGTTTTCCTTCAAATGCAACAAAAACAACACGTGACATGGCAGCGTAAGAGTGGGGTGCAGGGTTGCCAGATCTTGTAAGACTTTCCAGCCAAATGGCGACTCAAAACCATCCCAAATTATAGCCTATTTTTAACCAAAACCAATGTATTTTAAATAGAAATCATGTTTTTACTTTTTAAAATAAGTTCATGCTTTGCGACTTCATTTTTACCCGTGACTGCACTTTGAAAGTATCCCAATTTAGCTGTAAAATCGCAGACATGGCAACACTGGTGGGACGTCTTATGACCTACTCACGACACTTTCACAGTGCGGTTGGAAAATAGTATGGCGGATATTTTTCGCAGACTGCTAAACAGTGCACATTAAACGGCACACTTCTGTCAGTGCACTGTACGCAGCAGACAGGGCGCAGTAGATAGGGCTCTGATTCGGACCCTGCCCAAGCTTCCAGCAAGAAGGAAATCCCACAATGCAATGCTCCACATGGAAAAAGTGGGCAGTCACATTTCAACTCTATGGTGTTGCACTTCCGAAATGTTGTGAGGGCAGTTTGGTTCCGCTTTTGTTTTTCTCATCAATCCTCCCTTGCAGAGCACCGTTTGTTTGCTTGCTGCACGTAGCAAATTGCGTCACAAGATAGCTCCCTCGAGGGAAGACAGCAAGGGAAGGGAGCGTGTTAAATTGGATTCCCCTCTCCACTTCCACTTGGGGGAATCCCTTTAGAAACCGGAAGTTGGGCAGTGTGTGTGGTGCAATCCGTTAGAAATGCAAGTGAAGTACATTAAATTAGTCCCTTGACCCTCGATTTAGCTTGAGGGAACGAGTCCGCAAGACTGCAGACTTCGGGCAATTAAATTGCCCAGAATGCTTTACTGTAACCCCAAGCTTTCTGTTTCGGAAGTTTAAATTTAGTGCCTTTACATAAAGTGCCCTCCACTATTATTGGCACCCCTGGTAAAGATGAGTAAAAAGGGTTATAAAAAATTCACCGTTTGGTGAATTAGCTTAATCTCACACTGAAAAAATGGGAAAAATCCAACCTTTAATTGAAGTAAATTTATTATGAGAAAAAAAATCCGTCATCAAGAAATTAACAAAACCATGTGTTCCACAATTATTGGCACCCCTGCATTTATATATAGAATAAAGTAATCATTTTTTATATTTAGTCGCATATCCTTTGAATGCCATGACTTTCTGATGTGTGTGACCCAACAACATCAAAAAACGTATTTATATAGTTATAGTTTATATAGTTATAGATATATTATTTTCTGGTACTCTTACAAGCGATACTATAACGGCTCTGCATTTGAATGGATCTCTATGGGAATTGGGGGTGGGACTAGATTTAGCTGTAAATTATGCTGGAACAGTATGGAACACATGATTGGCAAAATGGCTGTAAGTCAGCAAGGGTCTGAGGTATCAAACAAGCCTCAAACCATCACTCTGCTGCCAGATATGCAGATATGGATGGATCACTTTAAGGGTTGTTTCTCCTGACAAATTTTCCTATTGAACTCTATGGAAAAATAAGTCAGGAGAAGAAACCCTTCAAGTTATCCATCCATATGTATTTCTGGCAGCAGAGTGATGGTTTAAGGCTTGTTTGATACGTCAGACCCTTGATGACTTAGAGCCATTTAGCCAACCATGTGTTCCATACTGTTCCAGTGTAATTTACAGCTAAATCGAGTCCCACCCCCCAATTCCCATAGAGATCCATTCAAATAGTATCACTTGTAAGAGTACCAGAAAATAAGATATCAAGAGTCTTTTGATGTTGTTGGGTCACAGACATCAGGAAGTCATGGCATGCAAAGGTGACCAAATGTGACCAAATATTAAAAAATGTAAAGGCACAGTCAACTTAGTGTATGTAAACTTCTGACCCGCTGGAATTGTGATATAGTGAAAAGTGAGATAATCTGTCTGTAAACAATTGTTGGAAAAATGACTTGTGTCATGAACAAAGATAAAGTAGATGTCCTAGCTGACTTTCCAACACTATAGTTTGCTAACATGAAATCTGTGGAGTGGTTAAAAATGAGTTTTAATGACTTCAACCTTAGTGTATGTAACCTTCCGACTTCAACTGTATATTAACCATAGACTGTATACAAATAGCATATTAACTAGACAAGAAAGTACGCCCTCTGCCAAAAGCTGCCAACCGAAGTTTTGAAGGACCGGGAAGTAAGCCTGTACTACTGCGCTTGTCTGCTGCGAGCGCAAAAGATTGGAGCTCCCATTAAAATGAATGAGAAATATCAGACCTTTGAAGGCGAAATTAAACTTCCCCGATGATATTTTAAACTCGATTAACGGGTATCACGTTTCATATGAAAAGCAGTTCATGAGAATATGTTAAATTTTTAGGAAAATGGAAATTTCATAAATAATTCGACAACACGTTTTGGGCCAAAACAATCACTGTTTCACAAATTGCTACACATAATGAATGCTATGATCACAAAAAAGTTTACCAATTAGGTTTTCTTTGGTTGTCAAATTTGGTTTTCTTCATTGATTTCAGGATAGAAAGCTCTTTTCCGTTCAGCAAGGATACTTCTGGGTGCTTCGCTCGTTCGCTGCCATCAACGTCGACATTTTAATTAGGTCTTCCCTAAGACTAGCCTGAGACAAAATAGTTATCGTCCAATACGCTAAGTTTAAAAAATAAAATAAAAAAGAAGCCTACATGAAGTGAAACTTCTTACATAAGTACATAAAACGACCGGAGCTACTTTTCTTTTTAAAATAATTTTTTTATTTTTGGTGAGGCAATATTACCAGACGACTGCGTATCTACTCGCTTGACCAGACAAAAGCGACGGAAAATTTTCACCTGCTGGTGTGGTAACGCAGTCGGGCCCTGTTGACATTTGAAATCGTATTTGTGTAACTTGTCTATAATTCGTTCATTGTAAGTATAAAGCAGTTAAGATGCGTCTGTGTGCCTTTTCTATTCGGTTTTAAGATTTAATGACTGTATCACAAATAAGGCTAAATTGGATTAATCGAATATGGATGTTTTAGCTAGAGTAAGTTAAGGTGTATGTCTCTGCTAACGTTAGTAGTAGGCCTCGTCGTGAGCGCTTTCGCTTGTACAACATAGCTACTGGATAGCATGATTTATTTTTATATTTTGGTGTAGTTTACGTCACATAATTAGCTAATTTAAACGGAAAACTGTACATAGTGTACAACTTGCTTGAAAGTGACTGTCGGTCGTCTTGTTAACTAGCAAGCTGACATAAGGCGTCCATAGCTGCTAACGCTATTTCTGGCTATCTAGGTAGCCTAGTAACCCGTTGCCTGGATGCTAGCTGGCTCGAGCTTTGTGGAACGTTCGTAGCTAGCTGCCTAGCGACATGGCTAACATAACAGCAAGCATGCTAACGCTAGCTAGTTGGAAGTCAAGTTATCTTGCTGCCGAACGTTAGTCCCAGATCGAAGCAAACGCTCCTTGTCCCTTTGAACAGACGTTGCTTGGTAGTTGAACCAAGTTAGCTGTCCTATTGACATGTCATGGTTCTATTTTGGGAAAATGATAATGTTATTTATCCACCGGTGTTACTGTGTAATGTTATTTGTCTGTGGTCGACTGGTGTTACTTGGCTACGTTGTTATTCATCTCGCTGACTTGGTTGATCGCGGTTGTTTTAGTATCTCCTTGTTTTTATCCATGTGCCTAAATTTGCGCAAATAAGGCGACTTAATGGTCTAGGCTGATGTTATCCAACATGTTTACAAACTGGTTGTCTGTTGTAGATGCCTACTATCAAACTGCAGAGCTCTGATGGAGAGATATTTGAAGTTGATGTTGAAATTGCAAAACAGTCGGTGACCATTAAGACTATGTTGGAAGGTAAGTTACTAATAAAATACACACATTTTGTGAAGTTTTCGTATCACGACTCACAAGTAGTATTGCAACCCCTATTATCTGTTGTGGTTATTTGCAACACACTGATGGTATACAGAAGACATCATATCATATGTAGTTAAAGGGTAGTAGTTCCACTGAAAAACAATATTAACCTTATTTAACAGATTAAGGCGCAACTAACTAAGTCTCTCTTTCTCGCTGGCCAAAACTATGTGAACGGAAATATTGACAGCTAAAGTTACAAATTTGGTAGCTAAAGTTACAAATTTGGTAGAGGTATATGTTAAAATGACGAACACCTCTACCTCTTTTTGAAAGACTACAGTGGTGTCAAGTGGGCGTGTAAATTACATAGGCATGTAGGCGGAGCCAGCGAGGGAGGAAACGGTGCTGCGTCTGTCACTGTTCTAATAGATCAAGCTAGCTATCATTGCTATTTAATTATAATGTCAGAAAATTACATTGATGTGTTGTTTCCTAAAGATGTTTTGGCAAACTAAACCAAACAGGACTCGAGTGCTGTCGGTTACAGAGTGGACAAATGATACAACTCCGGTCTTCCTTATTGAATCACCCAGTAAGGAACCATGCCAACTACATTATGATGCATGACCATGAAACTAATGACTAACCTAGTCATTAACGAGCTGACCATAATCGAACTTGTCGTATTTTTCGTAGGTGGAAGGCGTCTGTTTTGAGCCTGAATAGGCTATCCTGCGCTGAACGCGCTGCCAATTAGGACTGCTTCGGCATGAAACTTTCAGTTGGAATTGCGGTAGTTGCCACATGTAGGCTAACGTTAGTAAGTAACGTGGCCTCTGGTATGTGCAGGACGAGCAGTAAAATGCCCAGACCCTCCGCTCAGTGTTGCCACTAACTTTGATTTCTACTTAAAATACGTTGGTTTTAGTTAAAAATATATATTTTATTTTTTTGCTAGTTTTACGAGTTGCTATTTGGCTGGAAACTCTCGCAGATCTGGCAACCCTGTCTCAGTTCCGGTCACACGTTATTCAGTGTGACTGGCGTTGTCTGACACCACTCATAAACTGTAAGCGCTCTTGGCCATTGTTCACAGTAAAGCAGGTACCTGGTACTTGCGCAGTAGTTTGGGGCTATATCTCGGCTCTCACTACAGGTAGAAAGTTGGCTGAGAGCTCATTTTAATCAGGAGGAGAGCTACTTTTCTATAAATCAAACATTGTTTTTTGGTGGAACTCCCCTTTAAGTTGGGTCACTTTGTTTTGTGCATGTATTTTGACAGGTAAAGTAATGAGTAAACACAGCAGCATTCCAGCATGTTATAGCAAGTGATTTGTTGAGTTGAAAGTGTACTGTTGCCACCAAACAGGTTGCTGTTGTGTGAGAATGCTGTTGTCATTTGGTCCCTACATTATTTTTGTGCAGATTTGGGAATGGACGATGAAGGAGATGATGACCCTGTACCTCTGCCTAATGTTAATGCAGCCATTCTGAAAAAGGTAGGCACAGTCTTCAGCAGCTCATGTAATCGTTCCTACATTTGCAGAAGGACCAGGAAAAAACACTGGTTATTTTGCTTAATTGTGTGCCGTTGTACACATGCATTTGACCAATTGTAATCGCTGTAACTTTCAGAAGCAGTCAGTGGTAGGAAATATTAATCTGTTTTCTGTTGGGAAAATGTAGAAATTTTGAAATGAGTGTGTAATTCATGCCACGTTCAGCTGCTGAATTTCACTGCGTATGTGCTGTAGTCCATGTTGCGGAAAAAAAGGTTGCAGTGATTCTCCAGTCACACTGCTGAACCATGACCTTGAATTAATGCAGTAGTAAATAATGATTTTATAAGACCAGTCCCTATACACAGAAGTGCATATAATGATACATTACATTATACTAATAATACAGCACTGTAACAAATTAAATCTGGGATGGAAATAATTTTAAGTCTGAAAGAATGTGTCGCAGGGTAAAGTAACAATGCTGTTATCACGCAGAGTTTAATGCTGTTAAGCTCTGCAGATTAATTGTATCTACAAACTGGACGCGTTTTAGTGAGGGGACTTTTCCTTGGGCTGTTGAAACCTGTTACAATGTGCTTTGCATTATGGGAATGGAGGTGGAACCTATTTGTAAGACTCTCCTGTCTGTCTTGCTATTTCCTCCGGGCGCTTCAGGTGATCCAGTGGTGCACCCACCACAAAGATGACCCCCCTCCCCCTGAGGACGACGAGAACAAAGAGAAGAGAACGGACGACATCCCTGTGTGGGACCAGGAATTCCTCAAAGTGGACCAAGGAACACTCTTTGAACTTATCCTGGTGTGTAAGGCCTTTATATGAATGCTTGTTGGAAGGTGCACGCATTATTATTTATGCAGGTAAACGGTACAATGATGAACAATAACGGGCTGCAGTACTGCGGTCACTTCTCAGCTATCAGTAATATAGGGTCTCTGATCATGCGGTTAATAGTATAGTTTGGCCTAGTGACATGCAGTGTCAGTGTGGTTCCTCCATAGGTTTCTTCCTATTTACACCAGGTAGTTTCTCCTTGCCACTGTTGCCTTTGGCTTGCTCTTGTGGGGGTTTAGGCTGGGTTTTTCTGTGAAGCGTATTGTGACAACTAGTTGTGAAATGCGCTATATAAATAAATATTGATTTGATTATTGATTTGAATGTTGTCTTTGCTCCTACGTGGTGATTTTGCAATGCCTGTAACTGATCCGGTGTTGTAGCACGAGTTTCTTCACGGGAACACGTGCCAGTGCTACCAAGTGAATTGGCTTAGTGTGAGCACACGAGAATATTTACGTGCATACTCGGCTCAACCCGAGATATTTCTCCTGTAGAAGTAATAAAGAAGTCTGTGGTAGATCCTGTCATATACATTGCCAGTTTATTATTATTATTATTATTCTTTTGTTTTTAGGCCGCAAATTATTTGGACATCAAGGGGTTGCTGGATGTGACATGTAAGACGGTAGCAAACATGATCAAAGGAAAAACTCCAGAGGAGATCAGGAAGACATTCAACATCAAAAATGATTTCACAGAAGAAGAGGAAGCCCAGGTAACAATTACTAAAGAGAGAGCAAATAAAAGTTCCATCCCATGCAAAAATGAAAGGCCCCTGCTTTATGTGTGTTTAATGTGCATGTTAAATTCTCTCCAGGTACGCAAGGAGAACCAGTGGTGTGAAGAGAAATAAGAATGGTCCTGCCAACACTAACACAATGCGAGGATTGTTCCAAACACTGGTTGCACTGCGCTGTTCATACTGTTAATATTGCATCAGACTAGAGTGGCAGACCCTTGTGTACTTCGCATGACCATTTCCATTGCTTGTATGGTGCAAATAATTTAAAGCTTTTTTTTTTTTCTTCAGTTTTTACAGTTTTACAGAAGCTTATGTCCATTTCATATTCATACAAAGTGAACTTTAATTTTAAAGAATAGAACCGCCTCCCTACCCCCCATTTTGAATTGCTTTTGTTGTATTTTTTTTACTGAACTTTTTTTTCTTTTTCTTTTGAGTTTAATGATAGTATGTTTGGAGATTTTCATAATGGATTCATGCTGAATTTTGTAAATGCTGACTCCTGCAGATTCATATGTATGCTGTCCTCTTCAAGACAAATGCAACAAAAAAAAACAAAAAAAACAAACTAAATAAATTCAGTGAGTACAAATTTGTGTATTAGGGCTTTTGATTTGGAGTAAATACATGTGATTGTCCCTGTGGTGTTTTGGATTTGGGGCACTTTTCAGAAAAGTTAATATGCTGTCATGATGGAATATTACCTTTTGTTGTACAGGGAATTAAACTGTTGTACGGAGCTCTGAAGATGACCTTTAGGATTGCCAGAAATAAAATATTGGAAAAAGAATCTTCTGCATTATTTTGCACTTGTAAGGGATATTTATATATTCTTTAGTGATGATGCATGTCAATCTTTTCTTGTCTCCCCTAATAATACCTCAGGGTCTATAGTTAAAGGATAAATCAGTTTTTTATTTATTTCTTTCGACTTTGACCCATACTTTCGAACCATTTCCACCATGCTGATCGACCATAATTTTGTCACATCTTTCTTTTTTGAGTGAAAAGAGACTCAACATCGTAATAGTCTGATGAATAATCGGCCATTGCAACAGGTTTTCAATTAGGATTTTCCACATTATTTTTTAAATTTCTTTATTTAACCTTTATTTAGACAGGTAATCTCATTGAGACACGGGGTCTCATTCTAAAGAGAGACCTGTTCAAGACAACAGCAGCAATACAACACAAAGTTACAGACAGACAGGACATTCAATACAGAGACAAAATAGAACACATCATAAAAGTGATAAGTGCAAAAGTGCCAAGTGGTAGTCAGATTTTAAATACTATGTACAAGAGCACACCCCCACAGACGCTCTCTCCAGATTACGTAAAAGTAGTTTAAAATCCCCTAGGGGAATCATGCTGGACAGCTTCAGTTCCTGCTGTAGCATATTCCAGGTTGAGGGGGCAGAGTAGGAGAAGGCCTTCTTTCCAAATTCTGCACGGACTGAGAGGATGGAGAGAGTGATGAAGCCCTGGGAGCGTAGGCTATAACAGCACTGTTTACGTGACATGTAAGTTGATAAATAATTTGGCAGCAGTCCAAGGATGGATTTGTAAATAAAGTTATACCAGTGCAAATTTCTATGCATGGATAATGACCAGATGATTAAAGAATACAGAGTACAATGGCGTGTGAGGGGTTTACAACCGGTTATGAATCTCAGAGCTCCGTGATAGACAGCGTCCAACAGATGAAGAGAGCGAGCTGAGGCGTTCATGTACAAAACATCCCCACAGTCCAGGAGAGGCAAGAAAGTGGCAGCAACAAGCCGTGTCCTAGCCTTAAAGGAAAAACAGGATTTGTTCCTAAAAAAGAAGCCCAATTTTAATTTCAATTTCCTTAAAAGATGATCAATATGAGATTTAAAAGAAAAGCTTTCATCAATTGTGAAGCCTAAGTATTTGTAGGTGGTCACAATCTCAATAGGGGCACCTTGTGCAGACGTAATGCAGGGAAGAACAGCTGGCGCCATCTTTTTGTTAGAGAAGAACATGGCCTTGGTTTTGTTTGCATTTAACACTAGTCTGAGGTGGAACAGATGTGACTGAATAGTGTCAAATGCAGACTGCAGATGTTCAAATGCCAGGGCAACAGTGCTTGCACAACAATATACAATAGTGTCATCGGCATAAAGATGTACAGATGCATTCATATTTTGACCCACCTCATTTACATAAATAGTGAAGAGGGTGGGTCCTAAAACTGAACCTTGTGGCACATTAGCTTATATAGGTGAGCCACATACCACTGGAAACAATACTTTTGTGCGTGCAGTATAGGTAAATTCTGCAAGATACATAGATTGATTTCAATATCTGAGCTGCAATGTTCATGGTGCTCAATATTACAGGTTTAAAACACACACCTTAACAGCCAACTGTGGGGGCAATGATAAAGATTAATTACGGAGCTGTAGCTAAATCATGTATGGCATGCATGTCTTAACTGTGTCGTGGCAGGCATAATACTGTAACGATCAGGGTCTTAAGGCAGTCTAAGTCCTCGGCTAATGGTGAATTCATCTTTGGCGCAGTGGTTAGTGAAATGGCCTCTCCCCCAGGAGTTCAGGTTCAAGCCCTGCCAGAACCTAGTTTGTTACATTGGTGTCAGAAATGGAGGCGGTGCCTCAGGAGGACGGCAGCCTTTGAGTGGCATGTGAGCGTGAAGGCACTCCCTTCGGAAAAGTGTTGGGATAGTGGGGGATAGTGTAACGATTAGGCTCTTAACACTTCACTCTTAACACTTTTCACCTTGTGAATTCTCTCTAAACTGTTCAAAACTGTCTTTGAGGCCTTGAATGAGATCTATGCAGTCAAAGACAGTCCATGAGTGACCTTGGGTTAGAAAATAACCTTGCATAAACCTGTAAACCTTGTGTTACAAAATCACTGCTCTCAAATAATTTCCCAAATGTAACCAGCAAGAACAAAAATGTATTTGTTGTGAAAGTGATTCGGTTCAACTTTAGCGTGACCACTCGTTTCGGAAAACTGTGCTAGTGGTTCCAAGATAATGTCAAGTAAGCTAACATCAAAATTTTGCTCACTGATCCTGACTTGGAGCTCCACCCCGTGTCTGTTGAACTCCAAGCATTGTCTGTTAGGATGAAGCTCCTTCTTTATTTCAAGGAATCTAGTGTGTCTGTGTGCACCTGTCATGAAGCTGTGTAGAGTTCAGTGTTTCCAAAAAAGTGCTGATGTGTCCCAATGCTTTTGATGCGGTGCAAATAACAAAATTAAGACGGTGGGAATGGCAATGTAGCCTACGTACAGTTGTGTTAAAAAAAATAGCAGTACAATGTCAGTAACCTGATGAACCACTGTTATTAGTAGTAGTGATATTTCTGCATGGCAAATAATTTACTTGTAGATGTGTGTAATAGAAAAACAACAGACCCAACTGTCATGACATGCACGCTGCTTGTTCTGAGTAATTGACTCATTCATTGAATGGGGCGTGTTCAAAATAATAGCAGTGTGGAGTTTAATTTGAGAATTCATTAATTCTCTGAAAAAACAGGTGTCATTAATTGTCCTTTATTAAGGAAGAAGGGAAGCAAATGTTTCACACATTGTTATAAAATATATTTCCTTCTGAATTGCTAAGTAAAATGGGCCGTTCCAAACATTGTTCACAGGAACAACGTAATTTGATTAAAAAGTTGATTGGAGAGGGGAAAACGTATAAAGGAGTGCAGCAAATTATAGGATGCTCAGCTAAAATGATCTCAAATGCTTTAAAATGGGAACAAAAACCCGAAACACATGGAAGAAAACGAGCAACTACTGTTAAAACAGATCGAAGAATAGTCAGAATGGCAAAGATTCAGCCAATCATCACCTCCAGAAAGATCAAAGATGATCTAAAATTACCTGTAAGTGCTGTTACAGTCAGAAGACGTTTGATCGATAGCTAAGCTATCAGCAAGAAGCCCCCGTAAAGCACCGAAAAAACGGCATGTGCAGAATCGGTTAAAATTTGCCAAGGAACACATCGATTGGCCCAAAGAGAAATGGTGTAACATTCTGTGGACTGATGAGAGTAAAATTGTTCTTTTCGGGTCTAGTGGTCGTTGACAGTACGTCAGACGACCCCCGGGTACTGAATTCAAGCCACAGTACACTGTGAAGACAGTGAAGCATGGTGGCCCAAAAATTATGGTATGGGGATGTTTTTCATACTACGGTGTTGGGCCTATTTATCGTATACCAGGGATCATGGATCAGTTTGAATACATCAAAATACTTGAAGAGACTATGTTGCCGTATGCCGAAGAGGAAATACCCCTGAAATGGGTGTTTCAACAAGACAACGACCCCAAACACATGAGTAAGCGAGCAACATCTTGGTTCCAGACAAAAAGGATTGAGGTAATGGAGTGGCCAGCTCAATCCCCCAACCTCAACCCCATTGAAAACTTGTAGGGTGACATTAAAAATGCAGTTTCTGAAGCAAAACCCAGAAATTCACAGGAACTGTGGAATGTAGTTTGTTCATCCTGGGCTGAAATACCTGTTTCTAGGTGCCAGAAGTTGGTTGACTCGATGCAACGCAGATGCGCAGCAGTTATCAAAAACAATGGTTATGCAACTAAATATTAGTTCAGTAATTTAAAGTGAAGTTAAATCTTGAAAAATTTCTTCAGTTTATACAATAAGTGTTTGAGTTTGAAGAGAAACATGTCGACACTGCTATTTTTTTGAACAGATTAATATTCCTTTTCTTTGCTTCCTGTAAAAGAATAACGCAGACTTGATAAAATGTGTAATGTTTCCACTACATTTGAAATATGGAACTAAAAGCTATTAAAAAATATTTGCACTTTAACGCACTGCTATTTATTTTAACACAACTGTATACCACGTCGGGAAAAGTGCGTTTTAAAATCACATGCACACCCCAAAATTAACAAAGCCCCGTCAAAGCCACCCACACATAGATAGGGATTGAATTCCAGTGATTGCAGCACTTCTAAAATCTTCTCAGATGTCTTGTTTGCACCAAAGGAGGGCTTCGCTGTTGAAGCTCACTTCCTGGTCTTGTTGAGAGTGTTGCTCTCTAGTGCCAGTGCGGTTGGCTCCAGTATAGGTTGTCGGGTATATAGCTTTTAGATTACGGCCATCGATAAAGTATAATTTGATATGGAAAACTTGCTCATAGTCCATTCAATAGTACATGGTTATCAAGAGGCCTGCTCTGCTTGACCTGACCTAGGATGTGTCTTTCTCTCTCCCACTCTCCACTCCACAGACACAAAAGAGGATATAAATCTTAGAGTGGCCAGGGTGTCTTGTTGAGGAGAAACACCAAGGCTGTGTCCGAATCAGCACCCTTCCATACTATTAGGTAGGCTTGTTGAGTAGTCAGGACAAAAACGTTGTTAAGTATGCAAAACTTTCTCTAAATATAGTATACTTCAAACCCCCATATGATACACTTACTTCCGGAGTTTCGCTGAGTACAATCGGGAGCACACTTTGTGCTTTGCGACATTTCACTTTTACCCGTGACTGAACTTTGAAAGTAGTCCAATTTAGCTGTAAAACCATGGACATGGCAACACTGGTGGGACGTCTTACGACCTGCTTACGACAGTTCCACAGTATGGTTGGAAAATAGTATGGTGGATATTTTTTGCGGACTGCACGTCACGTGCAACACAGTGCACATTAAACACAGCGCAGAACACAAATATATTCATGGAATCCGGGGCCTAGCATAGCTAGAGAAAACCAAATGGCCACTTGGAATCCCTTTCCATTTTAAGTTTGGGTGCCAATCTGTTACAATTGAAATCATCAAATGTAGGTAATAATTGTTAGACATGCCAGTTTGGAATTTACATTTTTAAAAAGGCAGCTCCAGGTTCAAGCGGAGATTAGAGTGTTACTACTAATCTTGTTACATGGATGTAATATTTTGCCTACTGGCTCAACTTGATCATTCTGGAGCCTACTATACTCATGTTTGGACTTGTTAAGAAGAGGCCAAAACCCTGAATCTTTTAATAATAATATCATGGTCCTTAGCCCTGTTTTGAGCAGCATAAATGCACATGAATTAATAAGTATACCTTTATAGCTAACAGGCTACTAAGTTCAATAATGTAAACAGTAACTACACATACACAAGCGCAAAACTGTCTCTCAAAGTGCACAATCATGTGATAGTGTTGTATCCAATAAGGGGTTGATAGATCATATGTCCCCGGAAGCGGAAACAGGGGGATGCAGTTGCACCGCCCTACGTGCTTGAAAGCCAGCGTGATTGAGTGGGCCTGGGCTTGAAATGGGTGGGCCTGTGACAGACTAGGCCCACCGGTGGTTATGCCCCTGGTATGTTGCTTAATTTCATTTTTGGGTGAACTGCCCCTTTAAATGCCTCCAAGAGGAGTTATCCATAAAAAAAAAACGTTGAAAAAAAATGTTTTTGAGTGGAGGGGGTCTTTAACGATTACTAACGTGTGGCATCTAGACTGATGCAAGATTTAAGATGACTTGGAGTAATAGGATGTTACACTGACTAAATGGTTAAAAATGTTACAGTACATTATCATTCAAAGGTAATGTACTGGATCCCCCCAAATGTATTGTCTAGTTAGCTTTAAAACTGCAGTGTAAATTCAATGCTCATACATTCGATTGGCCTAATATGGTTTGTATTTTTTTGAAAAAATAAATGACATCAGTCATGCATGAAGAAAGATAGCTATGAAAGGACAATAGAGAGAAAGCTAATGCTCAACAACCCTAAACATGCAGGATAATGGGAGCATTATGTCAGCAACAGGGTAGATGCAGTTTAATACCAAAAAAGGGACAATTCCCTATGGGACTATTCTCACATCTTATATAATTTATATAGAATGAATATGCCCTCATTAACCAAAGGCAATTGCCACAATATAGACTAGTACTAAACACATTTATTTTGGGTTTGCTTGTTTTTCCCAGCCCAGCTAATGAATCTCTTAGGCTTGGAATAAGTCATACATTATGGCAAATTTCATAATTGCAAATGATAATACACCTGTCAATGCACCATATACTGGTGCTTCAACATCAGGAGACAGTCAGGTATCAGTCTGAAGATGTAACCGTATACCCACTGCAAATTACTCAATGCAACATGCTTCGCTGAAAAATATCTGCCCGTAACTAAATTCACTCAAACCTGGAAAGTGGAGGTTGATACATACTTGCTTGACACTGACGTCGTACGACGCTTGAACATGTAGAGGGTGCGCATTAACGGGGAGATGACAGACACAGGTAATTTAAATGTAAACTTTAATAGACAACACTGAAACATTTGCAACATATAACATGGTTTCAGTTTAACAAGTTTGATGGTATTGTGTTCAACATACAGATGTGTAGAATTTATTGTGGAAATACAATGAAAATTAATCCTTAGAAATGAATGACATTAACAAAACTGTAAATCACAGAGGCAAAATTCAAAATACATAAACTAAGGGCTTAAGACCCAAAAGGTTCTACAAAAGCATATTTGGCATTTGTTGTGACCACATTTCTGTTGAGTTGACTGGTGCGGAACTCAAATTTTGGTGTCACAGCGCTCTCTGCTGGACGCTTGAGTACAGCGCCACTTGGCCCTGAATTTCTGCTGGGTCAGCATGTGGAGTTGATGCTACAAACATGAAAGAGTGTAAAGCTATTATTTAAAAATGCATTTTTGGTACACTAAGGCAGAACATGTACACATTTGTTTCATGAACAAATTGATAATACACAAAAATAAGCACACAATCCTTTGTTTTTTGGATGAAGAAAAAAAACTATAAAATGTATTGCTTTTGGAAATAAAGAAAACGACTATAGAAAGCAAAGCTTTTTTTAAAGATTTTTTTTTTTTTTTACAAAACAACATATAAAAGTTTGATTCTTATTATATATGCGTTCCACATTTATAAAAAATTGTGATTTACAAGTAATGAAATACAGTACCTACTGGTCTTTTAAGATTTATTTTTACAGAATTGCTTAAAATTCAGCCTGACAAACAATGCAGAGAACTGCAGATGTTATTTTAACTGAGTTTTTTTTTAAACCAGCAAAAATAAATTCACTAGTCAAATATAATTAATGTATGGAAACCAAAAAAACTGCTTGTGTATCCTTTGCTGGAAGCGTTGAATTGACTTTATAACACTCTTAAAACATTTTAAAATTTGAAGTCTTTTGGCTGACAAGTGACATAATTTTACCCATGACGGAAGTGCCAACATGAACGCCACACAAAGACTGGCCCACTCTCCTGTCCCCACCAGGGGGCTCCAAATCGCTGCGTGCTACAGAGCTTTTCTGAAATCATCCCCTAAAAAAACGGATTTGCCACAGATAGGGAACAAACCGCCAAATATGACATGCAATCCTGTTTTATAAGCAGCTGCAAATTGAGTGAAAATATTATAGATGGCTTTTTTAGTTATTTTGAGCTTTGGGAAAATAAACATCACACTGCATTATTCCTGCCTCTGCATTTAAATTTTCCTTGTCAATAAAGACATTTGGCACACAAAAAAAGTCTCGACTATACAGAAAACAGATGGAACTCCGATATGTAACTGCTGACAGTTTGACATATGGGTCGTCTATCTGCTTTAATTTTAGACAGATTAAACCTACTCGACTGAGCGCTAAGTATACCATGTTAAAAATATCTCTCTGAAAATAGGCTTTTAAAAATACTTTTGCGCAGAATGCAGCGTTTCGGTGGTTTGTGGGTTTTAGTGCTCTTTTGCAACATAATTATTAAAACGTGATTGTGAACAGGCAGCTTTTCAAAGACACGACTAGCCACAGAAATTTTACTTTTTCCGCACGTAGAAAGAGTATCTGATTGCAACCCCAAATCTGTGTGGCAGGAAAACATACTGACGTATAAAATTCGTCTTCGCTATTCATAAAGGAACCAAAAAAGCTTTCCCAGGCTAAAAAAGTGAACACGATGACCTCTTGATATTTACAGATCTTACTGATCCTACGCAATTAAAAACTATGAAAGGGCAGTCATGAAGAGGTCAACACCCCCCCCCAAATCCTATTCTCATAAGAAGTGCACAATCATCACTTTTTGAGGAACAAGACAGAGACATGAGACTGATTTAAGGTGGCTTGGACTGGATTTGCTGGGGATTGTATTCAAGATGACAGACAGCTGTCAGGTGCTTCTCCATTGAGACCTGGGTCCTGTGGAGTATTATGTGTCACTGTGGTCAGTGCTGGTCCTCTGTCCTGGGGCAGCGGTCACTCCTGTGGTTGACTTTTTGGAGTTGGGTCCTCGTCTCCTTTTCGGGGCCAAGGAGGCTGTATGGGGGTGGCGGGATGGGGGCGGGATGGGGGCGGGATGGGGGTGGGGGGGTGGGGAGGTGGGGGCTACATCTATTGCGACTGTGGCAATGCCCGACGACGATGATGATGGTGGTGCTGGGACTCCATTAAAGCTTCTACGGACAGTCTAGCGGGTTTGGCGGCTACGGAAAGCGACGGGGCGTGTTCGCCGGGCAGGGAGTCGGGGGCGCGGGTCAGGTCGGTGGCGTCGGGGGAGGCCGGCGGGGGGGCGCAGGGCGGGGAGGCGGGTGCAGGGACGGCGGTGACCGGGGAAGGGGGCGAGTCTATAGCACTTCCATCGGAAGAATGGGGACTTGCACACCGTCCTCCTTGAAGGTAGCGAATGCACTTCTTTTTCCTCCTAGGAACAGTCAAGAGAGTTATCTGTGAATAAAGCGTGGATGCAAAGTGTCACCAGTGTGGAGTGAAACTGTATTAACCATGGTTTCAAAATAAGTACCAGACAATCCAAAAAACATAAATAAAAGAAATTAACAAAAAGGGTCACATTAAAAGGTTTGTATCCATCTTAAAAGGATTAAAAAAGCAAGACTATCCCCAAAGTTCCATCTTGTCATTTGTTTGACTAGTCAATTGCTTCTTCGTGGTGTTAGCACAGTGCGTTTTAGACCTGTATACCCGTACGCGATGGAAACGACGCCCCGGTTGTGTGCTGCATTTGTTTTTCTCTTTGTGTTGTGTGGAAACAGGGGCGGGGCTTCCCAGCTGGGAGGCGTACACTGTGTGGACGGAGGGTGGGGTCTTCCTGATAATCATGAATATTTCTACTTCTTTCTGTTTGCGAAAAATGGCTCTCCAGCCGTACGGCACAGCCTGTAATTTTACTGAATCGGCTCGGCTTCTGACGGTCTCCCCGGTGTCTCACGGCAACGCGGCGGTCAGACAGAGCAGGGTGGCTCGAAATGTCAGAGTTCGCTGGCGCCCGACTGCGTGAGCGGGGGAAATGACACGAGGGCAGGCTCGTGCGAGGGAAATGACATCAGAAGCGGCGGGGTGGCAGGGCCCCGCGCAGCTAACTGCAGCAGCGGGGATGGCGTTAACCGCAGCTCTGCACAAGCAGGTACTGCGGGAGGTTTCCACTTGGGGGGGGGGGTGTAGGGCTGCCACGTGCACAGGTAGGCTACTCACAGCACAGCTACAGCGGGGAGACAGATATTATTTTAGAGCTTTAGCCAATCACAGAGAACTGGGAGGCTCAGGTAGGACTGGTGTGGCTACAGTGTGTGAATATGCAAGGGGTTACCTAACCTTTTAAATTCAGAAGTTACAGACTATTTTTATTAAATCTATTTGTTCTCACTGAAGAACATAATGGCTGCTCTTATAAAAAAATGTGAATGCACTGAAAACTAAGCCAGACGAATGCTTTTAGCCAGAACTTTCACCGAGTCGCATTCTAGATTGACTGCAGTGTCAAAGCAATATACACAGGTACCTGTCTGTTTTACATTTTAATTTCTTCTTTCCTAAATGTTTTAATAAATTATTAAAATTGCGCTTGCTCAGACAAATTGAGACCTAACACCGTGGTCAGACTGCAGTACTGTTCAATGCAAACCTTGCGGTAAAAAATATTAATAATCAACCAATCCTAACCCATCTAGCGTTTTCTAAAAAAAAAGAAAAGTTTTTCAACTGTTTGTTTAAACAGCACTCTTTACACTTTAGAGCCACTAAATTTGGGAGGGAGCATATAAAATGCAAAACTGCAAAATGTCAATAGGGCCAAACATATTGCTTGAAAGATATTCCAGTATGAATCATTTCACTTGCACTTCACACTGCAGTCAGATTCACACCCCTCTCAAAAGCTCTGTCACACAGCATTAAACTCGCTCAGGCTAAGTTCTCTCGCTCACTTCTAGATTGAGTAACGCTTTAACTGACCCCCCTCAATAGTTATACAAATACAATAAGAAGTATGCACCTTCGAGACATACAGTTAATTGCAGGAACATAAATGGCCTTTTCACCTAATTTATCGCCATCCCTGTAACTAATGAGAACTGGTCAAGCCCCAATCGGAGACCACCGCTAACAAACAGCGTAGCCTACTGTACTGTATCGTTTGACCTGTATTGAGAGTAAATGTTGTGTGAGAAATGTTCCAGTTCCCGTCCCGTGCTCCCATTGAAAGCCACCAGCTGGTGGAGCTGCAGAGAGTGTTAGTAAGATGTGGGCATGCAGAACAGAGGAGGGCGGGGCAGAGCGGGCGGGGCGCGGGCGCAGCAGTAGCGCAGGAGGTCGAGGTACACACCTGCAGGGACCGCACCAGTCTGTTTGTTGGTTGAGGCCGAAGCGAGCTCGGCATTTCTTAGGAGAGCCGGGGTCTGAGCAAAAGCCAAACATGCGCACGAGAGAGGGGGAGGGGTGGTGGTGGTGGGGTGGGGGGGGGGGGGAGACCAGGGGAGGGACGAAAGGAGAGGTGAAGCATCGACAGAGATGTTTGAATCGGAGAGCAACATACCAAACTGTTAGTGCCCATAGCCGAGTTAATCACAAACCAACACAGCCGTCAAACACGGAGAGAAAGGCCACCTTTTAACAGGCATTGAGGACAGTAGGCTTTAGAGAAAAGGGAGAAGGAAAGACAGAAGGCCATGCTATTTCAGCTAGTCAAAACAGTACTGCGCTCATAGAAGAAACGGCATAGACTGTCTTATACTTCAGGTCAAAAACACTAAGGTACTGAAGGGGAACTATAAACCAATGGTTTAATTGTGTCTAATTGTGCTGGAGCCAGTGTAGATACTCAAGACTGTCTTTTATACTCAGTGCATGCTAGGCCTGGTAAGCTAACTCTATACTCTACAGGTCAGAGGTCAGGGCTGCTGTGGACTCTACAGGTCAGAGGTCAGGGCTGACGGAGGAGTGAAAATACCTGAGTTGGAGTCCTGGTGCTTCTCTCTCTTTCGTCGTTTCTTCTTGCCCTGTTTAACAAAAAAACAAATCAGAGAGACAACAGTCAGTGGGCGGGGCCAGCTGGTTCACATCTCCACAGAAACACAGGGAAGCGGGTCCAGTCGAGCACTGGACTCGCCTCGCACCTGAAACCGTTTCATCTTTCTACCGCAGAGACTTTCCGCCAGTTGTTTGGTGGCGCGTCCAAACAGGGAGGGGACTCCAGTCAAACACAGGCACCGCCCATACCCTACATACCCTGTCTAGCCTGGCAGGGAGGCGCAAGTGCGCTATTATTATTATTCATTTAGCGGCTGCAAATTTCACCGTCAATCCTTGACGGCTCGAAAACAGAATCACGGCCGGCACGAAATCCTTCACGAGCCTGCGTCACTCGAGACGTCAATCGAGACGAGCGCGCAAAACCTCAGGAGAAACCATGACACTGAGGTGGATCTGTAAGCGAAAGGGGGATTTCCATGGCAACTGAACTTCAATCATCCTTCCCTAACTCCTCCTCTGCTACGCTCAACATGGCGCAGACAGGGTGAGGGAGAGCGGACAGAAACAGTCCGATGGATTTCATCCACGAGGGAGTATAACTCATTACGAACATTTCTATGGGGGGAGGGGACTGGATGGGAGGGGGGTCTGCGCTCTCACAGAGAGAGAGAGAGAGAGAGAGAGAGAGCTGGGCTCCTTTCACCTCCCACATCTCAAACGGGCCTCTGTGGTTTGAGTGAAGGTGGAGAGATCCCAACCACAGGATGGCGATATGAGCCCGTGGGTGGAACTGTACTTCCTGTCTGCCTGAAGGCCATGTGACTTTGGATACCTGACCTAGATTTCTTCTCTTCCTTTCACATGGTTGAGACTAAGGTCTACAAACATGGGCCCTTTGATTTCGCAAATTCAGCAGCAGGTTATCGTTTAAAAATGGGTATATCTTTGCCATCTCTTGCATAATCCTTATATCTGATACATACATTATATGATATGACCATAAGCCAGACACTACACTTGGGGTCTATACATCCCCGTGTCAGAAATGGCGCTTTACAATCATATATATGACAACCCCCCCCCCCCCCATAAACACACACACACACACACACACACACACACACACACTCATACACAAATCAATTACCACATTTCAGTAAAGATTAAGCCTTTTACATTGCATCTAATTGTGTTGAATGTAAGAGCTGAATTTATCCATGCATGACCCTTAAAACAAATTCAGCCGAAGATATTTTACGTACACCAGCCGAACCCATGTCTACAGCCAAAGGAGAGGAGGAATTAGACAGCAAAGGTAACATAGAAGATTATTACAGCACCCAACATTTCGTATGCCATAGGAAAGAAGCAGTGTGTGAGTTTCATTGCTTTACCATTTCAGAGTCATCCTCAAATGGGTAAAGGCACTGACGCAACAACTCAGAATGTAGGCGGTCTTCTGCAACAGAGGACAGACTGACATTCCTGGTGAATCCAGAAGTCTTATGTGGGGAGAGACGAGCCTTTGACGACCCTCACTAGTGAGTGCTCCAGAAAGAAGTGGTCAATGAAAGGGACCCTGCGGTTCCCCCTGAAGCCTTCCCAGAATCCACCGGGCCCCTCTCTAACTCTCAGCCCACCCACCGCAGATGTGTAAGCGCAAGCAGGCCGGCTGTTAGTAGAGCGAGTGGTGGAAGAGGTTTGCCCTACCCAGTCTGCTATACGTTTTTTCCCCTGCTCCCCCTCTAAGGCCTGCTTCCTGAAAAAGTTCAACAGCAACTTCACAATTCTGCACAGCAACAGGAGACAATCACGCAGGTTAAAGCTCTTGCGCACATTTCACACCCGCTACGTTAAAAAATCGCTTTCCAACTGTAGACCCGCTCGGCCACTTTTCCCTTGTTCCGGTCAAGTTGGAGTCGCACAGCAGAAGTAGCTCGGTGTTGTGAGAAATGTGGCAACAGATGGTTTCGCTTTTCATCACAGTTCACCCAGGACCTTTTACACTCAATCTGATGCAATACACACAAAATTCAGGAATGTCTCGTGTGCAGAAATAAAACAAAAGCAGACCTTGTTCTGACTCCTGAACAATGAGGAGCATCATGCAGCTCTGCTAGAACGGGCTACAAAAATAACCGACGCCCATTCCCACAACAATCTGACCCCCCCCCCCCCCCCCTTCCCACAATCTGTAAAGGCCGCATGCATGATTACACAGTACATGAAAATAAAACCTAATCTGCGCGTTTATTTTCACTTCATCACTCAAAAGCTGAAACGGTGCCCGTTCTAGAACCCTGGTCTGGAAGGTTCCGCACTCGCGGCCAAGGAACACACGGAGCAGCATAAACGGACGCATGCAGAGTGGCGAGGGGTGTGGGTGCGTGTGCGTGTGCGCGCGTGTGTGTTTTGGGAGGTGGGGCACTCACGTAGTTGTCTCGGGCGGACCAGCTCGGGTACAGCTGCATATGAAGCTGCCGCTCTTTCCTGGCCAGCTCGTAGTACTTGGCCTGCTCCTCTCTGGTCAGGGCGTGCCACTGCAGAATCACAGCAAACAGCACACAGCTCAGGCCTGAGCGCCACGGATCCTCCGCACGCGTATTACTCCACCTTAGAGTGACCCCTGCTTTTGCCAAGTCAACACATGGTTGGACGCTTCATGTTTTCTCTCAATTATCTGTGTGTCTGTATGTATGTGTGTGTGTTTGTGCATCTTCGGTCTGTGTGTGTGTATGTGTGTAGATGCTATCTAGTCTGTAGGTAAAAGGTAGGAAAGTGGTAGGAAAAGTAATGGCAAGCATTGTTGGGCTGAATGGCTTGTTGTCGTCATTAGGTTATGTTATGTGTTATGTGCGTGTGGGAGAGTGTTTTTCTTTGTGTGCGTGTGTATGCATGTCTGTGCGTGTGTCTGTATGTGTGGCGTGTTTGTGTGTGTGTATGTGTACGTAGGTGTGTGAGTATACGCGTGTATGCGTAGGTGTGCGAGTGTGCGTGTGTGTGTGTGTATGTACGAGTGTGCCTGCGTGTGTATTCTCACCCTCCGCCCCAGGATCTGGTTGATAGCAGCGCTCTCCTTCAGCGTACACTCAGCGATAACCTTGGCTCTCATCTCCTTCATGTAGAGCATGAAGGCGTTCAGTGGCTTCTTGATCACAGGCTTTTTCGGCTCCTTGTCCCGTTTGGGCTCTGGGTGGGGTTTGCTGTGGCACACGCACGGAAAACTGGGATTACAGCATGACTCAACACAGATGCGCATGTCGCCCGCAAATAATACATATGTCACACATGCACGCACGCATACACACACACACACACACACATCCCCGCACGCATGCTAAAATAAAAACAGTACCCATGGAAATCTGAATCACGTTAATATTTTCTGGCTGCACAATCAGTGCGGTAGCAGAGTTGGTGGGGGATACTCACGCATACATGTTTCTCTCGTACTGGTCATGCTCCTGTTTCCCTGTAGGTGGCACTATAGCGGGATGAGGGATCCCTGTCGGGTGCATGCCAGAGTGCCCCAAAACCAGAGATGGAGGAAACCTGGGGGACACAAAGGAGCCCTAAGTTACCCACTGCAACCAGGCACTGACCCTGGAGGCACTGTCCCCTCTCCCGTTTTCAGCTTTGATTCACAAACACTTTCTTCTTCTGCCAGAAGGTGGCACCCTATTTTCAGTTCACAACAAAAGCCAACAGAAGGCAAGCACAGAATCACTAGATCATCCGTTGCAATCTGATCGTCGCCTCATCTCATGCCTGCTGTCTTAACCCTTTGAAGAGTAGGTTTTTTTGGAATTTTTTTTTTATTTTTTTTTTTCAGAATTCTAAGTCAGTGTTCTAGAACTCCATTGCTCATTACCAGTAGTGACTGTTACATTAGCATTCAGTGAAGAACATTGTAATGACATATTTGTGATCTTGCACCTTAAAGGAAACCTTAGCAAGCGTTATGTTGAGCTCAAAGACAAACACGGGGATTGACTGACGCACATCACGTGGGCAGGCCTCTTTACTGATCCGTAAATTAAACAAACAAGCAAACAAAATGCTTAGTGCATATTCTCTTTTCCAAACAAATGAAATTGCATTTTACGACCTTTCATTTCCTGCAGGCTTATTTTTTCTGCTACGTACAAAATAAAGCGTTTTCCAATTGCTCTCAAATGTTTGTCTCCATCACTTCTACACCTGAATGATAGCAACTACAAAAATACGTTAGAGATACACATTCGCCGACACTCAAACATGAAACATTCCCCCCCAGCTTATATTTAGTACTGATAGTAAGCACACAAAGCGTGTTCAGTTCTTACCAACATTGACTCAAGGTGCAAAGGCAGAACATGGCGAAGGTGCTGTGGGTTAATTATGGAAGCGACGACGACACCGAGCTGCGGAGCTTGGTGAGAAACTCTGCCCTGCTGTTTGCCAAGAATTTTGGGAGAGTCTGGGGAGGTGTGGTTCGCACACCCCCCAACGTTGGGGTAACGAATAAATAAATACAATCTGCTGCTGCCACAAACGCAAAGCGGACACACACGCACACACGGACACTGGGGCACCTGGACGAGGCGGGGCGGGGCGGGGAGAAGGGCGGAGCAAGCATCAGCAGGGGGGCTAGGGGGATGGGGGGGCTCCCCAGCCTGGCTCAGCTCATACTGTACCTGGAGTAAGAAGAACTGCTTTGGAGACTGGAGGGGTAGGACTGTCGGAATCCACAGGAAGAGATGGGATAAACAGGCTGACTCTGCCTAAGGTCAGGATGAGAGATATTTGCAACACTGTTCAACTGAGCTGCTCCAAACGGGCCGGATTCGGCCCGCACGTTCCCCAGAAAACAACCCCTGATCACTGACAGGCTGTTCCCCGATCACTAACAGGCTGCGCCCCGATCACTGACAGGCTGTTCCCCGATCACTGACGGGCTGCTCCCCGATCACTGACAGGCTGCTCCCCGATCACTGACAGGCTGCTCCCCAATCACTGACTGACAGGCCGATCACTGACAGGCTGCACCCCGATCACTGACAGACTGCTCCCCGATCACTGACAGGCCGCTCCCCGATCACTGACTGGCTGCTCCACAATCACTGACAGGCTGCTCCCCAATCACTGACTGTCAGGCTGCGCCCCGATCACTGACAGACAGGCTGCGCCCCGATCACTGACGGGCTGCTCCCCAATCACTGACAGGCTGCTCCCCGATCACTGACAGGCTGCTCCCCGATCACTGACAGGCTGCTCCCCGATCACTGACAGGCTGCTCCCCAATCACTGACAGGCTGCTCCCCAATCACTGACAGGCTGCTCCCCGATCACTGACAGGCTGCTCCCCGATCACTGACAGGCTGCTCCCCAATCACTGACAGGCTGTACCCCGATCACTGACCGCTGCTTGATGGCGCTGCGCATGGAGGCCCCAGTTGACCGTGATGACCCAGTGATAACTGAGCGTTTGACTCTTGGATGACACCCGTAACTTGTTTGATTCTGCCCTCTAAAACAAGCCTGTCAGAAAGCTGCGGTGGATGTTTGACATTGAGCGACGCTGCCCTGTGCCGGACTGTGTCTACGCAGAAGGGGTTGCCAAGATCAATCCTAAGCAGAAAGTGCCATTGTAAACACAGGGGAAACCTCACAGGGGGGACCAGCAGGAGCCATACAGTAGGGATGTGGGAAGAGGAAGGGGTTACTGCCCTCTCCCGGGGTCACAGATCTAGGTCAGCATCAGTGCAAACAGAGAGGGCATTCATTTGCTAATCAGATTCAACTGGCCAATTAACACCCACCAGCATTCCACACTCCCACACACTATCAGCCTTCCACACTCCCACACACTATCAGCCTTCCACACTTCCACACACTATCAGCCTTCCACACTCCCACACACTATCAGCCTTCCACACTCCCACACACCATCAGCCTTCCACACTCCCACACCCATCAGCCTTCCACACTCCACACACCATCAGCCTTCCACACTCCCACACACTATCAGCCTTCCACACTCCCACACACTATCAGCCTTCCACACTCCCACACACCATCAGCCTTCCACACTCCCACACACTATCAGCCTTCCACACTCCCACACACTATCAGCCTTCACACTCCATCAGCCTTCCACACTCCCACACACTATCAGCCTTCCACACTCCCACACACTATCAGCCTTCCACACTCCCACACACCATCAGCCTCCCACACTCCCACACACTATCAGCCTTCCACACTCCCACACACTATCAGCCTTCCACACTCCCACACACTATCAGCCTTCCACACTCCCACACACTATCAGCCTTCCACACTCCCACAGCTCAGAGGGGATGGAGAACGAGTTAATTTGCACTCCAGTTTAGAACTAGGAAGTGAGTGCATCCTTGGGGTTGTGCCTTGTTTTATTTCACCCAAGTGAAAGTTTGATATTATCACCCCGATTGTATTTAGAGCAACACTTCCACACAGATTGTTCCACCTCAGTGTGAGAAACTGAGAGTTGGTTTTTAGAAAACCGGATTGGTATACTGGATTGTCTTTGTCCTCAGGCTTTTGGGGAGGGTGTGCGTGTGTGTGTGTGTGTGGGGGGGGGTCTAGAAAAGTACACGTTCTCTCGACAGTGGTCACAAGTTGATTTGGCGACAGGGCTGGCGTGAACAATGAGGCACCTCGCTCAACTTTCATCTCAACTTTCCCTTCTGCAAAAATACTAAAAAGCTAAAATGACAACAGAAAGTGTCGTGTGTAATCTTCCTAAAGAAGGTTATGACAAAGCAGGGAAAAATCCAAACAATGGACATCATACCTCTTTTCCCCAAAGTGCTTGAGGATAATGGTGCTCGGAATAATGGGGTCCAGTGGAATAACCCCGATCATGAGTTGAAAAGGGTGATATTTAAAAAGGTTTTATATTTTGAAATATTTTCCAAAATCTATATATAGTCATTGCAAATCAAATCTGGCCAGGGACCCCCTACAGTAAATTCAAGGACCCCCAGGGGTCCGTGGAGCCTCTGTTGAAAACCCAGGTGATGACTGATTAAAGGTTTTATTCCAGAGAGGAACATGACATGTATACCTTACAAGTTTAAAACAACATCCCCGATCACAGAAGTACTGTCCCGTCAACATTACATAAAATCAGCTTAGGGCCGACCTCGCTCTTGGACTCTCACCAAAGCTCTGTGTTGGACACGGCCATTAGCGGCAGTCACCGTGCCGGTTAACCAGCACGACGCAGCCCCACCAAACTGCCGGATTCCCGCAGGTTTTTACTCCACACAAAAGGGACATGTTGGTTCATTAGGTGTGAGCCGTTACCGTTACCCATCCCTCTTTTTACGGTGAGAATCAACACCCAGCTTTGAAAAGCCTGTTAAAAAACCAGAATGGAATGATGAGTTTACTGGCAGCTGCAGGGAGAGTCCTGGGCCACCTGTTTTTTGGGATGATCACGGACCGTGTCCCTGAGATTGGGGAAGGCGCACATCACTTACCAGCCCACGGAGGGGGTGATCTGGCCCACCCCGCCTGGAGGGAGAGAATAGAAGCCTGAGATGTCCTGGGACTGGTGCCTGTGAATGCCTGGAGGGGGTATTGAAGGAGCAGTTAAAAATGGGCCCCTGGATTGGCAAGGGCGTCATTACCTGGCTGGGAACCTACCATTACAAAAGGCAATCCTGAAGCCAATTACTCATGAGAGAGGTCAGGTATTCACAGCCTCAGAAAGGTAAACACAACTGTGTGTGTGTGTGTGTGTGTGTGTGTGTGCGGCGCGCAACAACCACGGGAACAAGCTTATTTTATCGCTGACTGCTAACCATCCGTTTCCTGTTGACAAAGCTTGACGCTTAAAACACATATTATCACTCTTGACCAGTCCCCCTTTAAATTCAACCTTTCTCATTTAAAAGCCTATTCACAAAAGAGCCATGACATTCACAGTTAGTGATTGCATGCAAGAGTCACATGGTAAGGACGTTCCCCAGTAACACTAAACAAAATGATCTGAGAGGTTTTAAAAAGCAGCCGTGATGTTTTAATGAAACAAGTGCACAAACTGTGATGAGTGCTCTAAAATGTAGACAATTTAAGACTATGTTGAACAAATTCAGAATGATTCCTGAATGAGAAAGCAGAAAACAGCCAGGCGCTAAACCTTAAGCAGAAGTGAACTGAAAACACACAGACGTAGCGGTGTATGAACTGTGAGCATTATTGGGGCCCAAAAGAAAGCACAACTGCTCACAAAATACAGTTTCTCAGACCATGGCAGTAAAGTGTGGGCCAGGACTTCATTCAGGGTGAGCTGTGAATGTTCTCCACCAATCTGCTCTGCAATTTCAGTGACTCCCTGCTCCTTAATCATGCCAACTCAACAGATAGCCGCGTTAAAATAAAGCATTTTGCATAAAAGATATTTTCTAATGAAACCCTAGCCCACCTACAAATAAGACTCCCATGAAACAAACAAAAAAAAAAGAAGCTTTTTCAGTGTTTTTTAAAAGGAAGTCATTTGTCAGCAGAGAGAACCTAGCACTTAACAGCAAGCTGAAGGTAACATATATTTTGTGAAAGAATGTAGTGGATGACTGTAATTTGCAGTAGCTGCAGGCTTGTTTCTGGACTCTTCCATCTACAAAGCTGTTTAACTGGAATGTGACTGAGTCACCTTGTTTCGACCCCCCCACCCCACCCCACCCCACCCCACCCAACACCGCACACCCACACTCTCCCTCCCTCTCTAAAAAGCCTCCTTCCTTCATGTTGGAAGAAGCACTTTTCTTTGTTACGAAGTTCTGGAGAGGGACCGCAATTGTCTTCGAAGAAAGAACTATTGTAAACACATCCTTCTCACCTTTTGGTCATACAGTGAAAACATATATTTAGGTTTAAGAAATGGATAACAAGACTAGATCATGTGAAGCCGTGAAGTCAAATCTTTCAAACTTATTACTTATTATTTATTACTCTAAATACCCAAAAAAGGTATTCAAAATAAAGATATTCAACAACTGTAAAACATAATCCCAACTGCATTCATGCAGGAATTCATACACGAGTACATAATAGTACATTAATACATTAGTACATAACATACTTATATATTATAAATACATTTGCATAACACATACATTTATGGAAAAACTACAATCATATGAATGCATAGGTTCGGAGAAAAAGTAAATAATTTGCCTTGGATAAAGAATATTCTCATGTTTCCTTTAAAAAAATGAAAATGTGTGACAGTTCTGATGACATTTTTTTAAAACAGATTTTGAGCAGGACAATCCATGTTCTGCTGCACATCGCAGGGCACTATGGGAAGAAGTGGTTCGACATCAAATCAGTTTGATAGAGAAAACAAACAAATTCAATGATCTGATGCTTTACACTGTTTTAAGCTCAACTGAGCATTTGTGAAAATGCAGTTCTAAATATAAAACGATTTACTCAAATAGCAGAGCAGAGCTTTCAGTATGAGAATGCGTAAGCTGCTCCTCGTCAGGTGCACGGCACAGCACAGGGAAATTACATCTACTTGATATCTACTTGATTTTCTTTTCTTGTCAGAAGCGTAGAAAGTGAAATGGGGGAGAGACTCTAAATGACTGGACAGCAGCTTTACTGTACTGTATGACAGTAAAATCATAAAAGCCGCACGTGTACAGTACAGACCTCGCTCGCCGTTTTCTCGCTCTGTTTCATGCATCACCCCTCGAGAAGGGGACATGCCTGGTAAACACACCTTTTGCAGATATGACTACACCGAGACGCTTAGCTGACTGATTCCCCCCCCCCCCCCAGCTACCTGCCATTTGGGCTTGAATATCTGAGAAGGAGAGACAGGACCTAGGAACACGCTCGCGTGCATACGCACACACACACACATACAGACGTGCACGAGTGCGCGCACACACACACACACACACACACACACACACACACACGTGCACAAGCACACACACACAGTTCCTTTATGAAATGTGGCAGACGGCAGCAGATAGTGACTGAAGTGTGTCATTACGTTTGAGTCAGGGTGTCCTGCGTCACGTCTGGGCATTGTCATACCGGCAGAGTCTAGACTAGGAGCGTCTCTGGAGGGGAATTCCAGCTGTGGATCTCTCTTGGTTCAGCCTCCGTGTTGTGAGAGAGCCCTTTGTTGCGCCCTTCGCGGTTGACTCACGCTTACAGCGGACGCAGGGGGTCACGTGACAATAACGACAGTAAAAGGCCGAACCATGTGCGCCATATTCGGACAGGCTACTGGGACTCCAGCACCTGACGGCACCCAGATACAGCCCTATACCGCTAGGGAAGGAGTCAAGGAGTGCTCCATTTACAATCACTCTGCTTTGAAGTTCATTTTCATGTTTATTCAAAATAAGTTCACTTTGTTCAAAAAGTAAATTAAAGTAATTAAACAATAAACATGGCAGAAAAGACTAAATTGTACTGTTCCATTGTAAGATTTTACAAAAATCCTTCACATAATTGAAGTTTTTAAGGATTATTTCAATGTTAACTAAGTGCAGCTCACAATAAACTACCCCCTAAACGATTGAGCGTGTACTTCCAGGCCCAACTCCCTTTGGGATAGTGTGTGTGCACTTGTATGTGTGTGTGTGTGTGTGTGTGTGCATATGTGTGTGTGTGGGCGTGCTCACGTGTATGTACACCTGTGTGTGTGCATGCATGTGTAGCATATGCGTGTGTGTGTATGCACGTGTCTCCTGGCTGTGTGGGTGCGTGTATGTGTGGATGCGAGTCTGTGAGAGACCGAGCTAAGCGGAACCTCATGCGTTTCAGAGATGGCCTTGTGCGATTGTCACTAATTGCTTCCAGTTCACTGTGGGGGCTGGTTTGTTGGGCAGCCCCTCCTGGGGTTTGTGGGAATGTGGAGGACTCCTCCTGAGGAAGACTGTCTCTGCTCTGCAGATGCCGCTGGGCCCGGCGCGGCTCCACACGGCTCTCCCACTGCGGCTTGCGCGCCATCAAGAGAAGTAAACAGCGACTCCCACACAGGGTGGCGTGGGAGGGAGCGTACAGATAGTCTTTGGTACGGAAAAAAATACCCTGGATCCCCGCCTTTCCTGGTACTCACAGCCTCTGTCCGTCCCAATAATGGTTTCAGAGCTACAGGCGATTACTGAAGTCAGTACTGAGGAGAGGCGTACTGTTCCAACTGAACCTCTGATATCAGTTTTGAACAAAATGTGATAGATGTCAGTTAGTAACCACTCGCCTATAGTATTCCTGTTGGCTGTCACTGATTACAGAATGTAGTGTAATACCATGGAAAACTAGTGGTTGTAAGGGAATGAGTTTGGAATGCTCTACATGTCAGAATATCACTGATTAGTGGATAACAAACCACAAGAACAACAAGAAACATGCAAGGGCTTCTTATTGGTAGACATGGTGCACCTCTTGGCCTAGCGCTCCAAAGAGCCTAGCCAATGGGGAGAGGGGGATTTGTGTCAATGAGTGGGGTCATTCTGGGGGGGGGGGGGGGGGGGGGGGGTCATGAAGGCGTGAGGATTACCTGGCTTCTGGCTCATGTCTGTGGGCAGGTGTGGGGAGCTGTTGAAGTGGTCGTTGCTGTAGGGCAAGAGGGACGTGAGGGGGTGCATTCCGTGAGGCTGCTGAACGACCGACACTTTGTTGGACTGCAAAAGAAGAGAAAGACGGGAGACGGGTGTCAGGCGGGCCCCGGCCGGGGTAGGAACAGACGGGCTGGATTCTGAATAGACGCGCTCGCGTTCTCCACGCTGCGGAATTGGGGAAGAACGCATTTGATCGATAGGCCTTTGATGATCAAGGGAGTCTTCGGGAGAGCTTGTTCGCTTTCATGTGTCCGTTTACAAATGGGTTTCAATAACGTACGTGGAATACAGTTATTTCCCATGGTAACAGCACACTGTTTGATATGCGACATGTCAAGGCGGTTATTGTTTTGGGAGGTACTGGATGTATAGTTCCAGCCGCTATACACTTTAGCCCCCATTCCTCCCAAGACCCTGAAATTAATTTCTGTCCCCTGTAGGGGACATGCATCTCTGGTCTTAATCTCAAGAACCATATATTAGGCGATGCTGAAATCTACACTATAAGAGACATTCAATAAAAAAATAAAATAAACATATTCTTGAAAATATGTTTTTGTCATCCAAGACATTTGTATTATGTCAAAAAGAATCTTCTGCCAGGTCTCAAGGGGATATTCTTGTGTGCACTGACTATGAACTAATCCACAATGTGCAAAAGCGCACACACAACCGCCCAGAACATTTCTGCCACCTTCAAGCAAGATCTGCGGGCTCCATATTGCATCCTCATTAAAACAACGCAGTTTTTTTTTTAGACGTTGTTGGACATTTACAGAAACTAAGCTAAATCTCCCGATGCAGACAATCCACCTCCCCACAACCCAAACACTAGCTTTGTGTGGGGTGCCCGCATGGTTACAACGGTGCGATACCACCTACATCCAATCAGATAAACTCAGATAAGCAGATCCCCGAGAAGCGGAACATTTTACCACAATGGAAAAGAGAGAAGAAAAAAGAAGAAGAAAGAGACCCTCCGGGACGCTAACTTCTACTTCAAGCGGTGAGCTTTATTTGCCATTTCCTTCCAAAAATTATAGCTGCACAATTCTATATAATGTTCTTTGACGTCTTTCCTTTCCTAAAAGCAATCAACAGCCCTTGAAGTGGTTCTGCAAGTGTATGTTTCTATACAGACTTCCATACGCTGAATGAGGACACTTGCTTAAGGTATAATTATCAGCCTCCCTTTAATTACCCCACCCCCCCTTCAAACTTTGGATAATTATGTTTGTGTAATTTTGCAAGACACACAGGCAGCAGGTGTGTGTAGGCCTTGCACTTTCTTCTAACTTGGGCTGAATTTCTAATAGGTATGGGGATCAAAGAAAAATTCCAATTAGATATTAGAGCTTTTAAGGTACAGAAAACATGCGCTGCTCAGTGCCTTAAATCTAATTTGATTTAAAAGGAAATCTATTAGCATATTGTTATTAGCTTTTATCCTACGTCTGTTTGAACAAGAATGTAGCGTCAGATAAAAGAGTTAACGGTATTTGAAAGACCAGGGGAAATTAATGACGGCCTTACCACACCGGCCAATAGACGAGACCTTGACCACTTACCCCCGTGGTTCATTTAGTATGTAGATGAAACACTTTACTTCTAATATATTCTTTGGTTTTCAAATTGTAAGTAGACTTTCTGTAGCGGAAATTAAATCCTCTTTAGAACATACAAGTGCTTTGAGTATATGGTCTTTAATCTCCTATTTCATCATTGTCATATTAAGCATATTTAGTTGATTATCTCATTCTGTTATGTTATAAATGAAAGCAGCAGAATAATTTTGGTGCCATCTTGATAGCGACATAAAAGCCAGCATTGGAAGACAGCCTTCAAAACCTGTTTTTAGTTTTGATGGTAAAGATGTTTTTTTTTATTCAAAAGATTAATAAAAATCCTCAGATTCACTTTTGGGGGGGGGGGACACACACGCACGCATGTACACACACGCACGCACGCACACAAAAATGCAAAGAAGCAGGGCACTGTGTACTTAAACCAAACCTTCCCGAAATACACTCACTGCCAGCTACTTGAATCCTATCTGTGTACTTTGGATTAATACCCCTGTATTTTACGTAAAGCTTATTCATTCAACGTGGAAAAAGTAAGACCTGGCAGACAGTAACAAGGTCACATTTCCTGTGTGGACCACGCACATCTCTTACCCCGTCCTGGAGAACACCAGGTCAAAGGTCAGTCCCCCCCAAAATGGCATCCCCATGTTCCCCCGATAGGGAGGTACAGCCTCATACATGGACAGGTGGGTGGGGGGGGGGGGGGGGGGCAGTCGGCTCTGCATAATCACCAGCCATGTACTGTAAGATCAGCAGAGTAAGAACGTCTCTGCCATCGCTGCCTGGCTCTCTGGTGTGGTTTTAGCATCCGTAGGTCTGTGGGATCGTCTCCATGAGTCACAGCACTTTCTGCATTGCCCACACTCTGTGAGGTACAGAGTCTGGGAGGAATCGGGGGGGAAAGGCAAACCAAAAATCTAAGGTTGCCAATTCCTGGCTGCTCATGGTGGGGTGGGTCACGATCACTTTCAAAATGACCTTACTGCTTTCACGTTTCCTTTGATCAGGCATGTTTTGGTTATAAAAAAGAAAAAAAAAGAAAAAAAACGGAGGTGACAACCATTTTATTTGCGTTCTATATGACTGCGTTCAAGATTACCGTAACTGAGAATAAGGCCTGCTTCCTGCTTGACTGAAACTGAAAAGCGCCAAATTTCCACTGCCTTTTGGACGTCAATGACAGTTCCCCCTGTCCTGGACACACGTGGTGCTCAAGAGTCTCAGGGCAGGAATGGGGAGCCCCCCCCCCCCCCCCCCCGCCGACAAACCCACTCATCGCCCTTGTCCTACTCTCGGCGACGCCCCTGTCACAACACTGCCGCAGACCAAAACAGGGAGCGCAATCTGGAAATGATTCCGCATCTCCAAGGTTAAGAAAATGAGCAGCACTTAGCTGGAGGTTAGGGGGAACATCAAAGCGCAAGCAGACATAACAATGCAGGCATGTTTATAAAAAAAAAAAAAAAAAAAAAAAAGATGCTTTGAACCCCCACCTCACCCCCACCCCAACCACACAGAAGTGGGTGTGGCCACACTGCAGAGGGCTCAACATGGGCAGCATGCCATTGCTAGGTTGGTTAAGGCAGGGCGGGGCCTACAGACAGAGGGGGAGGGGCCTCAGACTCTTATCCTTTCGTAATCACAGCAAGACAGGCCGGTCTGTCATCTGCAAACAGCGGTGACGGACAGCTCCTCTTCTAAGCCCTGCCATAGGTCAGGGCCCTGGAGTCACTGAGATTGTATTATAAATCACTTTAGCAATGGTGACGCGGCAAAACCCTCTCTCTAAATTGGAAACGCATTTGTGGCAGCTGTACTGAGGCTAGCTGGACTGCAAGTTCTTTGTGGTGCATTAACAATCTAGTTAACTATTTCTGTAATTTTATTTCTGCAATTTATGTAAATTATTTTTTGTATTTCTTGTATGCCAGCTACTTCACCTGAAGTTCCTCCTGGGAAAAATAAAGCTATTCTATTCTATTATATTCTAGAACATTATGGAGAAAACAGTTTGAAATAACTGTCTGAACGCCCAAATTTGATATACTGCTATGACACAAATGTATGGCACCCATCAAGACAAACACAGATATACACGTACACAGTCATAAATTGTGCTTAAATTATGATGAATGGTCTTGTTTATATTCTCCAAGAAATTAAAGTCGAAAATATTGACAAATACATTTGAGAAATGTGTCTGCCGCAAATGTCATAAATACCACAGAAGAAAACACTTCCCATTGTTTGTGGCCATCAGAACAATATACTCATGAAACAAAAACAAAACCAAAAAAAAAACTGGCTCCATGGATTAAACAACATCAACAACAAAAGAAAAACCAACTCACACATTGGAGAAAACAATACATCACAAAAGAAAAAAGAGAAAATTAAATGGAGTTCATAGAGGCATAATAACCGTTTAAATGCACCTAATCATTCACGGATACATTGGCATTTACTTGAAGAAGGTCAGGCCTCTAGTCACTCATATTTATTGACCTCTTTTATGAATCTGCCTTTCTGTGGAGATAGCTCACAACGGGGAACGTCTGACTTGCGTTTGCCTCAAATAAGAACTAAATGTGCACCCTGTTCTTCCCCTTACTGAAAATGGAGGGAAAAAACACCTTGAAAATTTCTTAAAGATCCCCTCAAGTTAAATTGTCCCTTAACGCTGAGATAAATTTCCAATCGATGCCAAGTAAACATTAAAAATGGCATTACGCAAATCATAATGAAACTCTTGCTCTACGACTTCAGGTTTCCGTTCACAGATTATTTCAGAAACCTACATTTTGGCCAAAATGAGAAATACCTCAACCTTGTTAACAGAGTGCAAATGCCACATTTCTGAGTTGCATTACTCATAACTCAACTGTTGATTTTTCTTTATCAAAAGCCACAAAAACAAAAAAAAAAAAAGCATAAAACTACAGTACAAAATAAGGGTCTATGGAGGGGATTCTCTGGCTAAGACAATCAGGTGTCCATTTCATTTACATGCTTAAGAAGAGTAGGTTTTTTGGAATGTTTTCAAAATTCTTGTTCTAGAACACCATTGCTCTCAATTAAATCAGCATTAGAATGTTAATTTAAGAACATTGGAATTGGATTTGTGATCTTACACCTTGAAGGGTTAAGAAAGGTTAAACGGCATAATTTAATGATCTTACAATTAGGGGTGGTGAGGACGGCATTGCTGGGTTGGATTTTTCCAGACCTGTTCCAGGGAATCAGGAGGATCTCGCATTAAATGGGCGGAAGAGCAGAGCAACGTTATCTTTAATGAAGTAAAATAATTGCAGTTTGGGAAGGGTCTTTTGATGAGGGTAAGAAGCGTCCTCCGTGGACGGGTGCTTATCTAGCGCACCTTTCCGTCACTTCCACTGTGCCGGGAGCCACAATAATGATAATTACAGTTTCCTGCCAGCAACGGGCTGGCAGATGAAAGGCGCTGCACCTCCCATCGTTGGGAGTTGCGGCAGTTTTGGAGGTGCTGGGAGACAGGGGTGAGAGGCGAGGGTGTCCCGGGGCGGGTCGGTGCTCTGTACAGGGAAGGAACGCAGTGATCCCAAAGTGTCTTCTCTCTGTGCCACTTAGAAGACTCTTTATTAAATGGCAGGAGCATCAAAGGACTCAGAAAGAGAGGCATGGTACTGAAGGCAAAGTGCAGCTATGCACACAGACACACACACGCACTCACACAGACACACTAGGGTGTCACTTTTTTTTGTTCGATAATCAAACTAGTTCGAATCTCAGGAAAATTTCAAATTTTGAAAATGTAATAGAGGGTTTGAATTTGTGATCTCATTGCCTATGTGAAATAAGGAGCCCAGGTGCGCTCTGTGCTCATCCGTGTTGAGCACATTGTAACGCTCAATATCAAAGAGACCGATAAACAACAAGCCGTGTGATTGTTTTGTCTGGAGGGTACACCGTTAGGTAGCCTTAATAAAGTTAATGTGTGGGTCATGCTATCCACGTAGCCTATAAGCTATACGTTCAAAATGGAGGAGCCAAGAAAAATTGCAACTCCACCACACCAGGAGTGTCATTTGGAAATATTACAGGTTATATGCCATTGGAGACCAAATAATAACCAAGGAGAAAGTTGCCTGCAAGGTGCAACAACATGCTGCAACTGCCCTACCGACCCTCCTAAGGCAGACAATATTTCAAAGGAGATCGGTCAGTTATTGTGAATTAATGATTTAATGAATAACTCGTATGTTGTAATTTTTTTTCTTCCATTTGAGCAAAGACTGTGATCGCCATCATTGGCATTGCTATGATCTTCCCTGGCTTTATTTTGCTTAATAAAACTTCAAGATACTGCTGTCATTATTTTTTAGCTATAGCCTGGCACATTTAAGCTATGTACAGTAGCTACACATTTAATGGGAAATTAAAACCGGGCCATAATAATCATACATTTAGGCAACGTTTTAACATTTTAAATTTTAACAAATTCATACGGATTTCTCTTATGAGAAATTAGTTCAAGTGACTGCTCTAACACACACACACACACACACACAGACACACACACGTACACACGCACACACATGCACACAGACACACGCACAGGCACGCTTTAATTACCAACAAAACCCCTGTGAACATCTTGTTTCATTACATTATAGGCATTTAGCAGACACTCTTATCCAGAGCGACTTACAGAACTTTTTAGCATTTTTTACATATTATCCATTTATACAGCTGGATATATACTGAAGCGATTCAGGTTAAGTACCTTGCTCAAGGGTACAACGGCAGTCTCCTACCTGGGAATCGAACCTGCAACCTTTCGGTTACAAGGCCAGTTCTTTAACCATTATACTACACTGCCGCCCTAGGACAGATCTGATGAATAAGAGTAGAGTAGTATTCACTTCCCTGTGGAAGCAATGAATGTTTGAACTCAGCCCCAAAGGTCACTTTCAGCAGACCAATGGCAGCTCCTCTTTCCCGGTCTCCCACAGCTTCACTACCCCTGGCTTACAGCATGGTCACAACTAGGCTCCATCCATCACAGAAATACATGAACCACAGCAAGTAATGAGACTAGTATTGAGCATCATGGTCCAGTATTGAGTATATCACTGAGCTTAAATGTTTTCTGCAGGGCTGGGGCTGTTAAATGGTCCAGGGCTCACCTATACTTCCAAACAATTAGATCTTTGAATGGCTTTGATTTATGTCTTATCTAAGAAGCAGGCGCCGTTGTGTTTGCTTTGAGATAAAAAAAAAAACTCTTTTGCAGCAACAGGAGGAAGACCACCCCTCCAAAAAAAAAAGAAAGAAAAAAGTGAGCTGTATTAATCTCACAGGCAGACAGACAGCCTGGGGCAAGCAGTCCGTCTGAGCATTCCTGCTTTCTCACTTTTCAAAGCTTTTTTGTCAATACCCTACGACGTACTCAAAACATGCCGAGCCTTTGAGATCTGGCGGCGGCATGCGGCCGCCGTGGCCTCCATCGCTGCCTTCAGAGTGCCGGGAAGGGCCCGGCGCGCAGCTCTCTGGCGCAGGCTTGGCCTGCTCCACTCCACCCTCCCGCCTTGCGGCCCACCCCGTTCTGTCCTACACAGGAAGTACACGGGCCTCTTCCTTATCGCGGCTCCCTGAGAACAAGATGTGCGACTTCTGTTAACCGTCTTGTAAATCTCTCTTCCCACTCACACATGGTTAGTGTGGATTTAACACCGATTCCCACCTTCACCGTGAACACGGCTGTTGGAGCCGTTACTACATGCATGCCTGTACCTTTTCACATCACAAAGCAAGACGTGTTCAGGAACGAGGAGAAGTCTATTGGCAGGATTTATGTTATCATTGCCAATATATAATGACCATTTTCAATGGTACGCCATTCATTTAGCTTTTCCTGTAAATGTCTTCCTGACCACTTTCAACTTCAGAGGATGAAGGGTCTGTTTTGACATTTACAAGGTCCTGTCATTGACATTTGAAACAAAGAGGTTAATTTAGGCAAGTGGATTCGGAAACTGATTTGGACCAAAGAATGTAGGTGTGCCACAACATGTCTGGTGATTAAAACAGATTCTTAATGTTTGGTCTTCTTGTTGATCCTTAATGATGAGGTCAAACATTTACATAGAGAATGTGTGATCAAAATGTACTCTCACAAAGATGGGTCCTGTGAGTAGATAGTTTTAAACCTTGAAACAAGAACCAAAATCCAGATCCAGATCCAGACAGAACTATAGAAATTAGCCAGAACCAAAACCAGATTCAGATCCTGGCAGAACTAGAGAAATTAGCCAGAAACCATGAATAAAAAAAGCTTGGTTCTAGTTTGTGCTGCATCAGTTTCTTTACACTGCCAGGTCCAGTCAATTAATGGTGATGATTACACAATCTAACTACAGCAAGCAGAAAAGTACATTCACCTTTATTTAAATAGCAGACGCTTATCCAATGACGTAAAACATAATACGTACAATAAGACTTTTTTTACATGAGCCAAGCTGAGGAAAGTTGAAGAAAGGCTGTTCTTAGATTGCAAGGAGTATGACGAATACGTTTTTTTATTTGTTCTGAGGTTAACCAGCTAAAGTATAGGCTCAATGTTTTCTGGAACTGTGAAACAGACATTTCGTATCGTCGTTGTTTACGACAGACGTCAGGAAAAGGCCGCCATCTGTTTAGTCCCCGCTGTGAATGTTTAGTCCATCTCTATTCACCGATTTTTGCCAGAAACTGCCACAGACTTTAGACACTTCAAGACAAGTGGAGACAACATTTTGTTTTCACTGGGGGTGGGGGGGACAGACAGTGGGCTTTAGCACTGAACATCCATGCAAATGGCTATTTTATCATTCTAGCAATCCATGAGCACATATTTGAACTGGCTAATCAGAACATGGTCAAAGAAACAAAAAAACATTATATACTCAAGAAAGATCAGCCAAGAGAAGATATTTCACCAAAGCCAACAATTAATGGTCAATTCTTACCAGTAGGTTGTCTGACAACATTTTAACTCATTGAAAAATAGGTTTGTTTTGGAATGTTTTTTTGGACAAATTCTAAGTCAGTGTTCTAGAACTCCATTGCTTTCCATTACCAGTAGTAATTGTTACATCAGCATTAGAATGTTCAGTTAAGAATATTCTAAGCTCGTATTTCTGACCTTACACCTTAAAGGGGACATGAAGCACTCGGTAAAGTGGTTCTTGTTCGTTAGCTTTTTACCTTAAATTAGATATGACCATGTGTTCAAATCTCAAATCGACCCGTATTTGCTGGAAAAATAAGTTAAAAGTTTGCTTTTTTTTGTTTTTTTCCACGAGGGTGCAGCCATTTTCGAACAGCGGTCGTGACGTCACTAGTTTGGTTCATCTGGGCTGCTCAATGTATTATTATGGGAAAATAGCTGACTTTCAGTGATGCATCGTGATGAAACAGATAACGCACAGATGGTACTTTTGTATTGCCCCGAGATGCTCAAATGAGTATCATCCAACAAAACATAATTTAAACTTAATTTTCACAAAAATAAATAAAATTTCAACGTTTTATTACCTTATAAAAGAAAAAGAAGATCCGGCAAAAAGTTTTGTTATTTTAACTCAGTGAAGAATCCTTGCGCACAATAAAGTTGACGTCATGAGTGATGCGTTATGATGATAACCCACTTTTGTATCTTTGTAGACTAACGTAACCAATTAAACTGGGGGTATACTACGAAACAGGATTACTGAGTTAACTGAATAACTACATTGAGTAAAACCGGAACCCTCCCAAATCTGGATCATGGGAGGAAAAAGACCTGGGGCTCCATTTAATCCACCAACTGTAGTAGAGGCTACCATTAGTTGTAGGCCTATCTCATAACAAAACAAAAAATCTAACTAGCCTACGGCTTGTTGTATTTCTACACAATTTAAACTTGAAAACAGCTTATAAGCGCAAAACAAACATGTACCTTTTCACCCTTGTGTTCTCTTTTATCAATGTATTATCTGCCGTAGTTAGTTTCTGCTTTAAAACAATTCATTTTGGTGAGGTCCCGAAAATCAATGAGAGTGAATGGGGAGCCTGACAACCGGGACTACCGGGGATGCCGTTACATGTTGTATTCACGCTATGCAAATAGAATGGGGTAGGCTCCACAAAATTACCTATGTCACACGCAGGTGAAATATCCCTTTAAAGGCCCTCTCAGTAATTTTGGTTGCTAGTCAACAAAAATGAAGTGCATGGCAACTAAGTACCTTGGTGGATCATGGTTCTCATAGTTATTTTTGCTGCAACCAGCCACAATACAATACAATATAATTTCCAAGGCATGGTTTATTTTGCAAAATGTTAGCTAACTATTGTTTTCGATATATTATCTGATGAGTGAGCACCAAGTAAAAATGATGAGTGACAAGTTCATTTCTGTGGTGATAATCTGTGTAAGGGACTACAAAAAAGATCAGATATTAAAAACAAAGAAGAAGAATGAAATACGGAAAACGGAAGATGAACAAGGAAGTAGTGTCACCCTGGCACTTATTTTAATTACTTATTTTGCCTTTTGAGGTAGGGTAATAATTCTACACTATAGTACCATATCTTTGTGTTTTTGCTCGTTGCAGGCCATTAGCATTTTTTTAGCAACCAAAATTACTGAGTGGGCCTTTAAGGGTCAAAGAAATTTGATACCTTCTACTGTGAACTGATTGGTTGAGCCTGGCAGAAGACCATGGCAATCCAGCCCAATACCTTGGTGACAGTTCGCTCACATCAGCTCCTTCATGCGACATAAGCTGCTCTCATTGGCCCAACAGTAAAAGACAGTTCTGCCTGGATCCTGTTTCAGTAGTGAAAAACAGGGCTGTGTAGTCCACAGGGCACCAACACGCTTGAGCCAGAACATCAACACAACACTTATCCCCGAGTATCACCACAGCTATTCTGTCCTGTCCTCAGTCAGCACTGGAAGTATAAAAGGGTATTTAATGATTCTTACCCAAGCCGACTTCCTTTCATTTCCACAATGAGCAGTCTTTGTCTTTGTTAAACACAGCACTTTCCTTTCAGAAATTACATTTCAGTTCTCTCTGATCTACAAGACATAACTACGTTGGGTGCACAAAATTTTCCTAAAATTATTTTTATCAGGTAAGTACTGAGTCAAGTCCATAGAAGGCACTATTATTACTAAACAGTGTTATTATGGGGTGCATTTAAAAAATTGCCCACGCACACACTCACATCTGTGCCTACTCAGGTATTCCGATATTAGATGGCCCCTCTCCCTGAGGAAAATGAGTAAACCCAATGGTCTGTCTGTTACCATCTAACCACACCCCCCCCCCCCCCCTCTCTCTCTCTCTCTCTCTCCTTCTACCTCGCCCTCTCTATGAAAAACTATAAATGCACACACAAACTGTTGTGGCACGGACAAGAAAATGCTGCTTTACCTCAAGAAATCTGTACAAAAACATACTGGCCAATTTTATTACGACACCATTATAGTTTATTCAGTATAATCATACTGTCAACAGTGCTGTTACTAAACCTTACGGGGAGGTACCACCCATGTATAGGAAAACAAACAATCTTTATTTTATCATAATGAAATTTTACCAGCTGAATATACACAAATTTAAGACATTTTTGTATTATGACTTTTGATTCTTCAGTTTTTAAGATACCCAAATTATGTACTATATAGTAAAAAATACCGTAATTTACGCTTGACACCAATTACGGTTGATGATTTCAGAGTACGTTACTCTATTTTAATGTGCTAAGTAACTTAATAGTTGGTAATTTACAGAGCCTTTTGTTAAAACATAATTTCACTTAATTATTCCAAAAACACTATATACATGTCAAATAAGCCTCAATAAATAACCGGCTACTTCATCAAGGAAGCTGTATGTGAAATGTCATGCCTGTACCGTCTGCCAAACTTCAGAAAACGTGTTTGGCGTATGGGCAATATGTCATTTTGAGAAAATGGCTATTAAAGATTTGAAAATGAGAAAATGTGTTTACCGACCAATGTGACTAGTTATTTGCATTTAGCTCTCTGTCATCATGATGGTATAGGACATAGTCAAATATGTTCTAGCCAGCTATACGCTCCAGAAAATAAGCTTTCCAATGATATCCCACTCAATCAGTTCAGTCTTAAAATCACACAGACATAATACCATGAAATATGCTAACAGAAGCTAACTTTATACATCGTTTACTTAGCAAAGGTGGTATATAATCATCTAAATGAACTATTTATGATCATTATTGACCATTATTTTGTACCATTTAGGAAACTAGAGTAATCGTAGAAGCAAAATATCAAAATATCTCAAAATTGATAAATGCAATGAAAATCATGAAATTCCGGGTGGGGTCCCCCCTTAATAACAACACTGTTAACACCCATTTCCTTGAATGAAAACACAAACACACATGTGTGTATGTGTGTTTATGTGCGTAACATGCATATTTAGTGAAGAGAGTAAATATGATGTAAATAAAGTATCAACATAGTTGCTTCATGAATGCACAGAGGGAAAACTGCAGTGCTTTCATGTAATAATTTATTCCTTTTGATTAATTCGCTTTGCCCCTCTGGCTGAAGTGATTACAGCAGAGATGCCCCCCTACGGCTGGGTTCTGACCGCCTGCTGGGCCCCTTCATCACGGGGCCCCCGCCGAACAGGGACTGGCCATGCTGTTCCCATGGTTACTGGCGCGTGCGGAGCCGCCGGGGCCCGCTCTGGAATCCGCACTTGCGAGGGAAGCGTATCTGCGGAAACGTCGGACGCTTTTGTGCAGCGCCGCAGACCGTTTTTGCAGCGGGACACCTCGGAGCACGCGCACGTGGAGGATAAACCCAGGCCCAAGGCCTCACGGTTACGCAGCGGAAGGTCCATCAAACAACTTCAAAATTCTAACAGAGAAAAAAAGCTCCCGGCCAGAGTCAAACGAGGACGACCCTAAGCTCATTTAAATCCCTCAAAGTAGCGCGGTGGCCATTTTATAAGCAGTGGCTTCGCCGCAAGGTTAAATCTGTAACAGAAAATGCAGTGGAAATCATTTGAACCTTTGCATTTTACCAACGACACAACGAAACCAAGGTACATGAAAACAATAAATTATCTTATAGGATTCAACTAATAAGTTTGAAATAATTCAGATGGAATACCTGCAACTCAAGCATTTGGTGTTGGGTGTGTAATAACTGCTGCAGTCAACTTAGTTATGCAGTTTAAGCAGCGGTCAAAAGCAAACAGCCCTGCCGTCCCCGCTAATAAAAGGACACAGAGAGGGTTTGTACTTCAGGGAGATGCCTTTATGGAGATCTGAATGTTATAAAATAAGGGTCTGCCATAAGGGGAATAATTTGCTGTCGAATAAGCGTGACATCATAAATGAGTCCCCCAGAAATGGACCTCACTGCAGGCTTTAAAGCCCCCCCCCCCCCAGCCCCCTCCACCCCCACCCACCCTGGCCGCTCAAATATCACAGCGCCAAAAGCTAAGATGTGGGAACCAATATCATTGGAATGAAATGGAGAGAGAGGCTGCGTCGAGGAGGTTTGTGCTGTGGGTTCTCTGTATGAAAGAATATTTTGAAATGCCTTGTATATTTGTAAACCATACGCCTCAGGGCATGAGAATTTCATGCTGTTCTCATTTGCTCAGTTATTCTTTTTTTTTTTTAAAGGAAAGCAGCTGACATTTCAAATGAGAGATGTGTTTGCAGAGCCGTTCTGACGTGTTATTTAACGTGATGTTCGGGATTTTTAATTCCTTGGATGCTGCTCTCGAATGCGCCGGGGACCCTTGAATATCTATGCTTACAGCCTTCAGAAAGACTTACTACGATACACATTATCCTGTTCAAAAACATTTTAACCACGGCAGAACAAAGCTCATGTATTAAATGGGGGATTGCCAACTTAACCACTTTCCAATCCCAACATCACAAGTGAGAATCCATTTATGGTGGTCGCCATAGGCATATTGTGTTTCCATAGCAGCGCGGGGTAGTACACACGATTTTAGTGAGGACACACGTGCTGACCAGTAAGGCTAGTGATTGCTCCCCTGGAAGTACTGACACAAGACCAAAATCGCATCAAGCTGGGTAATCTTGTAGCAGAGAGATATGTAACACCACTGGTTTTAATGGCATATAAGCACTTTAAAAAAATAAAAATAAACACGGTGAAAAATCTGTTTATTGCTTTGGAAGGATGGTCAAGTTAAATTACATCACTGTCGAAAGGAACAATACCTGGACATGATCCTGGTGGTGATAGCCAGTGGCTAATGGTAACCTGTGAATTCCACCTAAAATAGCCCCCCAAAACAGACTGGGGCCCGCCACGACCCAAGATTATGGTTGGATGTAACCGTTGCTCACACCAACCCCCAAAAAACAATAGCCCTGCGTCACCTTCACAACGTGCTCCAACGTTGAAGGGGATCGGACAGGATACGACCTCACACATGTAAATGTAAAACCTTCACTGGGTGTGAACCAAACCCCACCGTGCCTGCAGCAGGAAAATAAGATGTCTTTCACACCACAGTATTTAAACCACATTTACACACACTTGCCTTTACTATACAGGTGAGCTATACCTGACAAACCTGGGCAACAATATAGGTCACAAAGTATCCACCCGGAGCTTAAGAGAGTCGAGCAGAAGAAGGCATGTTGGTCCAATGTACTTCCAGTCAGAAATATATATTCTGATGTAGTTAGGTAGCGCAGTCCTAGTCTCTTTCCTCTCAAGTAATAGGTAAGCCTTCCTAAGATGTAATGTCATATTAGCTCCAGTTAGAACAAGCAAGCAAAGCCAAGATGGGCCAGTGGGAATGAAGCTTTAGACTATTTTCCTTTTCTTTTAGAACACATGGGGCCAGCCCATCAAGTGTATTGGTTATTTCACATCCTTGAAGCAAACAAAAAAAAAACAAACATGTAAATGTGGTTAGTTTCTGAATCTTTTGTGAGAGGATTCTGAGGAAACTACATGCCATATCTCCAAGGTAGGACAGTTTTAACCAATGTGAAACCAAACAGATTTCTCACGCCTCATTTTGCAACTAGGTGCGAGCTAAGACGACGAAAGGCTATCGAATGAATGCCAGATGTGAAACTGTCCTTGTTTTGATGCTACAGAAAACTAAACTTCTTGGAAGCTTGAATCAAACAACAGAATTATCATTCTATTCGAAAGCCATCGCAGTTGAATGCTGGCTGGACCAGCTCCACATTTTGACAGAGAGAAAATTATGCTTGGAGTTAAGGACTGAAAAGCTAGCCCTTGTTGTAGCAACTAGAAGCTTGTGAGTATTTTCATTTCCGGACATAAGAACTTTATTTTTCACAGTCCAGGAAAGGAGCTCCATTGCTGTTTTGTAGAGTGGTGCCAATACAAGATGCAACTTGTAAATTTGTACATTTTATCAGTTGACCAAAAGGACCATCCATTATATATATTATTAATTCAAAATTAATTCAATGATTTTGCAAATACTATGAAAATAGATATACAAATAAACATTTATAATATTTACATTGTAGGTATTTAGCTGACACTCTTATCCAGAGCAACTTACAATTAGTGCACTAAGAAAAAAGTTCATAAATCACCAAAATTCCAAGTAGAATTAAGGTTTTTGTTAGTTTTTTTTTTAGGATAGATGGAAGATACAGTACTGTGCAAATGTCTTAGGCACCCTAGATTTTTTCTCAGATGTTTATTTTTTGTCTTCTGCATTAGTGTGTCAGTAGAAAAGAGCAAATTGTAGATTTCCAAACATTGATTTTCCAAAAACTTAATTGAACTTTCGTCAGAGAAAAGAAGAACAAGGAGTTCTGCAACAGATGGTATGGTCTCCACAGAGGCCTGTTCTCAACATCACCGAGGCTGTCTGGGATTACCTGGACAGACAGAAGCAAGCGAGACAGCCAAATTCTGCAGAAGAACAGTGGCAAGTTCTCCAAAATGCTTGGAACAATCTACCAGCTGATTTTCTTATAAAACTGAACAGTGTACCGAAGAGAGTTGATGCTGTTTTAAAAGGAAAGGGTGGTCACACCAAATATTGATTTGATTCTGTTTTTTATTGTTTACTGTTCTTTGTAGTGAATTGTTTGATATTTAGAAACTTTTAATTTAATTATTTTTGAAAGGATATTCGCCTTAAGGATTTTCTTTACATGTACCTAAGTCTTTTGCAGAGTACTGTATATTTGGATGAGGGCAATGGGAATCAGGGTGGAGAAGGGGGTGGGGTATTTCCTGAATAGATGCATCTTCAGGTTGCGCCGGAAGGTACAGAGGGACTCTGCTGTTCTGATTGAGATGGGCAGGTCGTTCCACCATTGGCGGACCAGCAGGGAGAAGAGTCGAGTCTAGGAGGAGCAATGTCCAGTTTGTTGCAGGGAGGGGAGAGCTAGGGGCCCGGAGGCAGCAGAGAATAAATAAATAAATAAATAAATAAATAAATAAATACATCTGACAGCAGTGTTTCTTTCTCAGACATTATGAGAACACCATGTCTGAGCTGTATACACTAGAAAGGATCTACAGGGTGGCATTTTTTAAGCGTGACTAGTTAACAAGCTCCTCCCCTTGTCAAGGACGACGCCCATTTTAAAACAGAAAGAGTGAACCTTTTTAATCCCATCCGTCATCTGGGTCGGACGGTGTGATCCGCTATCTCAGGGGTAGGGAACCCTGGTCCTGGAGGCACGCAGGGTCTGCTGGTTTTTGTTTTCACCTTAAATACAGCAACTACTTAGACCAAAGAAACCAGGTGAGGTGAGTTAACTGTGTAATCAACTGCTTTAATTGATCAATTAAGTGGGGAGTAACAACTAAAACCAGCAGACCCTGCGGCTCTCCAGGACCAGGGTTCCCTACCCCTGCGCTATCACCTTGGCTTCCACCCTGCCAACTCCACACGGTGTTCATCACAACTTAGGTGTGGCAGTTACGAGCATGCCAGCTGGGCACTCGCCACATAAGGGAGATTTTTGGCACGGGGATGTTGGCCGTAGTCCTGCTCAAGGCGCAGGGCTGAATAGCCGGGTGGTTTTCGGCGTGCCATTATGACACCTTCACCCACGCACCTCCGGGCATTACGCCCGTCCTCTTCACATCAATTAAAGCCGTCCATTTGCTTCCCGTGTCCGCTATTAATGAAGGGCTCCCTGATTCTCTTCTCTTTAATCTCCTGTGGATGTTTCTATTGATGGGAGTATTGATTTGATGTTCAGGCTTTCCCCTTTCATCTCCAGGAACTCAAAGCACTATAAAGCGTGCCGTTTTTTTTGTGTTTTTTTTCCCTCGGTCGTTCGGCAGACAGCGCCATGCGAGATCTCGCCGCCCGGCGTGAGTTTGCAGCGGCATCTCCGTGTTTGTGATCGATAACACTCCTCTGAACACAAACAAGCGCGTCAGCAAGCCAAGCAGACGGGGTGCCAACTACCAGTGCCATTGTTGGGTACGGTACATTACTCAACATGCAGAACCAACGGCCCACGTAATAACCCAGGGACAGGAGAAAGTACATTTTTGACCTGGTAAATTCTTATTAAGCAGTGCAATCTTTACGTTTGACCTTTGATAAAAAAATATGATACAAATTATCAGAAACAAATGCATCGACTGCATATGAATAATATGAGGCATGTCCTTCAGCTTAATGGATAAACTGTTAGTTATGATTTTCAGGTTTTTGTTAAATCTAAACTAAGCTTTTGCTATTAACAATGAATTGACATGGTTTGTATTACATTTAGATAATTAGCCAATAAGCACTGCGCACATGGGCGAGGAAGGGGGGGTGCATGACATATGAGGGCCTCCGAGAGAGAGAGAAAAGAGAGAGGGTGAGTGTGTGAGAAAGAGAGAGAGATAGAGGGGAGGAAGAGAGGTAGATAGAGAGCAGGTTGTTTGGTGAGGCGGGGCTGCAGTTAGTGAGGTCACATCCTGTGTTTCTCAAGCTTGCCCGGTTCTCTCGCTTGCGGAGTTGGGGTTGGTGGAGGGGTGGGAGGTGGCTGGTTGGGGGTGGACTGGGTGAACAGTGGCTAGCCTGCAGGGCCTCTCTACACCCAGCGGCTCTCCTAGGAGAAGCGCAGTGACAGCCAGGGGCGGGGCCGTGACCACAGACCCACTCACCCCGAAGTAGAGGGGCCCGGCCATGAGGAGATCCGAGACTACGAGCGCCGTGACAAGTGCCACGCAAACTTCCCCCATTCGGAGAAACGAGCACTTCCTTCCCTTTGTGTTTTAAAGAGAGAGAAAGAGAGAGAGACAGAGAGAAAACATGGCTGCCAGTGGTTTGGGGATGACGCCAAGTTCTCAAACAGGGTGGCGTTGAGCACTCGATCATCTGTACAAACAATACATTCAAGCCATTTTAGCCGTATAATTTCCACCTCGAAAATAAAGTGGCAGGCAAAATCTCTCCCCTCCACCTAAAATAGCCGCCAAAACAGAGCGGGCCCGCCACGACACAAGATTATGGTTGGACGTGACCCTGTTGCTCACACCAACCCCCGAGAAACAATAGCCCTTATTTGCCTTGCGGTCTGGGGAATTGTTTTCAGTTGTTTGTAATGTAAATATGCGGCCGCTCATACGAGCACCTCCTCCCGCAAGGCCCAGCTGCCATCCTGAAGGGCCGCAGCCCACGATGGATCCTCTAATCGTTTCCCCGGCTCTCCATCTCCCAGAAAAGTGCTCCCCGGAGCAAAGACGCTAACTAAGAGCAGCTCCCTGTCCTCACAGCCGCGACGCAGCTTCAGATGCCGCCAATAAGTGCCTCCATTTCATCCCTCTCCAACACCAACATAGGAAAAAAACCCTACGTTCTGCCGCAGGGCTGCACGTTTTGTCTGGACTGCTACTGTGGACGCCTCTTGCCAGAGCAGGCACCGCCGTGGACACCTAAACATTGTGGGCTTCAGTACCGCTAAAATTCCGTTGCTCTTACTTACAGAAATGTGAGGCGGGGGGTGGGGCGTGGGGGGTGGGTGGGGGGGGGGGGGGGGGTCTACATTCAAAGACCCGCACTCAGATTTTCAGTTAAGATGAGGCTAGTGATTCAAACGGAAAAATGGCGCTATGGCACTGATGAAGGCAACATGCCATTTGCACCTTTAGCCTCGTTGTAACTGAGAAGCACAGAGCGTTGAGCGTTTACGAATGTAGTTACTGAATTCCCTCCTTTATTTTTTCAACCCAAAGCAAATGGCTGACATAAGAGTGCGATCCATTTCCATTTAAAAGAAAGAAGTAAAAAATTCAGAAGAAAAAGATTACACACTGTTCCCTGCTGAGACTGAAAAAGCATTGCACATACTGCCCGTGAGCATTAAATACAGGTCATCAGATAGTGGCTGCAGTTGTTGTTGTTCTAGCGCAAAGAAAGAGGGAAGTTCATTGTAACCCAAACCCTTGAAGGTTTCCATGCTGCTGCTGCAGCACCCGTGCCATATTCTCTGCAGTTCAGGTGACAGGCCTGTCGCTTTATTTTCCACGGTAAACCGCACAGGGTTTAACCTCACAACTGTACACAGAACAAACAGTCGCGAGCTGCAGAGAAGCCCCGCCACTGAAACATACACCCCCCCCCCCTCCCGCTCCTTATCTACATATCGCTCCTGCACTAAGCTTCCATTTTATTTTAAGCACTAATACACGGTGTCTGTCAGTCTTCCTCTACACCGAGAAATAGAGAGCATCAAAGGCCGAGTTTTCAAAAAAGACACTGAAGCGTTTAGACACAGGTCGAGAGGAGAAATGCTTTGGTGCCGCGATTCAGTGCCATTGTGCTCTGTGGTTAAACAGCCCCTCTCACCTGCTGCAAAACCCTGCACAGCTTAGAGAGAGTCACAGGCATACCAAAGCGTTTTTTCTAATCTAAAAGGTCTAAAATCGGATTCAAATATGCCGATTTCAACTGTATGGTTTTGATCAGCTTCGTTGCTTTGGACACAAATCTCATTTTCATGCAAAAAAAAGATCTCTGAAACCCACAGTGTTGACAGCGAATGCATCCATAATGAAACTAAAAAAACACCATTTTGCTGGACTGTATATTTATATTTTCCTAGTGATCATACAACTGTCAGGATCGAGCATTCCCTGCAATGGGATTGATTCATTGATTAATGACAAAAAAGGGACAAGATCGGATTTTGAACGCATTTTTGGTTTTCATGAAGACCAGGGGCCACATGCATAAAACTCTGTAAAAGAACGCTCAGGGAGAAAGTCAGAAATCTGTTTACGCAAAGTTTTGCATTTTCTCCCTCCGTCTTTTGATCACAATTTTTTTTTGTGTCCAGCGTGTGCAGAGGTATGCAGATTCTCTTATTTTATACGTCTGCATCTCTGCATGGAAGCTCACTTACGCAGCTTTCCGAAGGCATTTTTCTGTCAGCACTGTTTATACACGTGGCCCCAGGTTGTGTCCTTTTTTTAAATTTACTTTGACACATTGGTTTCAAAAGGAAAATAGGTTATATGTATTTCCTATTTCCAGCCGTGCAGACAGGATGGATTATTAAAATGAGCAGGGAGGCTAATAAATCTGACTTTATGCACAGAACTCCAGTAACACAGGGGGGAGCCCTCCCCGTCAAGATAGGAAATGGACTACGTTTCTGAGTGATGGACATAAACATGGAACCATTGCAGCGTCGCAATTAAGAAAATTCTAGAGCCACAGAATACTGTTTTTGATATTCTGGACATCTGTGAGCCATATTTAAAAGAACTGTCCTTTCTGACATCGGTCATTTTCATCAATAGGCCAAGTGAACACCAGGGAAGATGTTTTCTGGCTGGATGAAAGAAAGTCCTGGGAAAGTTTTCTTGTGCGGTTTGAAGGATTGTTTGATGGCTAAGATTTGCTGTTAAGGTGTTTGGTTGTTTGGAGGGTTGTGAAACGTAAAGATCTTCTCTGAAGATATATATTTTTTGTTTTCTTATTTGAGGATTACGCAAGGTGTGCGGTTAAGGTGTTTCTGAAGGGTGTTATGAAACGGTTGAGAAGAGCAGTGAAGGCGTTCTGGCTGAAGGGCACTGAAATGGTTAAGCGATTGTAGTGAAGGGTGTTTCTGGCTGTTTGAAGATGTAGGAGGTGGTTACCAGGTGCACGCGTGGTTACTGGCTTCATTGTTTACTGCAGACTCCCTTCCGCTAGCGCTCTGTCGCTCTCAGTTTGTTTACTTCATCCTCCACAAATCAGATAAGACATGACAGAGCTACGAGTTACTGGGCCCTCTCTTTCTCTCTCCTGTTGTCTAGAGAAAGACATCTGCGAGCCACCGTAATGCCTGTTTGTGTATATGTGAACGTGTGTGTGCGCATGTATATAAGTTTGTATTGTGTGTGTGTGTGCGCGTGCGTGCATATGCCTGTGTGAGTATGTGTAAGGGCACAAGTGTGTGTGTGTGTGATAAGAAAATAACATTTAAATAGAAGACATAAAGGCTACTGGAAAGTGTGTAAATATGTTCTTCTGCCCAGCAGTTATAAACCCCATTCAACAACCTGAAGAATGTCAATGTTATGTTTGGCCATTTCTACATATGTGCACAAATTAGCGGAGGAATCCATTTTACTTCAAAAGGCAGCAATGGGTTATTATGGTAAAGACCAGCAGAAAGTACTAAACTACTACATATAATAACATACCGGGAATGACTGAAACCCATTTGAGGACAAGGCCTTACGTCTGTGGACCCAACTGGCTTTTAAGCGGTGCTTCTTGGAAATGCGACTAGCAGCACAAGTAATCACACGTGTTTGACAAAAAAGCAACGAGTCTCAAGAACAGGGTGCTAATGGCTCTCTACTCTGGGAACAACACCCAACAAGCTCAGGCAGAAACAGGGAAGGGGTGGGGGGTGGTGAGGGTGAACGGCAACTTTGCCAAAACCGTTCGTTCCAACTCAACCATTCAAAATCAACTTCCCATCTGATTCAAATGAAATGGCAGAACGTACACGACTTTCATGCAAACCGTTTACAACTTTATGTCAGTTTTGAAGTTCTTTCCTTGCCCTGCTTTCTTCCCCCGATCGTTTGATATCTACAAAGACCTTGTTCTCAATCCCATAAGCGAAGCTCTATTTTTAGCAGTGAAATGGTTTCCAGTTGGCTCCGGACGATCATAGGGGAACAAAACCACACTGAAAACCACATTCCATAACATCTGAAAGAGAACGAGCGGTTTGGTAAAAGCTGGGATGCCTCGTTTAAACCAGTGGATTCTTTGCCATATCCACAGAGGCAAATTGCTTTAACATCTTCCTGAAGGCAAATGAGCACAGGAACTACAACGGCCAACTGTTCCCGTTGCCAATAAGAACTGAAGGTACAACCACACCTGCCGCATCAGCTCCAGCAGGAAGGATGAAAGCAAGGCTTATCAGGAGAGAGCCGAGCGAACGTCTTCCATTAAACCCACCATCAGAAAGCTAAATCTGGGAAAGACATTCATCTTGGCTCAGCTCGTTTCCCTTAGAGGAAACTCATTAACAAGCCTTCTGCCCTCAGTCACACCTGCTTCTATTATTGTATATAGTTTCATTTTCATTATATGAAATGCATCATTAGCAATTTCAAGGATGAGAGAAAGTTTAAGGAAAGAGTGTACAGCACTGCTTTTATGAAGCTCAAGAACAAAATTCAAGGCCTGAAATAAAAAATAAAATGATCCAAGGACATACAATACAGTTTACTGAACACCAGCAAGATGGCTGTCTTCTGTTTGCAGTTAATGCTAGTACACGTTATAGGAAATTGTAAATGACCAAGTAGCAGTGGAATAGTGAATTCTCACAGTGTCTTTAAAATCTTTCTGGATGTCAATTTATGAAATGGAACATTAACTTGCATTTTTTTTTAATATGAAGACTAATTTAATGGCTCTATAAAAATGGACTGAATTCCCCTTTGGAGCCAAAGATGGAAAAATAAACAAATTAATTATATCCAAGTAGGGAGAAAAATCTGACATCACATTTAATGTTGGAAAACAGCAGACATGTTTGGTTCATGTGGGAATGCAGAGCATCTCTGCCTCTCTCTTTTCCCTCAAGACTAGCCGGCGCTACTTCTCAAAAACTTTCAACGTCCACTTCTCTGATCTGTGGTTAAAAAAAGAAAAGGTTTTCTCCAATTTCAGAACTAAAACCCACCTCAAAAAACAACAAAAAATTATCCTTTGAGAAAGTAAAACTTTCAAAATCCCATGGCACGGACTGAAAAAGGGAAGTGTGGACTGTCCTTGACTTTGTGTAGCAAAGTTCCACTTCTGTTCTCCGAGAGGAACACTTACTCTTCACCTTACACAGCGCACATGTGCTTACTAAAGATCAGTCGCAGCACAAGTAAATACATTTAGACAAGACATGCTGTTATGCAAACATGCTGCAGCTATTTTATTACCCCCCTGTCCGATATGCAGGCTACGTCCAGAAAATCACAAATAAAAACATTTCCCAGATTGACGCTGCCTTGAATGCACTGTTCCTTTACCTCCTTAAAAAGGGGTCTCTATTAAAAAGCGTATTTGCCCCACGGGGGACTGGGTTGTGGGACAGACCCGGGACATGTGGGAGCTTGTCCCGCAGAGCTCTGGGTTGAACTTCCTTTCCACTGGGGTCAGGCCCACGCCCCTCCCCCCCTCCCCGGAATTAGCAAGTGCCCAGACCTGGTGGAGCCGAGGCTGGCCACATAGGGCAGGAACACGTGGGTGTGATCACAACAGCCTAATCCCTCTGCATCTGATACCCATCTAACAGCAGGCTCTGTAGCATGAGCCTAGCCACCCTGTCCCTGTGAAACCCGGCCTGAGCTCTGTGGGTTTAGTACATAGTCAGGCTCAGCTCTGTGCTTTGACTCTGTGGGTTTAGTGCATACAGCCAGGCTCAGCTCTGTGCTTTGACTCTGTGGGTTTAGTGCATACAGCCAGGCTAGCTCTGTGCTTTGACTCTGTGGGTTTAGTGCATACAGCCAGGCTCAGCTCTGTGCTTTGACTCTGTGGGTTTAGTACATGCAGCCAGGCTCAGCTCTGTGCTTTGACTCTGTGGGTTTAGTGCATACAGCCAGGCTCAGCTCTGTGCTTTGACTCTGTGGGTTTAGTACATACAGCCAGGCTCAGCTCTGTGCTTTGACTCTGTGGGTTTAGTACATACAGCCAGGCTCAGCTCTGTGCTTTGACTCTGTGGGTTTAGTACATAGAGCCAGGCTCAGCTCTGTGCTTTGACTCTGTGGGTTTAGTACATAGAGCCAGGCTCAGCTCTGTGCTTTGACTCTGTGGGTTTAGTACATAGAGCCAGGCTCAGCTCTGTGCTTTGACTCTGTGGGTTTAGTACATAGAGCCAGGCTCAGCTCTGTGCTTTGACTCTGTGGGTTTAGTACATAGAGCCAGGCTCAGCTCTGTGCTTTGAATCTGTGGGTTAGGGCTGTCACTTTTTTGTTCGAGAATCAAACTTGTTTGAATCTCAGAAAAATAATATTTTTTAAATATGTAATTAAATTTGTAATCCCGTTCAAATTTGTAGTCCCGTTGCCTATGTGAAATAAGGAGCCCAGTTGCGCTCTGTGCTCATCCGTGTTGAGCACATTGTAACGCTCAATATCAAAGAGACCAATAAATAACAAGCCATGTTATTGAAGGGTATACCATTAGGTAGTCAAAATAAAGTTAATGTGTGGGTCATGCCATCCTCGTAGCCTGTAGGGTATAAATTCTTAATTAAGGAGCCAAGAAAATGTGTAACTCCACCGCACTTCAGGAGTGCCATTCGTAAATATTACGGGTTCTATATCGTAGAATCTATGCCATTGGAGATAAAAAATAACCAAGGAGAAAGTTGCCTGCAAGGTATGCAAACAGAAACTGCCCTACTAAGCCTGCAACAGCTGACAATTCTTCTCCTCCAAAGGAGATTGGTCAGTTCACTTTAGTTTAAATAAGCCATGCCATTGTTGTGAATTAATAATGGACTCATAATTTTTTCTTTTGTTTGAGCAACAGTTGATCGATAGAGTCATTTTATTGCTGTGAACTGTGAACATCATTGGCATCGATATGATCTTGCCTGGTTTCATTTGGCTTAATAAACCATCAAGATGATGTTGTCATTAATTCTTAAACCTGCTTTATACTTTGTCGCACGACCCTTTCAACGTCGAGCCACAAACATGACGTATTTCCAACTGAAAAAAGTGTTTCCTGAGTGTGGCGCACCTCTAGAAAGAGAAGCACATGTTCTCATAAGATCAAAATGGACAGTTTCACTAGGCCTATATCGACATCAACATAAATATTCCACATTTATTAGACAGATTATTTCACAGATATGCCACGAACAGAAGTCAACCAAGGGGGCTATTGATCTCAGTCTTATGAAAAGAGAGGGAGCGCGGTGCTGAAATATTATTTCTCCGATTACACACCCCATAGCCGATCTCTCACATGACATCCACGTGACCCAGATCAGGCGACAACCGTAAATCTGCTTTACTGGCAACTGAACCCGGCGCTTACACTTTCCACCAAGGCCGCGTAAACGGCAAAGCCTCGCGCAGGATCGGGGGAAACGCAGCGATATCGAGCATCGCCATTTAATGCATCAATCAAACTAAAACGCCGCGTACTGTATTGCCGTGCATGACGGACACAGGCAGGTCTGTAATTCAGCGTTCAAAAGCGGTCAGCCTGCCGGGCAGGTTCCATCAGACCGTTTGCAGGACAGACACATTTATCTGCAACTTTGCTTTCACAGATGACAAAAAAATATACAGATATATGTTAAGATGTGCAAGTCTTTGAAGTCTGCCAAGGACTCAGGGGCATTTAAAATCAGTTGGAGGGGAACAAAAAAAATCAAAGGTGAGCAGCGCTAATGTGCAAAAGTGCAATACTGAGCGCCGAAGGGTAACTAAAATGACAGTAATTACTAAAGCAGAAAAACAACAGCCAGAGTACCTCCGTGTGAAACACAAAAGTTCTACCTTTCAGGCCTACGTAAAACCAAGAACGATGAAAGATTAAACGAACTCTAAGCACATGCGGTAAACGCGTACCAGAGGTCCGAGATGCACACGAGCGAACCGATGATAAGACATCCTTACGAGCCACTGAGATGAAAGGGGGAAGATACTTGGGAAATTGTTATCTGTGATGGACACAAGTGAGTCATTCATACAACATGTGCGTCCCCTGTAAACGCAGGCGACGTACGTTGCAACAAACCTTTCCGAACAAGGCCCGCGCAAACAAACGCACGGCTCAAAAATTACACAAACCCAGATGCAAAATAGCTTCAGGTCAAGCTGCCTGATCAGCTTCGCCCCTTGCACTGACATCAGATCAGCCGTAAAAGCTGCTGCTTTTGGTTCATTTTGGAACCAGGAGAACCACAAACACCTCACTTAAGATATAATCACCCTTACACTGGGGTGACAGTCACACCTCCCTCAGGTGGCCCCTGCCCCGCCCCCCCCCTGACCTCTGCAGTCTCTGGTTCATGCTGTTGTGATCTTACACCACCATCTACCAAATGGATGAGAAGCCAGACACAGGCGAGTGAGAATGCGACAGCTGTACGCTCGGCCGTTACTCTACCCAGCAGCCACTGCGTCTGTGAACGAGTCACATCTGCGCTGCAGACGCCCTCTTTTGGGAGAGAGAGAAAGGGGGGGGGGGTGTGTGAAAAAACTCCCCTGCAGTAAAGGGAGATTAAAAAAATAAATAAAAAAAGGTACTCACTGGTGGCAAATAATCCATCCTTCATATCCAACACTTTTTTGCAGCTGAATCAAACAGTTTAATAAAAAAGTATCTTTTTAGGGAATAAAAACGATACCATTTCCTGCCCCCCCCCACATCTAGTGCTTTTTTTACTGAGATGGCACATTTTCCAATCTTACTTTTTCTGTTCTCCCATAAGAACCTGGGCTGTACACTAAGTTAACCACTTTCAGCTTGCAGTGATTCATTTAAAGAGCTGGGACCACGTGAAATTGCCATTTGAATACAAGACTGCATTTGAGGGCAAGACAGGAAGTACAGTACTTACTACAAAAGTGAAACAAAACGGGGCTACATTTGTCACCTGAAGAAAGACCCCCTCCCCCCCCGTGCACTTGATTTCAATAACAGATGGAAAATCTGCCTCAACATATATCTTTAAAGTTTTTAATAAGCACTAATGAACACAATAGGCTAAGTTCACTTACTGGTTGTGAGTTGCCACCCTGTGCTTTGTGCTTTCTTTTTTTTCTGTTCGAATAATGTTAAAGTACTTCCACACAGACATATTTGCATAGCAGCTTTTGGAAGGAAATAGTCTTTTTTTAATCTCACTAAGCACCTTCCTGTAGTTCATTAACTGGGGTATGAGAAGCGGGCATCTGTGGGCTGAACTGGAACTTGTCCCCCCCCCCCCCCCGCCCCGTTGAATGTCCCAAATCCAAATCTCCAGGAACCGCGCAGTACTTCCTGGAGGAAGCCTCAGGTAATTAAGAAAGCGCAATTGACGAACGGTCCACTCGGCTCTCCTGAAATCTGCGCACGACAACCTTGTAAAAGCAACGTCGCTGTAAAAACGTGTCCGCCGCTGTATCCGCGATTTTAAGAGCCTATAAACGGCAGAGCAGATGCTGGCATTTGTCTCCTTTTTAACGGACGAGGAATAGAACAAAAAAAAACCAAAAAAAAAAAAAACCCTCTTCTCCAACCGTGTATGCTGTGTGGGATGCCAATCACCACACATTTCCTGTTTAACACGTCTTTCACCCCCCCCCCCCCCCCCCACTCACCGGAAAAAAGACGCGAGTGGATGAATAATTACCGCCGTAAAAGCCTGAAGATGGGAGATTCAACAGGTTCGACATACGCAGTGTATATATATATTTTTTTTTAAACGTTTCCACTTCCGTTTAAAATAGGTTTTGGCGCATTTCTCTCGAGGGTTCTTTAAAGCCATCCACTTCAAAGGACTGAAGAAGAGGGACCCTTATCATTACCATTCAAATTCACACTGTCAATTCCTGCTGTCCCCCTTCAAATGCCCTAGGCGAGACCAGAGTATATGTCACACGTGCGGCTGCTGCCTCTGCTGTCGTATACCCAACACACCTCCTGCCATTTTGAAGGACCTGCCAGATATTAGGCGCCCCGATGGTTTCTACCTGGATCACAGGTACAGCACTTACGAATACTACAGAAGGGGTTGAGCACCCTGAGGGGTTCCTACCTGGATCACAGGTACAGCACTTATGAACAGCAGATGGAGATACCGTACACGGCTCTCATGAAACAAACAGGAGCCTATTGAAATTCTTTGGTGACATTGGTCGATAGTAAATATACAAAAAAAATTTTTTTTTAAAGTTTTTATTCCAGCTCTCACAACACAGGCTCTTTCTCCACACACACGAACAGGCACACAAACACACACACGCACTGGACCCCAACACTAATCCCACAACACTTTAAGGGGGGCCTGTATCAACCAGCAGATGTTCCAAAAACCTTCCCGCATGCTCACGGTCATTCAATTGACTTATCTTACTCCTCACGCATTGCTCGACAGGCCGAGCAGCGTTCAAATCCGCAAGTCACAAACGTCTCGATGTGACCAGCACGCAAAGCCTCTTTTCCTTAGCAAAGCACGTTCCTGGGACAGCTCCTTATCGCCGCCAGTCAGAACCATGGAGCTGGGTTCTCTTACCCTTGGCTTGTGTGAAAGGATTACCGAGATTAAGCTACTGTTTCTCCTATTGTTTGCAGAGAGACTAAGGCTGGTTGAACAAGCCGGAATCAACACGACTTCACAATAGGCAACAAGGAAGTGTGATCTGGGAACATGCAATCCATGGCCACAGATGTAATAAAGTCCTTTATCTAGGGAGAAGGGAAAATTCTGAAATGGCTGAGAAGTTGGAGTTGCGATGGAATTCTTCATAAACTGAAAATACATATGTGCAAGAAAATAGGGACAGGTTTTACTAGTTTTCTTCACGGCGATAACATGCATCACACATGGAACTGAACTTCAGCAGCACCAACGTCAATACTGCATTTGTTTACGAGTTTCTTAATCTGGGCAGTTTAGCTTCGCACTCTTAGCAAAACAGCTGCTCTTTGAGAAATCTACACCATGAGCCTTTGGGTTCAGTCTGAAGTCTTTGCCTTGGGAACTTTAGGAGGGGCCTCAGTAAACATTTGGGCTGCAAGCCTCAATAAAGGATGACGAACCACCCCCTGAAAACACACAAACAAACATGAGGTCCGCACAGACCCACAAAAGAATCCCAGCCGAACATTGTTTATATATCGCCCTGGATATTAAAGGATGGAAGTGAAAGCCCACTGTCAATTTGCAAGAAGAACAAGTTGAATATCAAATGCGTATGTGTTCCTATAGAACACAGATCAGTTCATATTAGAGAGCACAGACTACTACTCCAGGATTTCTGATTGATTCCAAAATAGGGAACTGAGACTATCAGCATGGGAGATAAGCCATAATCAGTCACCATCTTTCTATTAGGGTCTCTTCCTGTCCTTACTGTGAACACTACGATGGAGTACAAAAACAAGAGTGCTCAATATAACCTGATTTCTGATTGGTGGCTGAAAATAAATACATACATGCTGTATTCAAACCGCCAAAATTACAAATAACGGTGATGCAATTCTGTTATATCACAAAAACAAATATAATCGGGACTCTCGTCCCACCATATGCACTCCTAGCTTTAAAACACTTTGAACTTTGACCCTCTGCCTTCAAGCCTTTAAAATGTGATGACAAAATTAACAAATCTTCAAATTTGAACAGACGCTGTAAAAGGTGTTAGAAACCATGGGAACCTGACTGAAAACAGCATGTGGCACACAAACCTGGCCAGAGATAAGTGGGCAGTTTCCTCCTGTGAGATGGCGTTACGCATTAATATGGAGATCTACTGATATATACATAGCCTACATAGCATAAGATTTTCCGGGAAAGCCCCTGAACTGTGACAGCACAAATTGATGCTTGATGGATTTTTGCAGTAGGTGTCCATCTTGACTTAATGGAATACGTTGCGTGAATCACTCTCTGCTTACCGATTCACACTTGAAAGTGTGATAACATAATTACATTAAAAAAATTTTTTTAATTTTTTAATTTTTAAAAAATCTGCTTTCGGCATTCACTACTCCCTTACACACACGTAAATAATGAGAATGAAAAGTTGATACCGCAATTGAGAAGAACAGAAGAACAAACTGCTTTCCTGACAGCTAAAGCAGCAGCAAACTTTGATCAGTTATGAAGCCCTGCAGCTATACAGGGACTATACCATATCTCAAAGTGAGTGGAGAATTAATGCCATTGATTTATGTTCTTTATTCTCTCGACTAACTATGGGGGTGCTAGGAGCGTAACTCCACATTACAGAAGAGTCAAACCACAACACAGAACCTTCATAAGAAGTATGTTAATACATACATGATATAATAACAATTAAAGACGAGTAATGAAATGATTTGCAAACTTTTTTTAGATTGAATGTGCAAAGGTCATTTCAAGAATGGCCAATTATCTTTAAAAATAAGCACAAGGGAGAGCAAGGTTTTGAAGTCTTTCCTTCTTCTACTCTCTCTCTCTCTCTCTCTCTCTCTGGCAGATGAGTTAATGCTGGTCTTCCTATAGAGGGACCACATACTCCACATCACAGCGGCTTTGTTCTCCTCTGATTAGCCTGAGAGGTTAGCTCTCCTTGTGCAGAACCAGCCGCAAACATCCTTCTAATCTCCCCTGGTAGACAGGAGGACAAGACCAGGAGGAGACCGATGCGGAGACGCGGAGGAGAATGGGAGGCAACCAGCACGGTGTTCCCAAGGCCAAATCCCACATCCAGACCGCTGCTCAATTCACTCACTACTACCGCCGCCCCATTCACACAAGCATCTTGTGCTGATGCCCAAATTAAACAAATGTCTCATCGTAATCCTCAGAATTACAACCACCCGTCAAAGAGCTGCCACTCCACAAGTGCAATTGTTCATCCAATAAAATGGTTTTAAGTCTATCTTGGATGTGCACAAATCCTCCCCCTTTTGAAACAGTCATGAGAAGAACAGACAGCGATATTAACGCCACAGAAAAAACACAATTCTCTTCCATATCCCCCCCCAGACAGACAGAATATTGTGTGGAAAACATGGCTGCATCCCTGGATGAAGTGCTTGCTTATAGCCCTCAGATGTTTGAGCACTTCTGCTGCAGATTAATCATTTTAAACTGCGCGGCATACATGGACAGAAATGCTTGCAATTTCACGGCGAAGATGTTGGCAGCAAATCTGAAATAATCAATGTAATTTACTTGTCTGGGGGAGGGGGGGGGGGGGTGCCTTGGCAAATCAGTCCACTTTCAGAAGTTATGAATTTATTGATTGAAACAAATCAAAAACATTTTAATCTTTTAATGAGAATATTGTTTTAGAATCCTTTCAAGCCCCCCCCCCCCCCTCCACCAAAGTATTGCTATCAAACATTTCTACTGAAAATCTGCTTATCCAACTGGCAAGTATTATTGCTTTCACAAAAGCAACCAAGGGAAACTTCTAATTCGCACATCAAAAATCAAAATACATTCCAAATTCATTGCAATATCAAGTATGATAAAGTGATATCAAAAGTATTTACAGCTGCAAGTTTTTTCTTTGCAAAGGCAGCACAAATTACTTTTCATTTGCTTTACCAAGAATATATATAACAAACAAGTCCCTTTCTGTTATTTCAACAAAAAAAAGAACACACACAATACACCTCAATTGAGGATATAAATTCCAAGCAATGAAAGATGTAATTAGGTGAAAGAACAGGCAGAGAGTCTCTCTGTTGAGGACTTGAGATATGTGGCTGGCTTCAGACAAAAAAAAAAAAAAAAAAAAACATTAAAAAAAAAATTCCTTTAGGCGGGGAGAGGGAGAAAACAAGGCTCACCTTCTCCAAGGTAAACATCACAGTAAGACCAAGGATGAGTTCTCAATCCACAACTACGTTTCCCCCAACACCCCACTCTTATGCTATAATCACCATCTTTCCTTTCAAGCCTCCCTTATTCCTGTGGCCGTGTTGGTTAATTACAAGGAAGCTACAAGTGAGCATTGAGTGAAGCCGTGGAGACGCTCTGCAAAGAAAGTGCTCTTTATTCTTAGAGGAATATCAGAGGCCCTGTGCTTCGCGCTATGGGGAAAGCGGAGATAAATAAATGCTCCTTTGCAAAAACCGTACAAAAATATTAATCTGGGATAAACTGTCCTCGATTCAGCATTACACATGCATACGGGTTATAATATCTCAATGTTAAATGTTTGATAATAGGCTAACTTGAATCTATTTTTAATTTGTATCCACATTCCTGAGTGTCTTAACAAAAGCAAACCTTTTTTAAATATAATACACTTGCTTATCTACACAAATCAAATGAAAGAACCAAAATAAATAAATAATCACCTACCGGGTGTTGAATAAGGTTACTCAAAAATATTTTTTGGCTTCTTTAGTATACATGTCCAGTTCCGTTTTAATCGGTATGTCCACAAACTACTAAAACTAACCCATTAAGAATTAATAACTCTAAAAGCAGCCTATCTGTTTCAAGCACACATATATAAATTCCTACATACGTGCCGTTTGGACACATCCAGGCTTTTAAAATGACAGAAGCCAGTCCCGTACACTAGGACGCTCAATGGGCCTCTCATATAGTATTTGGTGTATCTGAATCACCAGGCCTGCTGTTATTGTCACTACCACACCGTCTTAAGTACACAACTTGCACCGGACAAAACAGATCACACCCAGCAGCCTATAACCTGTGCAGGGAAACGCTGCTGTCACAATACGACGAAAAGGTTCTGAAGTAGGCCACTGAACCATTAGGCCTTAAGTCCTTACGGAAATGGCGATGAACAAAATGGAGAATTTTTTTATTTTACATTGGGGTTACATTGAGAGTAGCACTTCCCTGAGCTAAATCAATGCAAAACACGGAACGGTCACCGTCGAGGCAGTTTAAATCAGAATGGCACTTTTAAAAAAGGGAAACTAGGTGGAAAGGTGGAAAGAAACGTGTTATATTAATTAACATAGTGTCTTACAACTTCTCCAGCTTTTCACTTGGAACAGATTGGAATCACATCGCCTGTCCTTTGGAGGTGTGTATTTACCCCACTGCAGAACAGCGTGAGGTGCCTGACAAGTGCTTGTGATAAGACCAAAGAAACACTATAGTATGCACAAAGGCCTGGACAATACACATATTGCAATTTATTTCTCTTGGGAGAATGTGTAGTACTCTATAGTGATAGTACGTGCCGAGTAAAATGAATAGCAGATTGCTTTCGTATAGGCTAATGGTTTTAAAAGAGAATAGGAAATAAGAAATAAGAAAAATAGCCTACCTCTTATGTCCCTCCAGGACACTATGAAGTAGGCTGATATGCTTTTAAATATCGAGAAAGGAGATCTTGTGTAAAATGTAGTTGCGCGTTTAATAAAAACCATGTATGGCATACCTACACAGTTTAACAGTGATGGACTTACGGATGGTGACACAGATCCATTAGGCAGGTATGGGTCAGGCAACATCAGGAACGGGTATCCCGAATAGGCTGTCTTGTACATCGCCCCATCTTGGTGTTTTGACACTAAGAAACAGGAAAGCAAAGTGATGGTGAGCGTTGCTTTTGTTTGTTCGTCTGGTTTGGTTTGTGCAGACAATAAAGGTGAGTGGTCTAATTAAGCCGAAATTCAACATATGGTTGTCCCCTAAAGCCCGGGATAAAGAAAGATCCGTGATCTCCGATTTCTGATGTAATTTGTCAATATAGGAAATGCAACGTAGGCTACATGCAACAACTGTGCAGTTCTGTGTCGCCTTAACTTCACACAGGTTAGCTATCCCCCGAGAGCTCAATGTAAATTGTTGTTTTAACACGCACAATACATCATTCATTCGTGCATCTCCCCCCTCTGCATTCTGCAACTAAAATGTCTGAGCAGCATCCTCATGCTTGGGCTAATGTTTTCAAAACAAAAGCGACATAACACTAAGCATGCAGCCTCGGCTTCCCCTGCTAATATACAGTTGACCTGGATTTATTTAAAAATGTGCTCACCACAAAAAGATTTTGTTTCTCAACCAAATTCAAGAGGACGAGAGCATGAGGTAATACGCAATCCCAGGGTACCGATAGTTAGGGGGTCACAATTACTGCATCATAGATTACTGGCTACTCATAGATCATGTCACGCATGGATAGTCTTAAACAACCCAACTAACTTCCAAAACTTACAGAAACTTTAAATTGGCGAATTACAGAACCAGCTTTCATGTGGTTGGTAACACACCTGGCGATGTAATTCGCTATTTTATTAAAGCTTCCGTGAGTTTGAGTAAAATAGATTAATCTAAATTCCGGAATGCCCTAAATCGTTGCTTCAACAGGGGGCAACAGTAGCGAAACGTCGTTGCCCGCAGTTTTTATCTTGCGTCTGCTGTGGTATCTTAGGCTATGTAACGTTTCTTTAGTTTAGATTAGATTATACTCGCAAGAACATCTGTACGGACAAGGCGCATCGTTCGCTCACCGTCGTCGAGGTGATCTCTGTGTTTGTCTGCGTAAACTCTCTGCTGGTCCTGCTGACCGCGTCGGATCGCCTGTAAAGATCCATGAGAAATGACAAAAACATGGTTTAAATGATCGCAACAACAATATCCACAACGACAAAACAAACTTTTACAATAAGAGCATTTCAGTGGGAGAAGGCAATCTCTCACCCCAGGACCCGCAACGGTGTTTGGATTCTGATGAATCTCTGATTCATTCACCAAGGACGATTTCAGGTCAGCTAAATCCCTTTCAGTGAACGCGTTTTCTTGGATTTTTTCATCTTGTTCGCCTTCATCCTTGAAAGAAATCATTTCGTCGTTGGCTCCGAGATCATCCCCTCCGCCACTATTAAGCTGAGGCATTTTGCTAAGGACAACAAACAAAAAGTAAACGCTGTTTTTCTTCTTTCAAAAGACAGAAAGGTTCAAAACTTTTCGTATTGTTCTGCCAGATTGATACTCTCAGACAGGGCGAATGTATGAAACTAAACAAAAAGTTGTTATGCTATGAAGTGCCCCCCGCACGTTGAAAGTAATGCACCCCGGCAGCAACAAATAGGGCATTTGAGCTCAAGACAAGGCGAGAGCTTGAAACATCAAAGAGCACCGCCTGGTGATTGACAGATTCAATGACTTGTTGGGGGTTGTACGATTGTTTCAGCAAAAGGTTTCCGCTCTTAAAGAGACACTGGCTGCTTCTTGAGAGAATGCTTGCAATATTCATGAGTTATCGTTGGAGGATAAAACAAGCTTGTTTTAAGATAAATACACTTTTTGCTAATAAAGTGAACGTTAGGCTACGTTACAACAAAGGTATTTTCGCCTCCGTAATTATTATTAAGCCTACCGATTAGATTTAGCCTACTGTCGTTTGTGATCGCCTGAGGTTTTCATTTAGGACTTAAATTAAACTAAAGAAAAGAAAAAGTAGGTCTACCTACCTACCTACATTGTGGATGTTATGGAATTAAAAATTTTCGCCCTGACTTTTAGAAGTTTTTGCTCTTAAATTGCAGAATATTCTATATGCACGTTTCTGCATATAGGACAGTTTAATGTAGGGTAGCCTACTGTGTAGCCTATTTAAGTTTTTTCCCCGTATGGTGTTTCAGAATATACATTTTTCTGCAATAAACAAGTGTCCTTTGAGGCTAGTATTTGCTATTGCTTGTCAAACATCAAGAGGACCTTGAACTTTTGGTAGACCTAGAGACGGTAAAGAAAAATAAAGTAGGCTATTGTATCATTAATATGATGTTATAGGCATTAGCCTACATTAAGTATTTTAGCCCAATCAAGAACGTAGATTTCATTTCAAACAGGGGGTGGGGGGTCAACAAACAGGACATTAGGTGCCCCCCCACCCCACATCAATGGGCCCAATAGCGTATACCCTTGATGTGTGCCACTAATTTGCATACAGGAAACACATGAATACAGGTCAAATACAAATCTTTACTTCTATAAGTTTACTTGTTAAAGCACACATCCAAAAATACATATTTTCTTAAGGATCCTGATGCACATGCAATATAACAGCTTATCAAAACAAATCAGCCAAGAGCTCACCTGGAAGCAAAATCAGCATACATGCATGTGGCCCCAAAAACAATGTGCAATGTGTCTGTCTTAGTGTTAAGCTCAGCTTCTAGCTTATTAAGCAAGGCAGATGGAAACAGACATTTGTTTGTTCTCAAATGTGCATACTCTTGCACATCCAGATCTGTGGGGCACAATTAGTACATACACTAAAAGCACTTTCTATATCACAATGAAGGTCTATATTTTTTCACAGATAAAACTTTCTCATGAAAACAGGTTTGTGTCAAAAAGCTAAATATTGTAACAATTTACTTTTTTCAGAATTAGCAACACAACTCATAAGGCATGTGATGCACATTTCTCTCTTTGAAATCTCCTAAGCTGTAACTTATCCCCTAACTCCATTAAGTAGCATGATCATTATGATAGTGATTTTCAATAAAACCCCAGCAGCAAGGGGAGCCAGATAAAACTCACCTTCTGTCAGTATGGGAATTTGGGAATTTTGCAGAAATCTGAAAAACAATAAAACATTTTGGGGGGAAACTATGTTATGGATTCACAAACCAACTGAGGTGTACAAACCAACTGCTTTGCTAAATTATATACATTTAACACTGTGAATCAAATACTTCTGAAAGACTGTTGCTTGTCTAGCATGTAAAGCAGTTGTATCTATTGTTTAGTACATTTATGCATGTTTAATTAAAGTACAGTTGCCTGGTCTTTGGAGATTTAATTGAGAAATAGTTCTATTCCATCATGCTGTGACTTAATGTTTGGTTTAATCTGTTGCCTTGAATGAAAATGATGAACCACAGCTGAGAAACAAAATTAAATACAAACAGAAAATGTGTCTAGTATTTGCATAAAGCTGCATATTTATGCAATATCAGCCTTGCATATTAATAAAAAGATTAAAATGAGCAGTTTAATATATGCAAATCTAAATTATAAATGAGTTGTTTAAACTCCTTGTTTATTCGCCTTGATTAAATATAGACAGCTGTTTTTCATAGGGGTGCCTTCCTATACTGATCACTTCATCATTACTTTAGTAAATTAGCTTTTTCTTTACTCCACTGTCTTTTCCGTTAATATCCTGTCTGATGGTCAGTGTAGCTACGCGAAATGTTCCTGGTTGACTTGATCGTGTTTTGAGTCTTACGTTAGATTGAATATTTCCGCCCATTTTTTGACCCTAGCTGTCTTATCTATTTTGACTACGCATGACTCATTCTTTCACCGCGCCTCCTGTCTCCGTCTCTTATCTCTTTCGGTAATTACAGTCATGACGTCACATTTCAGTAAATTATACTTTATGCTTTGCCTTAGGAACAGGAAGCATGAAAAAAGAAAGAAATAAGAAAAAAAAAAAAAAGATCAGCAGCCACCGCCAAACAGCGGTACTACTTGTAGAGAGAAAAGTATAACGTTAGAAGCGTCCCTGCAGGCAACAGTTTAAGAGAAAATTCCAAGAACTGTAGAATCATGTCTCTGAAGGCAACCACTGCACAACTACAGGTATAAATTCATGTACATAGTACAATTAAATATATAAATAAATCCACCGTGTAAATTTTAATGGTTAATATATTGATATTCATTTCATGTTCTTTTTGTTAAAATATTATTTTATTTGACTTATTATACAGTAACTCCATAGCAAGCCAAATAAATGTATTATATTTCAAGACTCTTAAAAAAAAACACTGTTTTGTAAGTTAGTACCTATAGGTCTGGTTTCTCTTTAGTATTAAAAAGTTTGTTTTGGAGCAAAATAGTTCTTTTTTAAAGCTTTGATCATTTTAAAGGGATGCACTTCTCCTTTAATATATGCTTTTAAACACTTCCATGCCAGATGTAGTTGATATTAACCACATGCTAGTGGTTATAATTTGAAGAAATCCAAATTATATAGTATTGGAATCCTTATTTATAGTAGCTTAGATGTTGCGCATGTATTCAAACATCTGGAAGGCTCAAAAAAGAAGGCAAATGCAAAAAAAAAAAAGGAATGTTTGGAAATAATGTTGTCCTGTAAATATTTCGGTCTTCATTTTAACGTGTAAGACCTTTCCATTTTGTTACACATCCTATCATTGCAAGTGCAGCTTTTTGCAGGGTCTGAATGAAGTATTTTTCATTTAATTTTGATCTTTTAAATCTATCATCTGCTTGTGAACTAAACACAGGAGTAAATTTGTTATCAGACTAGATGAGAGTGCATGCACACCGGTGTAGCTCACTTGATTCAGTCCTCTCATATGAAATGGCAGGGATTATGATCCTTATTTTAAACCTATAGCCTCTTCCTCTTATTTCCTGCCTTAATTATTAGAGATAAAACCTTCCCTTCTGCTTTTGGGATGCATGACAGATCTTTTAAAAATGTCATACTCCCTTTTCTAAGTAAACTTCAGGCACATTAAAGTAGAAAACTAATGAAATCATATCCTCTCATTGAGGTTAGCCCACATTGAAGGAAAGGGCTCTTAACTGAAGCCACTTGTGTATGTTTTATTGCAGTCTCCTTCCAACAGAAAGCGTGTTCTCTAAAGCTACATCCAGTTTGCAATGGAAAACCTTACAAACTTGTCTCGTATAGCAGTCCTGTTTCCCACAGGGTTTGGCTAATTAAAAATGTTATCACGTTATAAAACCGGGATTTCACGCTGGACATTTCTGTAAAAGAAAACAAATATGTAAGGGAATTAACAATGGCAATATCTCTCTTCTTGAGTCACAAGCTTAAAACATGAAGTAGGAGTCCATGGAAAACATTTCTGGCTTCGCAGAAATTGAATCGCGCCTTTTTGGTTCTGGTAGTAACACATCATTCCTTTCAACTTGTGCTCTCAGGGAATTCCTGAAGCATTGTGGGTAAGGTAGTGCTCATCCTGCAGGCAGCCCATGCATCAAACATTTTTCCAGTTTTTAATAAAATATCTATTTATGCTCAGTTGTCAGAGTTCATTGCAAGATAAATACTGTTAATAAACAGTGTTAGCATACATACATAGTATTTATTGCAAATGTCTAATGACTCTAACCAGAGTAAATTTTCAAATCTCATTTTAATTCAGTTTACTCCTATCACACAAGACCTCTGTGATGGTTTAAATATGAATTACAAACCATTCTTTTCAAAGGTTCCAGGAAAATACAAAGCTCCAAAATATACAGTATTGAAAATGTTATTTTTGTGCCATAAGACGGCAGTGTCGAGATTTATTTCAGTCCACTGATAAATGCATTTATGAAATATGCATGGCAACAGCAGAGCTGAACATTCACCAGTCATCATGTGAACGATCTGTGTATATCTTTCATAGTTCACTGCAGACTTGAAATGGGAAGATCTTGGAACACAGCACTGGTTTGTTTGTCTGAATGGATTTTACAGCTGCAAATGGGGTCGGAAGCAGATAGTGTATTTGAAGGAGATTTGAAAAGGGGAATGGAGTATTTTAAGCAGCGAAACCTGAAGTGACCTTACACACTGCGTGTGCCCTATTGACAGGCTCTCAGGAGCTTTTCCAGCCTGCTTTGTGACAACCTTTCCAGCTCTCCTTAGATATCTGATATTCTCCAAAATGGTTAAAACCCGCTCCATGATCTCCCATGATTCCCTTATGCAGAGGTAACCATGTATAGGAAACCCAGTTGTCCAATTTGAAATTGAACCTCGCTGGCGCGTGCCCGTTACTATCCATCGGAGTGATGGCTGTTGTTAACTCCGCTGTCTGGTACCCATGGCTGAAAGTGAGGACTTACGATGGCTGTTAGTGGCTGTTTTTTTTTGTTTAGTTATATTTTTAGAGCTTTTCAGCTTTATTGGACAGCACAGTGTAGAGAGACAGGAGGAATGGGACCGGGGAGAGGGGGAGAGACGTGCAACCAAGGTCACGCGGCCAGACTCGAACCGCCAATGCTCTTACAGGCTATGCCACCAAGACACCCCTGTTCATGGCTGTTTGAGTGTGTTTTGGGTGGCTGTTGGCGAGCCTCGATCTGGTTGCTGATGGATCTCTCTGGAGACCCACTGCGCACCTACCCTCCTCCTTCAAGAGGAGAACGCAACATACTCCTCCATGTGCATTGTGTCCCCCTTTGTGATTGCCAAAACAGGTCTGACTATGAACCTGGGATTATTCTGCGTCACCCCCTCACAAACACACACACACACACACACACACACAACATATACACACACACACTCTCTCTCTTCCTGAAACACATGCACACCACCGACCACCCAAACCCCCCCCCCCTTCCCAAATGAAGATTAAACCTTGGCATTGAGGGAGAAACCTGTTGTAATCTGCTAGGAAAGAAACAAAGAGCCTCATTAATGTGGAGACTGCACGGGCCTTTGAAGTGTAGCCAAGCACACACACACAAGCATACACACACACACACACACACACACACACACACACACACACACACACACACACACACACACACACACACACACACACACACACACACACACACACACACACAAAAGAAAAAAAAAACATTCATAAAAACATCATCTCTTCTTCCTCTGCCTCCAGCCTCTGTGGTTAGGCAGTGCTTGCTATTTAAAGACGCACTAGATTGAATCAACGTCGCGTTTGAAGAGGTGCGGTGCACGGCTGCAGGTTGCTAAGTGGAAAGTACAGTTTATCTGCCATCCTCTTTACCACACGCTGTTTATTCCATTGCCCTTTTTTGTTAAAATTCTGCATGCGTGTTTGAGCTTTTCGCCCTGGTAACCTGCTTGGCTGTTTTGCTGTTTACATGGAGAGATAGATACTTTCTATTTTTTGACAGCGATGCGGTTGGCAAGAGCTCCTCTAATTGCTCCGTAGTCCTACCACGGCAATGAAAGGAAGTGTTAACCGCTCTGGAACATTTTCTTGGGGTGAGGGGCATTGTCTTCAGCTTTAAGAAACAAAGAAAATTTTAACACCTCTTAACATCATCAAGAGCTCAACAGTCACCTTAATGACAAATTCACTGAATTAATAGAGTGAAAACATGCTTTAGGACTCAGAGTTAATAAAAAGCAGCCACAGTAGTCACATCTGACTTTTGTGGGAACCATCTCTGTGAAGATTCCTATAACTCTGTGTACTTGGATGTGCCATGAGCTATGATTGATATTAGCATTTTTTTTTAGAGATGAGATTAGGTACGCCTACTTCTGTTTAGTTAATTATATCTCAGAAATATGATAATTATTGTCCTGGAAAGAAACCTTGATGTAAAGTATGTTTCATTTTTGAAGAGTGTCTGGGAGAGCGGTGAGAGGTAGGCAGAGCTAATATCGAAAAGGGTTGCCTGGGGGAACAGAAAAGCATCTACCCACTTATGCTGCTGCTCTTGAGATTTCACAACCAGACTCTAATGTAAAGGCAGAAAGCATAATTGCTCTGCTCCAGCACACGAGAAAGCAAATGCCAGAAATGACAAATGTTGCAAAAATAGGGACATTACTCATGCATGATGGAGACAGGTTGGACAAATGATCACGTGTTCATGATTACCAATAGTGTGTCACTGCAGGTTTACACCTGTGCTCTGTATCTCTCTTACATTGTACTCTTTGGTATTAGGCCATCCCCTCCTTCCTGGTTTGGCTCTGTTGATGGTTGAAGTGCTCTTTAATTGGCTCTGAGGTTGCCTGGTAATGTCTGGCAGTCCTGCTCTTCCCTGGCATCTATCTCCTCCGGCACAGGCGGCACGGCTGGTCCGCGTGCATTCCAGAACGTGCGCGCGGCTCTTCCCATAACCTGACAAGCACCGGGAGACGGTGATATTAGAGACAAGAACACCGCGGTTTGGGGACCAGCATCACTCAGTCTCAGTGCAACCATTCCCTGGCTGTTTGATAGTTACTCTTCTGAGCCAGGGTTCTGTATTACCAAGCAGGATTACTGAGTTAGCTGGATAACTGCACTGAGTAAAACCCCGGAATAGCTCTTCTTACTGAAGTTTTTTAAATTCCCGCCACTACCCCCCCCTCTTGGGAGGTCAACTTTATTTTTTATTTATGATTAGCAAAATTATGTAATGAAGCCTCTCAGAGGAAAGGGTATAACAAACAAAAAACTAAAAACAAAAACAACAAAAAAAAAGTTTTAATTTCAACTAGTGAAGTCGCCCCCCTCCCACCCACCCCCCTACCTTTATTACCCAATGTGTTACCCCTACCATGACAGACAGATAGATGGACAGACAGACAGACAGATAGACTGGATAGGCAGAGAGACAGACAAACCAATCGGGTAGATAGACAGGGAGACGGGTAGACAGACAGATGGATAGACAGAGGAGGTAAGAGTGGACAAATGAGCTGAGTATATTGGGCCAGAAAAAAGTAAAGTACTGAGAGGGTGAAACTATTATTAACATTAATTGTGAATATGTATGCATCAGGTTAGACTATGTTTATAAGTGTGTAATGTGTATGAGAGAGAGAGAGAGAGAGAGAGAGAAGAGGAGAAAAGGGGAGGGGGGTTGGCTAACCGGTTTATTTTGGTTGGATTATAAATTTAGATTATTGATGAATGGTTCCCAGTTGTCTCTGAATTGTGACATTTGGTTGTGGCTGGAAGCTGATATTTTTTCTAATGATATGTATTCTGAGAGAAGGTTCAACCATTGCATAGTATTTGCAGTATTTCTTGTTTTCCAATGTAATAGGATAGTTTTCTTGGCGACAGTTAGGGCAATGAGCATGGACCTGGTGTTCTGGGTTGTTAAATTGATTGTGGATATGTCTCCAAGTAGGCAGAGAGAAGGAAGTTATAACTATTCTTAATAACTTGGTGTTGGTGTTTTTGCAACTTAATTGATAATTAAAGTGCAAACAATGTGTATTTTGAATTTTTGTGGTGTCTTTATCAGAATAATATAAAATTGTTATTCACCCAATATAATATTCTCTTAACTTCCAAAGTTACAAGGCATGGAAAACAGAAACCCAGTAAATTATGTGTAAATGTCTGAACAATAATATTACTGACAATAACAAGTGGATTTGTGGTTGAGTAGACACTTTTCATAAGACTCTTTCATGAAGTCTGTATAAGTCGAATTTAAGCATTTTGGAGACAAAAAGTAATAAACCTTTTTTTTCCTATGAAAACCGTAGAATCTTAAAACATATTTTCTTTTAACTGAGTTTGTTGGTTTGCATTATTCTAATTCTGGTTCCATCACAATATATTAGTGTATTTCAAAATTGATCATGTGTTTTCTATTGTAATGTATTAATCTGTTCAATGTAATAATGTTCATAAATGGTCATTTATTGCTTCAGAGTCAACTTGACTTAAAAAGGAATCCTGTTCAAACCCCCTCACTTATGTCATACTTACAGTATGTGCTACAGGCTGTCTATATCTCCATATGAATAGGAGTTATTTCTTATTGTAAATTGCTAAATAAATTTATTGCCAAAAAAAAAAAAATCTAAGGTGAGCATGAGACTGCTGTGATATGTGTAAAATGTGGGTAAAATATAAAATATAAAGGGTTGCAGTTGCTGACGGTGTTTGATAATGCAGTGGACACACTGTAAGTGTTCATTAGGGACTCTGGACTGTGTCAGAGATACTGTGATACTGATATCAGGGATGCTGGTCTGTGTGTCAGAGACGCTGCATCTATCAGGGATTATAGACTGTGTGTCAGAGATGCTGGGTCTATCAGTGATGTTGGACTGTGTGTCAGAGACGCTGGGTCTCTCAGGGATTATAGACCGTGTGTTAGAGACACTGGGTCTATCAAGGATTATAGACTGTGTGTTAGAGACAATGGGTCTATCAGGGATTATAGACTGTGTGTCAGAGATGCTGGGTCTATCAGGGATTATAGACTGTGTGTCAGAGATGCTGGGTCTATCAGGGATTATAGACTGTGTGTCAGAGATGCTGGGTCTATCAGGGATTATAGATCATGTGTTAGAGACGCTGGGTCTATCAGGGATTATAGACTGTGTGTCAGAGATGCTGGGTCTATCAGGGATTATAGACTGTGTGTCAGAGATGCTGGGTCTATCAGGGATTATAGACTGTGTGTCAGAGATGCTGGGTCTATCAGGGATTATAGACTGTGTGTTAGAGACGCTGCGTCTATCAGGGATTATAGACTGTGTGTCAGAGATGCTGGGTCTATCAGGGATTATAGACTGTGTGTTAGAGACGCTGCGTCTATCAGGGATTATAGATCGTGTGTTAGAGACACTGGGTCTATCAGGGATTATAGATTGTGTGTCAGAGACGATGGGTCTATCAGGGATTATAGATCGTGTGTTAGAGATGCTGGGTCTATCAGGGATTATAGACTGTGTGTCAGAGATGCTAGGTCTATCAGGGATTATAGACTGTGTGTTAGAGACGATGGGTCTATCAGGGATTATAGACCGTGTGTTAGAGACGCTGGGTCTATCAGGGATTATAGACTGTGTGTCAGAGATGCTGGGTCTATCAGGGATTATAGATCGTGTGTTAGAGATGCTGGGTCTATCAGGGATTATAGACTGTGTGTCAGAGATGCTGGGTCTATCAGTGATGTTGGACTGTGTGTCAGAGACGCTGGGTCTCTCAGGGATTATAGACCGTGTGTTAGAGACACTGGGTCTATCAAGGATTATAGACTGTGTGTTAGAGACAATGGGTCTATCAGGGATTATAGACTGTGTGTCAGAGATGCTGGGTCTATCAGGGATTATAGACTGTGTGTTAGAGATGCTGGGTCTATCAGGGATTATAGACTGTGTGTTAGAGACAATGGGTCTATCAGGGATTATAGACCGTGTGTTAGAGATGCTGGGTCTATCAGGGATTATAGACTGTGTGTTAGAGACGATGGGTCTATCAGGGATTATAGACTGTGTGTCAGAGATGCTGGGTCTATCAGGGATTATAGACTGTGTGTTAGAGACGATGGGTCTATCAGGGATTATAGACCGTGTGTTAGAGACGCTGGGTCTATCAGGGATTATAGACTGTGTGTCAGAGATGCTGGGTCTATCAGGGATTATAGACTGTGTGTTAGAGACGCTGGGTCTATCAGGGATTATAGACTGTGTGTTAGAGATGCTGGGTCTCTCAGAGATTATAGACTGTGTGTTAGAGACGCTGGGCCTATTAGGGATTATAGACTGTGTGTCAGAGACTCTGGGTCTATCAGGGATTATAGACTGTGCGTCAGAGACGCTGGGTCTATCAGGGATGCTGGACTGTGTGTCAGGGGAGCTGGATTCTCTGAGACTGGGATCAGATGATGGCGTGAGAACAGCAATGACGCAATACCAAGTTTTGGCCATAACCACCAAGAGCTCAGGGCTGATTTCTGATTCGCTCCCTTTGTGAAGCCATAAATGGGAGTGATGTAGGATCATGTGACAGGAAACCCAAGAGGAATGAGTTCACTCCAGCATGTGGCACTCCACTGAGGGCTGAGGAACTCGAAGGAGCAACATGCATACACACACACGCACACACACACGCACGCACACACGCACGCACACATTCACACACACACACACACACACACACACACACACACACACACGCTCATACATGCACGTATTTACACACACATACACACACACACACACACACACACACACACACACACACATTATGTTATATGTTATTCATGATGTCCGTGTAAAGAAGTGCCATTCACAAACCAAATAGTCGTTAAATAGTGACGTGACCAAGTATTTTATTTAAGTAGGTAGTTACATTGCCGCTTGTTGTAATGTGGTATGAATCAAGTCCAAATTTTAATAAACGACAAATGGTGAAATGAACAAGATGAGATCAAGATGAGATCACTAGTATATCAATGAGATTTATAGAAAAATATATTTCTTATTTTTGGTTTGAAGAGAAGGGGGGAAATAGTTATTTTTTTAAAGAGTGATCTAACCAGAACTCTATTTTGTCTTATGAAACCGCTATTAAAATCGTGCATTCACCATGGTCCCTTTCTAGTGGTAAGTGGGTGGGTGGGGTTTTGAGTTGACGGTTAGCAGTGGATTCCAGGATTGGTTTTTCCGCTGTTGAGTGATGTGGCCATGGAGAGGATGTGGATTCTCATGATGGATCATTGTTTGGATTCAGTGTTGGCGTCAATGTTAAAGCAAATGCAGGACCCCTGCTGAACACTTTGGGTAATCAAAGTACAGTGTGTGACACGTGCGGTGTAAGCCTACTGCTCCAATTAGAAGCGAACCTACAGAGACGCAAAGATAGCATCCTAAGGTGTTTAAGTAATAAAATATGTTCCACTGATGACATAAACGGTTTGGGAATCATCAGTAAAGCCACGTAAAGATCTCAAATGGGTATGAGAATCTCTTTTTGAAAGCGCATTTGCATTAAAACAAACCTTTCATACCTTTAATCAAGGATTAATTTTCTGAGGGTGAAGATTGTCAATCAGCACCCCAAGGTTAGATCCATTCCCAATATCATGCTGGTCTCCTTCACAGGTTTATTTTGATGATACCTTTAAAATGTAGCTTCTGTGATAACCCTCATTTTGGCTCTAAAATGAGGAATAAGAGCTGAGAAAAGAACACATGGAAAGCAAATGTTTTAAATGAACCATTTTTACAAGTGCCACTGACTTTAAGGACATCGTTTTTTTCTCCTTCTCTCACTCAGATTTGTGTGCACGTTTGAGGGTCTGTTTTTTTTTTTTCAAACATAGTTCAAAGTTCAAAGATATGAAGTCACACTGTGGTCAAAATGTGGATTCAGGGCAGTTAGATTTCTTTCAGCCTCTTAGCCCAGTTAATTTCAATGTAAAACAATTATATTCAAGAATTCAGGACTTTTGTGGCTTCTAATTTTTTTGTTTTCGTTTAAAATATTTGTTAAAGCAAGTAGGAAATAAGCCATTCACAGGAAGGCGAACGTTGCTCATTTCTCTTATTTGTAATGACAAAAAATGTACTGTATAGTAACAGATGAGTGTGCTCATAAAATTATTAATAACAGAGAAATTCCAACAAGAAACACAACCAAATTCATTACTTGCGATCTTGCTCAGATTCACGTAATTAGGCAAATTATTGTTTCAAAACATCACAAATTTATCTGCAGCAAGGTGAAACGAGGGGCTTGCCAGTCGTGATAAAAAAAATAAAAAATAACGGAAAAAAACAACAAAACAACTTACAGCACTTGAAAAAGCATTCATTACTCAGCAATAACCAAATGATTAAAAAATATTATTGTATATAATACTCTCCCATTCTGTCTTTCAGGGCTGAGTTTCATGGGTGAATTTCACCCAAATTATACTTTTTCATCTGTGTTTTGATACACTTTGAACGTAGTGTTTCAAGGGCCCATGAATTGGTGGCAGCTTAGTTGTTTTGAAACCCCAAAGGCGTGGATTTAAAAAGAAAAAAATTCCCCAACTCCCCCCTCCCCCCCCCCCCCCAGACGGATTGCGCCCTAGGCTAGCGCCCTTGTTGCCTATGCCTATAGAGCCCGCCCTGACTGTGATCACCAATAGCAACACCCCCATGGGGCTCCTAGACACTGTGTGCATGACATGATCAGTATTCACTTCCATACAATTCAAGTTCTCCCTGCATCATGGATGCACCAACTCGGAGTAACTCTCTTAGCAAGTTATTTACATGTAAATTATTGAGTTTTACTAAGCCAGTACATATCGTTTAGTTGTAAGCAGGAGGCGCGTAGCTGCCATTTAAGTGTCCATTGTGAAGACAGTCATAACACAGTTGTAAACATGTAATTACATGGATTAATTACCCAGTAAATATAAAGAGCTATGAAAAGATGGGAGGCAATTTTAAGCTGGGCTGAAATGTCACACCCTTCAAGATATAAAAATATATAAAAAAGAGGGTGTTTGCTTTGTCCCTTTAAATAAGATAGATGTTTTCATTCCTCATACTTTTTGTGTGATGCATATATAATAGTAAAATATAATTCAATTATGCTTACCAGCAAGGAGGAAGCATATATATTCATTTTATTGTAATTGCCTTTTATTGGCAAGTTTTTTCTGGTCTAATTTTTCAAAGTTGGTCAGAAATATACTTTTCAAAGGTATGACACAGGCAGGTTAAATGAGTAATGCCAACAGCATTTCTGGTAAGATGAAAATATCAGATAAAAAAATGTATGGAGACTGACCCCTTGAGGAATGTAATGGGATAATGATTCAGCATGAAGGTTATGAAGCTATTTAAATTATTTAAATGACTTATTGGCTATTCACGCTTACCCTTAAAAGCCTTCAAGACAACATGGGCTACTTAGATTTTATGAGGTATACTTTCTACTAGATTGACAATAAAGTTAAAATGACTTTAAATGGTTGTGGAGGTCAAAAACACCTGGAGGTTGTTTCAGATTTCTCCGTAATTTCGAAAGCCGATGACAATAAATTATACACTTTGTTATAATCAGTCTAAGGCACAAGAATGAGACGGGAGACATTTGTAGAATTAAACTTCAGGCATTAGACGTCTTTGTAATTATTCTCCAAATAGTACTCTCAAAGCCTGATAACTCAGAGTATCCTGAGGAAGTGAAAACAACAACAGCATAACACTCTACTTCCATTTACGCAGAGTTTATTGTGTTGAATAAAGCACTTCCCTTGGCACTCTACATATTATCTGCTGCAAAAACGGTCATCGCAAAGCAAAACAATGGCTGTGGACGATAAGAGAATATACGTATGTTCTGATCGTATAGAGAGGTTTAAGGGGTGCGAGGCTCACAGACCCTAGATCACGATCACCACTACAGAATCAATGTCTTGGACATCGATGCTGTAATGCTCTCCCTCCTCCCCTTGCCATCTTGAAATTTGACATCATTCCCTTTAAATCTGCCGGAATTAAGGTCTGCAAAAACTGACTTAAGAAGGGGACCATTGAAGTAGAGGATAAACAGGGGTAACATAACCCTTTTCACATGCTTCGTCAGTTTGGCTTGCTTGTTCCAAATGTTCCAAATGCCAAAATGATATTTGGGAGCACACGGGTGCCTTCATTTCAGATATGCTATTCGAATTTAAGAAGATAAATGATAATATATGAGGTAAACGGATAAATTGGGTTTGAAGATGCTGCAAATGTAATCAAGTTTAAATTTTTTAATCAAGTTTGGCAAACTCATAAGACATACCATACATAAGAATGATTAAAAGTAAGCATTTTATTGGTAGTTTTGAGTGCTGGCTTTTTCTTTGTGTTGTACGACCACTCTACTTAACTTCAGGACCAACCACAATATGTGTAAGATCCTTTTGTGCAAGTCAAGCATGTCTCAAAATGTATACACACTTAACAGGGCAAGTCACCTTTAAGGAATACAACAAATGCTACTTTGAGGCAAAGTAGAGGTTCTTTTAAATTAACATTTGTTGTGAACACTGCATAATACTGAGCAATGAAATGTATATAAATATATTTACTTGTGTGTTTCTATGAATGCTTTCCTCAATTTCACAAAATCTAAAAAATTTCAATTTAAAGAGGATTAGAATGTGAAAATCAGGAGCCATGAAAGAATCCCATTACGAGCAGTCTTGGAAAATGGTTTTGTTAGATATGGAGTTGATCCCTATCTCAAACTGCAGCTGCACGTATCCATGGAAAAAATATATGGGAAAAACCACCCATTGAATTTATGGGAAGTTTCACTAAGATTGTAACAGCAATTGCCTACCTTATTTTAGAAAAATGAGTGCTATACTTTATGTAATGTGAAAGAAATGTTAATAATAACATTGATAACAGCCACATAGAACATGATATCTTAAGACAAGATAAAGGAAGATTGTATGGGGTCTTGCTTATACTTGAACCTGGATAACTTTCCTTAAGAAATAACCTTCCATCCTGCAAAACCTTGCAATGAAATCATGAGCCCTTCAAAGAAAAGACATATATAAAATTTACATTCATTTGGTCTCCATTTAAACATTCAACATTTCTCAGCTTACAAAATGTCATCGTCTCTGCATTATGTCAAAGCTGCACTTTGATGTTAAAAAGAGCCTGGACAGTTGTGGTTTCCTAATCAGTGGCAAAGCAAAATTACCACGGATCATATTTCCAAGATTTGAACAACTTTTAGATTCAGTGTGTGGCAACAAATAATAGCTTTATGGCTTTAATTTATTCCCTATGGAAGACAATGGAGAAATCTGAAGGGAGAAAGTTACTGAATTTGCATAAAGTGATGGAGAGGTGATTATTTATGTTTTCTTTGAACCCCCAGGGACTGGTCTCAAATGCCATCCATGAATGAACAATATCAGATAAACTCGTTGCGATGTAAAGTCCATTGTACTTCATAAAATCCCATTAAGAGCCATTAAAATGTATTGAAGGGACCTGGTCTTGGCTTTGTTACCAAGAAAGACAATATTAACACACATTTGAAAAGAAAATATTGTTTAACTGTAAGGGGGGAGTGTAAGGTTTGGAGAACCAAGTGCCACAACCAGGGGATCTAAAAGTGTATATCATGAGAAATACACCACTAAGCGGACAGCTCCGCAGTAGAAGGGGCTATGAAACAAAAACAATGGGAATCAAAATCTCCCGGCGTAAGCCAACACAAAAACAACCCCAAAAGAGGGCAAACTCGGCGATAGAGAGTAATCAAACAACAAAAGAACCTCACACTCTCACACAAGAAGCGTATAACTGGAGGTCAGAGAAAAACAAAAGAAAGCCCGCGTAACAAGGGCGAAAGAAACAAAATAGAAATAGAACCTGTTCCTTACAGCTCTAGGAGTGAAACAGGTAGAGTGAAACAGGTAGAGGAAACAGGAAAAAGGAAACAAAAAGACTAAATAAATCTTTTACCCTAATTGTAACAACCAGGAACGTAGAGACCGCAATCCTATACCTTACCGACTTCAATGTCAAATAGCAAAGACAATATCGAAGCGTCGGAAATGCGGAAGTCCTGGGCTATTTATAACCAGCAGGAAATCCAAAACAGGTGAAAAGAATAATTGCCGGGCGAGATTCAAACACCGAAACGGAGGCCGAAAAATCTGATAGATTGACCCGACGTCGCCAAAAGAAAGAACAACCGCAGAAACAACAGCAGGCTGCCAGAAACCATGACATCAACGTCCTTAAATACAATCTAAACATGATGTCTGGGCACTTTATGATGTGAAGTTTTGAACAACATTTTGCCTGTATGGCTGTTAAGGTACAATGAAGCAAGCGGGCTGAATACTTAAGGAATTAATTGTTTTCGGTTTTATATTTAAAAATAATTTGGAACAAATTATAGATTTTACTTTTCACATTGACATCATAGTGTTGTTTGTGTAGAATACCAGCAAAAAAGCAATCAATTTTTATCAAATGTTTGTACACAGCAAAATATGAAAAAGTCTATGGGGGCTGAATCCTTTTTCAACCCACTGTCTTTTCCCAAATTCCAGAGGCTGTTGAATGACCCTTAGATGTAGTGTCCCTAAATTGATTTATTCTGCTAATTAGGCTATTCCTCAATTTCTGCTTCTACACATAAATATATTGCTCTCCACTTTTTGTTTTGATATCACCACCATTCCAAATGTGATATCATCAATGTTATAATGACATTCTAGCCACTTTCTAACTGTATTCTTAAATGTAGCTTAATTACATTCAAACCACGTTCTAATCATATTATAACCCCAATCAAAAAAACAAACAAAAAACAGTGTTGTCAAACAGTTGGTGCTTAATCCACTAATTAAAGCAATCTCGAATGCGATCAAAAAGTGGTTTTATTGCGATATATCCACGTGCATATTTTTTGCTCTGGTTTATTAAAAGGGGCAGTTCACAAAATCTTTTTATTTTGATATGTTTCTACATACCCGGAGTGCTATCTATCCATCCAGGTAGTTTCGCTGAGAACTCACTAGTTTTGTTGATATCCGCTGCAGTTCACCATGATATCACCCTGATAGAACGGACCTCAACAGGTCCAAAAATGTACATTTGAAAAAATCAACAGCAACGTCTTTTTCCAAATATAATGACAAAGTTACTAATGAACATCCACAGACCTTGTTGTGCACGGTTTTTTGGAAAACTACTTTCTACCAAAGTATGCCAACTGTATTTGTCTACGCAAAGTGTCTACTAAAGCACGCCAGTATTCTAGGGTGCACTGTGTTGATATAAGCCCCAGAATACTGCTGTGCTTTGGTTAAGACTTTGCGAGTATACACAGTTGGCGTATTTCGGTAGAAAGTAGTTTTTGAAAAAAACATGCAAAACAAGGTCTGTGGATGTTCGTGAGTAACCGTGTCATTATATTTGGAAAGAGATGTTGCTGTTGATTTTTTCAAATGTAAATTTTTGGTGCTTTGATCATCACAAACTTTGTACCCGTTGAGGTCCGTTATATCAGGGTGATGTCAAGGTGAGTTGCAGCGGATATCTACAAAACTAGTATGTTTTCAGGTAAACTACGTGGATGGATAGATTTTTTGGTGACCTGCCCTTTTAAGACTTTGAGCTAGATTTACTGGTGCCATTTGATCTTCTAGCTATTTTATAATTGAATACTTATTCAAGAGAACATTAATAATATTATCTTCAAGCTGTACATCATTGTTGCACTTCATGTAGTATTTAGTTGTTAAGGTATACAAAAATTAAAACATACATAATTAGGTGTACATGATATCTCAAGGGGACATAATAAACACATATTTAAAAAGCATTTACCATATTTTGAGGGATACTGTGTGAACCTACATGTTATATTCTCAGTTATTAAGTTCAGAAACAGTACATAATGCTTAAACATTATCACCTTTTAAGGCTTAGTGCCAACAGTGAAACAATTAAAAATCCATAATAATAATCATCAATAAAAAAATAATGTTACAGTCTCATCATGCTTTACTGGTGTGGCCAATTTAAAAAAAATATTCCACATATTTTTGTTTCCACAATGTCTATGGCCAGAACATTTCCACAGAATATGGTGCCAGTTAAAAAAACAACAATCATATTACAATATTGTGAAACATTGCAGCACCATTTTATTGCTTGAATGACATATTTTTCTGGCCATTGAAAGGCAAGTTTACTAACATGCTCTGTACGCCTTGTTTCTTAATTCCAGGGAAATGTATTGAGGCTCAGTTGTGCCTGTCTGATGTCATAAAACCTTTGGCAAAACTTACAGATATACCCTCAACATTAAGAAGCACGGGTTGGTTGGATTTGTGTTTCTGAGAATTGTCACTGGGAAATTTCTTTGTCAGACTTTAACGCCATAATAAATCTGTTTATTCTGTCTCTGCCTTGCTGTCTGACTATTGAAAAGAACGGGATAATTAAACTAATCCAAAACAAATAAACATCTGGCATGCCATGAAAGGCTGTGGGAAATGGTTAGAGATTTAACTGCTCTTGGAGCCTTTTCCTCAGGCTTTGATGGTTTAGCGTTAATCTGGAGGGCTTGACTTTGAATGGAGATGGGATGGGTAGCTTGCATCCAAGGGTTTCTTCAACTGAGTGGAGGACAACGAGCCATTCTCAAGATTAACTGCCATTTTTGTCAGCCAAGGTCAGGATGAAAGCCATAATATGTGTTGTCCAATGAGGGTCACTACCTAATTCAAAAAAACATCATGGTTTTAAAGGAGATACCTGAATCATGTGATTAAATTGTGTCAGGTTAATTTTGCTCATATGTAAAAAACATGCGTATGCTGAAATGTTGCCTTCTTTTTATTTTTGTTTAGAATTGCGAATTGCAGTATGTATTGCCGAGCAACAGCGAACGATTCTAGGTTAGTATTGCTGTTAAGTTGTTGTATTGTCTTGTATCACAAAAAAACCAATCTGTGCAAAGGCTGGCATTTTTATTCATCTCTAACTGCAACATGTGCCTGTATTCCACCTTTTTGCATCTATTACACAATGTCTGCTGCTGAAATAGAAGCCATTGAGCCATTTTCCATAATTACACCATTGCCAAATATGAATGTGCCATGCGTCCCTTTTACAGTAATGCAAGCCCAATCATGCTGAATTACCAGCTATGAAAATTAAAATAAAAAAATCTGTGATTACATATGAAAGTATTTCTTTCTTATTTTTTAATGCTGTGATGGCCTCCAGACAGTTAGGAAGTCCAAATCAGTCTCTGACGGCCGGACAATTGCTGTACATTTGAGAGCGAAACAAACAAGTGTCATTAGGAACGGTGGCAAATTAAAGGGGGTTTCTCACTAGGCTTGTGTTATACAGCTTGCTTGTGAATTCTCTATTCATGTTCACATGCTACAGTCTTGATGGTCCATTTTTCCCAATGCTCCAGCATTATCTAGATCTGGTGCCTGTGTCATTAAGCAGGATTACTGAGTTAGCTGACTAAACCCTGAGTAAAATGTGGAACATGGACTAAAGTAAAATGAGCTGTTCCGGGTTTTACTTATCCAGTTATCCAGAGACTAAGATGAAACCAGGGCAAAGCGGGTGATTGATCTACTCTTGTCTGCAGACTGAAATTCAGTGATGGAGCTAGGCAAACTGCGTGTAGACCTTTTGCCTCAGCCAGAACAAAAGCCGTCAGTCAGAAGGGTTAGTGCTGTACATTACCTTGACAAAACTGAGAAAATATACAGGTGAAGTGTCACTGTGACTAGCCACTTGGTGCCTGATGACTGCCAGAAACCACAACAAAAAACCATCCGCCGCTTTTTACCCGGATCTCCCGGTCTCCACGGCAACACAATGCTCTTCTCTTTGTCTGGGAAGCTACCGCACATTGTAAACTTTCTTTAGCACCGCCAATACCTCTTAAGCGATAATTGCTTCTTTCCACCATCAAGCAATATTTCTTTGCTGCAATGATTAAGCTTTTGTGTATACAACATTAAGAGCCATACATCTTGGAGAGAAGAATAAGTAAAATAAAGGGATTAAGTGGGTAACACGAAAGCGTATACATGTTTAAGTTAATATTGGTGTGGAGGGGTGTTTTGAATCGGATGCTTCCCACAGTCAATCGTTCACTGGCACATTTATTACTCTTGGGAACCAGCCTTCCGCTCCCATGCCTGGTTATAGAATCCCCTAATTTACAGTGGCACCATGAAAACCTCGGCACTGCCAAATTTGCGCAGATTACAGGGATGCTGGTACAATGGTAAGCCAAGAGCTGACCACACATTTATCAAGTTACAATATTAGACATGATTTCATAACACAACAAAACTGGAAACAGCTCATTGCGCCAGAGATAGACTTGTCTGTATCTTCACAACTGATAAGACGTGCGCATCATCCGGCGCCATGTCTTGTGGAACAACAACAGCGATGGAGAAAAGGTCACGCAACTGCTGATGCAAGACAAATGAATGCTGCCCCCCCACCACCCCACCGTAGCTGTCCGTTTATGTCTGCATGATCTCTTCAAAGACTCGCTGTCGTCTATACCGCTGTGCTGTTTTGTGTAATTAAAGAGCTACAAGCTGCAATGTCTGTCAACTTGGCATTTGAATGTTTCCAGTCAACAGCTACCTTGAGCAATCGCGTATTTTCATGTGGCAAGAAACTCAAAGCCCATTTCAACTTTTACACTTTCCATTGAAGGTGTGTGTTTAGTAGGGCAATAAGCTCAACATGTCTTATTGATTCTGTTCAGAACTGAAAATGGCTGTTTAACGCACTGCATGATGCTTTTGATAATATCGTTATGTTTATCATTTTTACTACAGTGCACTTTTACAGTTTTCTAAGCGTACAATTTAGCTTTGGTGGCAATGCTGAGGTGTCATTAAGAATCTTATGCAGGTAAAATATGCAGGTATTTTCCATTGCATTGCAAAAAGGGTGATAAAACGTCACCACCCCTCCATCTTGATCTGGATATGTCATTCATATTTTATTGGCATTTTAGTCAGTTTCTACACATTGCTGGATTTGACTCTGTTCAAATTATTCAATAAAGTCACCTGACAAAAGAAATCAAAATCAACACATGGTTTCAGAAATGTCATTGTAAAAATAACAATTCAATTCCCAGTTTCTTAATTGTTACTGGCAAGGCGTTCTTACTACACCGTGACATAGATTCAGTCATAATTTGTGCTTAACGTTAATGTCAATGAAAATGTTTTTTTTGTTCAAAAACAACTTGCTGATTTCAGGATTTGCAGTGGAAAATATGACACTATTTGTAAATTAATTGAAAAAAGGAAAATGTTGATTAAATCCAGGACACTGTGAATATCTGTCTTGTGTGGGGAACATATATAAATAAACATATGAAACAGGAAATTAGTTGATACAAGCACTGCAACACTGGCTAGAAAGTATAGACATCAAAGGCCGTGAATGCACGTTGCTGCATTTCTCAGATACACTTGAGTGTGTGTGTGTGTGTGTGTGTATAAACGTTTAATAATTGGAAAATATATGAAAATGCTCTAAAGAATCTAACAGACTTGTCTCAATTATTGGTCATATAAATTAGCCACATTGTCATACTATTACATAAGATAAAGTTTGATAGGATAGCACAAAACAGCAAACATGTTTACATTGATACAAGCATTACATTTGATAATGTTTGAAATAAAACAAAATCATACCTTGATGTTGGTATTCCCATTTTGGTAATTAGAGTTTACAAACTTTAAGCTAAGGAAGGACACTTCAACTAATAGATTTCTCTGAATTGCACTGAACAAAAAAAAACATTCAATTGAATTAATGTACATTTAAAACTAACCCAGGGTATTTATTTATAAAATCAGTCATCACAAAATTAAAGATGAATGAGAATTTGAATTATATCTGGATATGTTTTGCAATTTTAAACAATTGTTGGACTACACATTTTTCATGTTGTTTACATTTATGAGAATGTTTCTGATACACAGTAAAAGTGTTCCTGCAAAGCTAAACATGGCTTCCTTCAACTGTAATTCTGTATACTCTGTATGTAAGTATATGCATAGTAATGTATTTCATCTTTCCATAAAGACAATGCCTGTAAAACATTTAGGCAGGGAATGGAGGACAGGAATGGAGTGCTTCACAACTCCATTCCTGTCCTCCATTCCCTGCCTAAATATTTTACAGGCATTCTGGTGGCAATGCCGTTCCCTGTTCTGTGTCACTATAAAGTTCTTGGCTACATATCTCTTCAGGTGTGATGAAATGTTCTAATGGTGCATCCAGAGACACCAGCAGTCATGATATGTTGTGTGAAAGTGATATGGTAAAATTAGCAAAAAATATTGCATACTTTATTTAGAATATCCAATAATCCTAACCTGCTTGTCTTTGGACTGTGGGAGGAAACCCAAGCGGACACGGGGAGAACATACAAACCCCACACAGAAAGGCCCCTGGCCTGGATTCGAACCCAGGACCTTCTTGTTGTGAGGCGACAGTGCTATCCACTGTGTCTGAATTTTTTCCTGCTTTCTGACAGATGTTGAAAATTTAAAAAATGAACAAACTGCATTTGGAATTGGTTATGGGGGTCCTTTGCATTCCAGTGTAAACACGGGCTCAGTGTCCTCATTTGCAATGCACTGTGGGAAAAGATCTACATGGATGATGAGCCTACAACAGACAACACTCTTGCGTAATGTTGCAGTGTGTTTTCGTACATTGCCTTGAGAAGCGTCTTCTGCTCACGAGGGAGCAGATTGTAAACCTCTAGCAGAAAAGAAGAATCATCCTCTTGGTGCACTAGAGAGCACATGGTGGCAGGTTAAGATTTCCTACTGTTCTGGACCACTAGTGAAATGGAACCTAAAATATTGCTACTTTCACAATGACGTGTCCGATCCTTTCATTAGTTTAGCCATGGTCAAAGTATTATGCTGATTCAGTAACGAAGCGAGGTGCAGATGGGGGTTTATGGGGCATTGCAGCATTAGTTACAGTAATTTACTTAATCATGAAATTAAACGGACAAGATGAATCCACTGGGACGATTGACTATGCCCAGAGCTTTCCAGGAGGACCATGTCCTGCACATGGTCAGCAGAGGATAATTATATTTTATCTATGTGATATGGTCATCGGAAAAATGTGACCTCTTTTGAACTGAAAAATTTATTCATATTCGCCTTAAATTTTTGAAGGCTATTGTTCCTCTGCAAGCCACCATTTACAGTATGTTTGGCAATAATAATAATAATAAACATTCTTCTGATCCTATTCAAAGACCTACAAGATCATCATGGTAACATACAATAAATGTATATAACAGGAACAAATATATGAGAACGTACTGTAGATGCACAATATTCAGTATCACAGTACAGACAAATGGGCCCCAAGTTTAATAAAGTAGGCTGCAAAATATAATCATGACTATGACTATTGCCACCATTGTTTTAGTACATGTAGAACATTTAGTACATGTAGTACATTTAGTACATGTTTAATTGTTGAGAAGGGCAAACCTGAAGAGGGACTGCCGAAACGCATTGTTCGTCTCTCTCTTGTTTGTTTGTGCTTTTAATAGAATTTTGATAAATTAGAGTGATGTATTTATAATAGGGTTGTTCCTGTGTTGAGTGTGCGGTTTACACTGAACCGTCAGTTATTGGACAAAGTTCAGTGTGCCACTTCTTTTTTGGATGTACTCTTGCTGCGACCTGCACCACTATTGAAGAAACACATGTGCGTTGAACAATTTTTCTGTTGGTGTTTAATTGTTACACACACACATTTATACTTGCCGAAAATGTACCTACATTACTAATGTGCACTCAGAGCCAAATAATTACTTATAAGGGCAGTGTTACTTAATGTTGTAGTATTCATGTGGTGCCGAGCACCGTGTATAAGCAGCATTGAGCAATATCAGATTTCATTCCAGCGGGTATTTCACAAAGCAGGATTACTGAGTTAGCTGTATAACAGCACTGAGTAAAACCCGGAACACTCCCAAATCTGGATCATGGACTGAAGTAAAAAGAGCTGTTCCGGGTTCAGTGCAGTTATCCAGTTAACTCAGTAATCCTGCTTTGTGAAATACCCCCAGGTCTGGAGCTAGTTACAGTTACCTGGTGCGACCCATATGGAAATGTAATATACTGCAGTATATTTTAAATATATTGTGAAGATAATTTTGATATATTTACAATATACTGCAGCATATTCTTTTTCCATAGGGGTAGGCTCTTTTATTCATCGACGTACAAACTGATAGGTGCCTGTGATGTGCCTAAATGTGTGTGTGTGTGTGTGTGTGTGTGTGTGTGTGTGTGTGTGTGTGTGTGTGTGTGTGTGTGTGTGTGTTTTCTTTACCCCATGTTTGCACCTGTTCGCAACGGTAAAACCACAGATAAAAAGAGAGATTTCGAAATAACCGAATGACAGCGCAGAGGTTGACGGAAAAGTGACGCAGTGGCCATAACAGCCATGTGAAGTGAAAGGTGCTTTTAAAAAAGAAAAAAAAAAATTAATGAAAATTCCCCTTTGCTCTTTGGTGATGTCTTGGGGGCAAGAGCCATGGCCTGTTACTCAGTGCAGGCTCTCGGAGATGCCATATATTCTCTATCCCTTTGAAGTACGGCTGCCGAAGGGGGAATATGGAGAATTTGTTGATTACATGATTGCATGATTATATATTCAGTACACAAGCGTTGGGGGGTTGGGGGGAGCTGCAAGGATTGTGCCATGGATGTGACCAACTATGCCAGCCCAGCTAGTCTCCAGTCTTATTCTGGGCTTTACCTTCTGCCCTGCCATCGACAGGCTAGTAAAACATTTAATAGCTATGAACATAATTAAGTTTTATCTTCACACTAAAACCTTAACATTGAAGAAAGCAAAATCCCATGATTGTTAAATTTTTTTCCACAGTGAAAATGATTTGTCCGAGCCAGTGTTCGTCCTCCCAAACGAGACAGTGTTCATCCTGTGAGCTGTCAGTTAAAGCTAACCACTGTATGTTCTCACTATGAATAAAGGATAATAAAGGTAATATAACATCTACTTTTCACAGTAAAACTTTAACATTATGTAAACCTAAATTTTCTGATTTGTAATTTTTTTTCCAAAGGGAAAATTATTTGTCCAGGCCAGTGTTCCTTTTCCTGTACAAGACTTGGTGAGCTGTCATGCCTGTCAGCTAATGCTAACTACTGCATGCTATCATTTTGTATAAGGAATAATAAAGTACAAATCCTACTTTTCACTTTGACTCACAATGACCTTGAATAACAACAAAGCAAACGTATAGAACGTATGCGCAGGAATTCCAAAAGCATATTATATGGCTTTCAAAGCACATGCAAGTAGGCTTGTTAACCTCTGTTTTTGATTCACACCAGATCCTGGCTTTGATATGAAATGCAAGTTATAAAGCATCTCATTTTACATTTGCATGTGTCTAAAACACACAACTTATGACCAAACACAACAGAGCATGCCTGCAAGCAATTGGAAAACATATGCTCAGTTTCAATATTCTTCCAAACAATTTGTTCTGTCTTTTTTTTTTTTTTAGCATATATCAGAATACAGTATGTCTGTTGAAATGAAAAATCATAAACTTTTTGTATAAAGATTTTACTACCTTAAAGTGACTGAAAAAAGCTGGTGTCTGCAAGAAAATGTTGGGGGGGGGGGGGGGGGGGGGGGACTAGATTTACCTGTAAATTATGCTGGAACAGTATGGAATACATGATTGGTAAAATTGGTAAAAAGTCCACAAGAGTCTGAGGTATCAAACAAGCCTCAAACCATGACTCTGCTGCCAGATATGCAGATATGGATGGATCACTTTAAGGGTTGTTTCTCCTGTCAAATTTTTCTATTGAACTCTATGGGAAAATAAGTCAGGAGAAGAAACCCTTCAAGTTATCCATCCATATCTACTGTATTTCTGGCAGCAGATAGTTTCAGGCTTGTTTGATACGTCAGACCCGTGTTGACTTACAGCCATTTTACCAATCATGTATTCCATACTGTTCCAGCATAATTTACAGCTAAATCTAGTCCCACCCTCCAATTCCCTTAGAGATCCATTCAAATGCAAAGATGTTATAGTATCGCTTGTAAGAGTACCAGAAAATAAGATATCAAGAGTCTTTTGATGTTGTTGGGTCACAGACATCAGGAAGTCATGACATGTAAAGGATATCCGACCAAATATTAAAAATTTAAAGGCACAGTCAACTTAGTGTATGTAAACTTCTGACCCACTGGAATTGTGATATAGTGAATTAAAAGTGAAATAATCTGTCTGTAAACAATTGTTGGAAAATTTACTTGTGTCCTGCACAAAGTAGATGTCCCAACACTATAGTTTGCTAACATGAAATCTGTGGAGTGGTTAAAAATGAGTTTTAATGACTTCAACCTAAGTGTATGCAAACTTCTGACTTCAACTGATGGTAACATCGTAAATGCACTCACATACAGTATCTCCCCCTAATCTGCTTAGGCCCTTCCCCAACATGTTTTGTATCCCTGCTCATAATAATAGATATTTAACTGTATCAGTGTGTATAAAGGATAGTTGTCTCTCTGGCTGGAAAATAAATTACGGCACAAACTATTCAAAACTGAAGCTCAGAATTAATGTGAGACAGCCTTGACCACAGGCCTCCAGAAGGCGACAGAGGCTTGAGATTTCTCACATCTTCCAGTATTTACCAACGTTCAAACAGGAAGTAAGCTTCTTTTTTCCATGGTGTTAACAGCTTCTCTGAGGTTTAATGTGAGATGAACAGAAAGGAAACCAAAACCCTTCAAAACACATTTAGAAACATTTCTCTCGTGTGTGACGTCAGTTCCGGTGTGTCAGGGCAGCAAGCGGAGAAGCTGTTTTTTGTTATTGTTAAAAGCATGGAGAAATACAAGGGAAATATTTTTGGCTGAATTACAGTACTTTTTACTTTTTTTATTTTTTTTACTTTTTGTTCTTTCTGTTGATATGTCATATTTTAAAAGCATTTATACAATATTCTTTTGAACTGTCAAGTGTACAGGTATCACTTTCTCAAGTGTGGTCTTTTGAGGGTCACTGCAAAAAATATATTTCAGATCTGTCATGAAAATGTCATGCGACGTCAAATGCTGAGCATGGCGAACGAGTGAACATATAATAGAGTTTTGATGACCCTGTCATTTAATTATGATTACCTGAAGGGCAATGCAAAGTTGGCTTAGCACAATTACTTCCCCCTTAAATTAAACTGTATGTCAATTAACTCAAGTGAGATTCAATTCATTTCAGGAGACTCTGGGTTACAAGTGAGATAGCTCACTGACTAGAATAGTACAGAATTATTATTTATTATTTATTAGCTGCTGGAAGCATTCTGAGAGCAGCGTTGTGTTTTCTCCTTATCAAAAACTGTGCCCACAATAGACACACAACCAGGGAGTAGCAACATTCTTTATTGAAATGACATTTGAACTGGGCCTGCAATTCTTCAACTGTTCAATTGAAAAAGAAGTATTCTAAAAGTCTTTTTAAATATGGCAGAAAGAATAAGCAATTTTAACATCTAGTTACCATAAGATAGATAAGATACTGTAAGAGTACACATTATCATGCTGCATATTTGCCATAACTGGTGATATTATTGTTATATTATTACATATTCTACTGCATTTCTGAACATTATGCAGATTTGTTTAGATATTGAAGCAAAAACGACATGATCAAGAAATACCTTAGTGCTCATCAAATTTTCAGCCATAGATATTTATAATGATAAAACTTTTTTTAAACTGAACTAATGGTATATGGCAATATTATTCAGAGACATTTCCTAGGTGGGAAACACATCAATAGAATAAAATAAAAATACTTAAAAAAAAAAAAAAACTCACCCTTAACATTTTAAGAGATTGCTAATAACTGTTATGATGATAATAAGAAAGCTACAATGTAATTTATTTTGCACATGATTTCCTCTAAGGTAGTAATCAGTCCATCCTTTCCCACAATCCTGTGAATGTTAAATTACTATTTATTTTATGCATACTGTCAATGTTGTAAGAAAGCCTGAATTTAAATGGGACACAATGCTGTTTTTGTTATATCTATATCAGTGACTTGAGGATGGAAATGTATTCTCAAATGTTGTTACAGATTTTCTATTCAGTATTCAGGGTGTTCAGCTTGGATGACTATTTTCCCAGTGCCATTTATCAAAACCAACTATTTATTGCAATTATTGTTAAGAAAACTCATAGCCATATATGAAAAATAACTATAAAACAATCAATGAAACATCTATTATTCACTCCAATTATTTAAACAGAAACCAAATCTCTTTTTCTCTCACTGTGCTTGTGTGTGGATGCATGCGGTAAATATCATGTTATTGTGTAATTCTATTCAATATGGCTAGCCCCAACTTGTATCCATCCCCCCATTACTAGAAATGGGTGTTCCATGATGTTACAACATGCTATATCTATGGTCACTAAAATGAACAACACCGAGTTTTTTTTAATGTGAGCTTTCATTTTAAAATAAACTAAAAGCCACATTTAGACCATATTCAACTAACTTTCAACAGGCAAGGTAACAAGATGTCATGGTGTTATTGGCTGACGAAAGAAAAGGATGGGTGGCTTTCAGACCTTGTTTGAACCCATTTTGAAATGATGACATAATGCTTTATTTATACATATGTTAGAAATTATGGCATCTGTTTATAATTTCTTTATTTACTTTGTAGACTCTGCCTTCGCATGATTAGCATTTTCTCCTGTTGTGCTTGTATTTGGGAACTTGATTGGCATTTGGTGATAGTCGTTTGAAGTAAGCAAATGGTTTGCTTTGAAGTCTGAAGATGACAGCAGCATTCAGATATTACTGGAAGATGATCTAAAAATGAAAGCATTCACAGTGGGACTGATATACAACAAACATAAAGTTGTTTATGAAGTATTATTTTCATGAGTGATTTGCTTTTGGTCTGAAACAAAAGTATATGTTATGTAGTGTTTCAAAGCTACGAATGTAATTAATAATAAATACTTACAGCTTCCCAAATGACCTGGGGAAATAATGGACTGCCAAAATAACAATGAAAATATTTGCTTTTGCTCATCACAAATATTCTGTTGTTTATCATGAGATACAGTAAACAGAAATACAATAAATGGTGGGCATATACATAATATACATTTCAAGGAGTGTCAAATTATGAACCCAGTCCAGGTTGGTTTATAACATGCGCACACACTAGATGAACTGACAATAATAATAATAATATATTCTAATTTTAATCCATTGTTGATCAAATATTCCTTAATTAATTGTTTCCCCTGGAATTATTTGGTTATCCAAATAATAAAATCCAATATGTAAAATATGTCATAATTAATATAGCTTACTTTGAATCGCATAATGGATATAGGCTTGCCTCATTATTGCATGACTGCATACTTTTATAAAGTTCTGTGACCATCATGATACATTATGATATTTGTAATGCAATATACTCATATAGGATTTAATATATAAATTATATATGGTGTTATTACATACTATAGCTATATAATGTAGAAAAATGTAGCACATTTTAATCCCCTGCATTAACATAACCAATATGACTTTGACTACAAATGTGTGTTTTACATTTCATTTTTTATTTGGATTTATGATAATTTGTATATCCAGTGTATATTTATTTGTATATAATAATACTAATAATAATAATAATACTAATAACTGTAACGAAGCATATAAAAAGACATTTAGCAACATTTTAATGATAATGATCATATATAGCCAAAGAGATATGCATTTGTAAACATTATGTAAAGCCATAGTGACTTTTTACGCTTGAAGGCTGTTCTTTTATATCAGCATGCAAAATAGAAAATTTAAAATGAAACGGAGTAATTATTATTCGAAAGACACACATAAAGCAAACATTATATTTGTAAACTGAGTATTTCAACAGTATAGGAATACTCCATTTAACTGGGCTGAGCTGTTTCTGTTGGTTTGGAGAAAAAAATATTTATCCTGACAATTTGATATAAAACATAATTTTAATTTTGGAATGATCATACAAGTCCAGTTACTTCATTTCAACACGGCAGAAATGCAATGAAAACAAAATTACACCGCTTTACGTTCTTACATTGAGGACACTGCCATCTACTGGTTCCTGTCGCTAAATACAGGACCTCTCCCTCGGCGCAAAGGTAAAGTAAAAAAAATCGTCTTGTCTTACCTCCCCTTTTCATCGTCGTCCCGCTTTCCTCGTCCATGTCCACTGTATACGTCTCATGTGCAAATGCATATGATCACATTTCTTTTGCAGCTGCACCTCAATAAATTGTTGCAATCTGTTGACAGCTGCATGTGCACAATACTAAAGGAAGCTGGGGGGTTTGGCAGGCTTCCACGCAACCACATCCCTGCTCTTCTCTGAAACATGTCACATTTGTCAAGAAATTGAATGTTAACCCTTGCCATAAAGTTTTATACAAAATAGTTCATGCAAACTTAAAATGCTTCGGTAAATAGCCAAAATAAATTAATATAAACAATTTAAGAGGGGTTAAAAATGCCACTGACATCGAGCATTAATAAGAAAATGATGCATTTGATTGAAACAAAATTTCCCTTAATATGAAATGTGAAAGAAACAAAGGCCAAAATAGCTTGAGATCTGAAATGGCAGGTTATATTGTTGAAAAGGTGTAGGATCCTCAAGAAAATGTGGAATTTCCACAATTTATGTGGTCAGTTAATTTGCTTCTGTCCTAGAAGAAAAATATTGACATCTAGAACTGGAAGAACAGAATGGAAATATGCAAGTGGATACTTCCAATACAAAATTAGCTTGCTGTCAATTACCAAAAATACAGACAAATCACAAAGATGCAAATACATTTCAATTCATCTGAGAACAGAAGCCACAAAATCCTCTGGATTGTGAAAACTACGTAGCTGTGTGGAAATCGCATTAGTAACGTGATTTTTTTGTGACTTATCGACCAATCACCCCTACTCTTTTAAATGGGCCATTTTCAGTGATCTTTAGATGTGATACCATGGGAAGGGAAATTAATATTGTGAGTATTTGTGCCACTGAAATGGACATGCAAGCAGCAGAGGAGGATATATTCAATGATGTTTATTTGAAAAGAGTCAGAATGGCTAAAGCTGTAAAAGGACATGATAAGAAGGATAAGGAGATGAAGGAGGGAGGTGATGACTGGAAGGTTTTCCTGTGCATAAGGAAAAAATACAACAGGCAAGCTACAGTGAGCTGGACAGGCCAGCTGACAGATATGAAGGGCTTGGAACCCAGTAAGAACCCAGGTGTGGAAAAATGTTAAATAAAATAGGATGTGTGAGAATTAAAAATGAATATGAGGATGCATTGTGGAGCTCTGAAAATCACATCAAGAAACAAACCTGAAGGTGAGACAGAGGAACAGAGGGGCCTGAGTGTGCATAATCTGCAGATAAATTAAAGCAGAAACAAGATTGGGAGGGTTTTTATAGAAAGAATAAAAAAAATAGAGGAATGCAAAGAGAGTCTTAAGACACATCAGTGTGCACAATAAAATAATACTGTGACCTGGGCTTTGATATTTCCTATTTTATTCCGTTCATTGAAGAACTAACATTTTGGCTTATTTTACAAGCAATTTTCAGTTTTCACTGTGAAGCAAATAAGTAAATGAGAGCATGCATATTCCTTGTGTAAGTTTCTGACACTCACAACATCAGCTACCCTGTTAAATTCTGCCAGAAGCCACAGAGGTCTGCAAGCTTATTAAAAGGCGTGTGATAATAGCAACCTTGACCATAGGAATCTGGTGGATTATTAAATTGGCTTGAAAAAGCCAACTGTTCTTCGTATTATTTCTTCTTCTTATTCCACCCACATTTCTAAATGTACAGTTGAAGTCAGAAGTTTACATACACTTAGGTTGAAGTCATTAAAACTAATTTTTAACCACTCCACAGATTTCATGTTAGCAAAGTATAGTGTTGGCAAGTCCGTTAGGACATCAACTTTGTGCATGACACAAGTAATTTTTCCAACAATTGTTTACAGACAGATTATTTCACTTTTAATTCACTATATCACAATTCCAGTAGGTCAAAAGTTTACATACACTAAGTTGACGTTCTGATGTCTGTAACCCAATAACATCAAAAGACTTTTGATATCTTATTTTCTGGTACTCTTACAAGCAATACTATAACATCTCTGCATTTGAATGGATCTCTATGGGAATTGGGGGATGGGACTAGATTTAGCTGTAAATTACACTGGAACAGTATGGAAACACATGGTTGGCTAAATGGCTCTAAGTCATCAAGGGTCTAAGGTATCAAACGAGCCCAAGACCATCACTCTATGGCCAGATATGGAGTAGATATGGATGGATTACTTTAATGGTTTCTTCTCCTGACTTTTTTCCCATAGAGTTCAGTGTACAGTATATATAGTGTATAGTGTATAGAGTTGTATAGTGGCACATATACAAGTGTATGTAAACTTCCAACTTCAACAGTATCTCCTCCCAGCCTCCCAGAAAGTTGTGTGTCATTTTTGTGTAAATACTAATTATAGTTTAATAATTATTAGCAATTAAAATGAAAAAAGATTGCCATTGAAAATGAATGGCGAAATATTGACCCTTGTGATGTCAGAATGCCCTCTCTGCCCTCTATTATTCTAATTATTACATTTCTATTAAATGTTATTAGTTTCTGATTATAATATTTATCTATACTAATTATTAAATTGATATTACATTTTATTAGTTTCTGCTTATTATATTTATTTATTCTAATTATTACATGTATGTTTGTTCTATGTTTTGTTTATTCATAATAAACACAGCCTTAAAAAATATGTTTATATGTTTATTGAAATTATTTCTAAAGTAGCCTACTGTCATTGTTTTTTCATCTGGAAAATTTTAAATGATACTGAAAAAAATATTTTCTGCTACATTTTAATTCATCAAGTTCCATTCAGCTTTCAGTTCATATAGCCTGGTCATACTAGTATGTGCCATTGCTAACAATGTCAATTGTCTGTTGTGTAATGTCTCATTTCTATTCCCAAAACATAGTGTTCTCTATGCCAGGGGTTCTCAATCCTGGTCCTGGGGGACCCCTGTGTATGCTGGTTTTCGTTGCAACCGCAGTTGCAATCCCAGAATTTTAACAAGCTGTTAATTTTTCTTAATTAGGTGCTTTTCATGTTTGGAGGAATTATTCGCCCACTTAAGACACATTATGTCAGAAATAGCTATGCATGCCATGTAGAACAAACTCCCCATGTTCACATTGTGCTTATTGTGCTATATTGCAACAATTACATAAGAAAAGGTTACAAAATAATGTATTTTCACTCAAATGAAAGAGTGAAGTGAATCAATAGGCTCCTAATTAGGTTGTTGAACACATGTGTTTAACTCAATTTTTTCTTTAAGCTTAAGACAATGCAGGTTTGGCACGTTATCATTTGCTTTGTGTTTGGATTCTTCATTATCTACGAAATGGTTAATTTTAGTGGCCATGTGTCCACACTTTCACCAATTAGGAGCCTATTGATTCAAATCAGTCTTTAAATGGATCTGTTAAATAATTTTCTTATCTTTTTTAAATAATATAGCACAATGTGAACATGGGGTGTTTATTCTACATGGCATCCATAGCTATTTCTGATATAATGTGGCTTAAGAGGGTGAATAATTCCTCCAAACATGACAAGCACCTAATTAAGAAAAATTAACAGCTTGTTAAAATTCTGGGATTGCAACTGCGGTTGCAACGAAAGCCAGCATACACAGGGGTCCCCCAGGACCAGGATTGAGAACCCCTGCTCTATGCTTTGCTTTTTCAAGCCAACTTGAAGTTTGTCTTCAATCTTCTCTTGTAGTTAATGTATGTTTTATTTAAAAAAAAAAAACATTTAGAAGTAGGTAATTATAATTACGACAGGATACACATTACACAATGTATAATATTCTACTATAATATGTATTATAGAAATATTATGTTGAGTTAAATACTGTAGGACACTATATCACATATCATTGGTGGTTTGTCTGTAAATGTCTTATCTGATGTCATGTTTATATGTTATGTGTGGACCCCAGGAAGAGTAGCCGATGTTTTGCATCAGCTAATGGGGATCCTAATAAAATCAAAAAAAAAAAAAGTGAAATATTCTACTATAAAAATTATAGGATATGACAAATATTACACAACACTACATACATATTATAAGATCCTATAAGGATAGTTTATTTTCATAAGGGCATGGAATACAGTGATTTATACAAAATGTGAGCCGATGTTTGACCATTATCGTTGAACCCATCCACAGTGCAGAAAACAGAATTAATAAAAATGGATACATTGTTCTCTGAAATACTTTTTTAACTTTGAATGACAACGACAACATTCATAGGCAGGCAGCATGTTGTATTTTCTCTTATGAATTGAAATATATGTAGAAAGAAATATGTTAATTTTATCAGGATGTTTTCATTCCAATATGGATGAAAATACCCTCAAATTAAAGCTGATAGTCTGCATTGTCAACCTTTCAAACTCAAAAGTACTAGAGTACAGAACCAAAATAACAAAAAATGTGTCACTGTCCAACGAATTATGGTGCTCACTGTATATTTGCTCGATATTGGCAAATATAAATCTGGTAATGCAAGCTCAAAACCTTTAAAAAAAATTTTTTTTTATCTGGGTGCGTCTATTATACAACGGTTATTATGAAAGGAACTCTTTTACACGCAGTTAAAACAAGGGGAGTGGCCGCTCTGCACGTCTTGCGTGCCTCTTGCTTACGAAACATTGAAACGCCTCCCTTTATCTCGTTGACAGAGTCAGAGTGCTTTCCTGGCAAGAGCTTGAAACAGTAGTAAAGGTACGTTGAAATTCAATACGATAAACAATTGTGCGCCCGCGATTTCAATACTGTGGCTGGCTATTGGATTTTGACCTTGATATAATTGCAGTGGGAAGATGATGCGTACACGCGCAGTGTGTGGATGCAGCTCAAGCGCGAGATGCTGATGCTGCACTGCAGCGCGCTGAACGCTTTTGTGCGCGAGGCCTCTGCATTTTAAAAGTCCAGTAACGTTCATTTATACCGAATGTTACTGTGGTAACAAACTAGTTTGCTACATGGTTAGCTAGTGCATACAATATTTTACTTAGGATCCTAAATGTGAATGTAGTTATTCACGAAATCAACTTTACCAGTTGCTATAAAAAGTGTTGGCGAACTGACTACATGCTAGGTGGCTGGGTAGCGAACTAGCCAATGTCGTTTCTATTCACTGGCGAGAATAACGTTTTATTACATTCGCTGCCTAACGTTAGTTTGTGTGCATAGCAAGCATTGTTTGTCGATGACTTTCTACCTTGCCGTTTGACATGTGGCATTTATTTTAAAAGTGAAAACGTGAACACAGTAATAACCAGCGTTAGCTAGCCAGCTAACGTTAATTGTGTTTTCGTTGTCGAGGGCCTGTCTCTCAGTCCCACTTTTCCCTGTGAACAAATCGCTAACGTCGTTAGCAAGCCGGACAGATGGTGGAGTGAATAAACAAAAAGGGCTCTCGTGTATGGCCGTCCAGTTGGTGTCCCAACAAGCTAACGAGCTTGATAATCCATTTTTAGGGGTCGAGGGGACGTGCTCTAGCTAGCTAACGTTAACTCGTTCACGTAAACGCCACCAATGCACCAGTCTGTTGCGTGTGCAGGTGACCTCTACTCTAGCCATCTTGGAAAAGGTTATTTCACACACCGTTGGGGTGGCTGCACCATTCGTGACTCACGATAATTAAAAATCCGTTAAGCAATTGAGTCTGTTCACCGATTCGCCCAAGCACATGACATGTGTAGCCTACGTTACCCAGCCCTGCGCTTTTCTCGATGTGAAGATATTTAACCCTGTGTCAGTATGCTTAAATGTGATGATGATGATGATGATAAGAGAATTTGACTTCACACAGCTGTGCTTTCAGTAATCCAGTTTGTAATCTATAAACACCCAATTTACGTTAGAATACAGCATTAAATAAAGCACAAAAAGGCAAGCAGAGACCGGTATGCCACCACCGTCATTGACATTTTAGTCTTCCATTGTTTTGCCTACAACTTGGGTATGTTTTTGTTTTGCTTTTCTCTGTGACATTGATACGACTGCATAGCTTACTGCTGTCTTTACAGTCCTAACAGGATGGGGACTTTCCTATGAGTTCAGCAATGATCTTTAGATGTCAGAGTTACAAAAACCGAGCTCAGGGCAGTGTTACATGAAGCCAGTGAAATTTGCTGCACTGAGTGTGACTTTTTCCATCATGCAAGACGACCAGCTCTCCTCCCAGGGGACAGAACGGTTTCCTGTTTGTATAAGCTGCTCGGAATGCCTGTCTCTTCTGTGTTCCTTCCAGGATTGTACGTATTTACCTATTGTAGTATTCAGTTTCCCTGTTTTTGTTGATTTGCAAATGATAGTTGGTGACACAGGTAGAGTAAAGAGCACTGTTCATAAGTGAAGGGCACTATAGAGAGTGACCCCCAAATCAGTCCCCCCCCGGCTCAAGCTGGCCTTCCTGAATGAATAGAGGAATATTGCTTGCCTGCATAGTGTATGATTTCTTGTGTGTTCTTCGGTGTCCTTGCTAAACGGGCCCTTCTCTTCCTTGCAGATCATGGCAGTTCCACCTACTTACATTGACCTCGGCAAGCCTGCCAAGGATGTCTTCACTAAGGGATACGGTAATCATCCTTTCTATTTCTATTATTATTTATTTGTATGAATTTATTTCCCTCCTGTTTTGGAAGTGCTTCCGTTTCAGGAGAGCTTGTGGCAGTCGGAGGAGAGGCGTGAGACACCTCACAAATTATCATTATTAATTATTAATTGTAAAAGTACACAAACCTCCCTGTTGTGCACACTGGCAGTAAGTCTGTCCCAAGCCAGTAGAATGAAAATCCCATCGCTGTGGACAGGGGCCCAGCCTTCCGCTGTGGGGGATTCAGATCAATATCACGTGGACAGTGCAGCATAAATGTTGGCCTAGGTCTCCTCTCTGGAGAGGGTGGAATGATGCCCCAGTGGATTATGGGAAGCTGGACCTTTGCCAAGTAGTGGAGGCTTCTAGTTGCCATTTGAATTTGCTGACTCCTCATCAAATGACCATCAGTGTTTGTATTTGTGTGCAATAGCAGTGAAAAAAAAGGTTTTGGCTGCTCTGTAAAAGGGCTTTATTTGGCTGTTTATTTTACTGTTGGATTTGGAGATTGATTTGAATAACGTGAATTTCACTGCATGTATTTAATCTACATCTCTATAATGAAGTGCAGACTTGGGTCATTAAGACAATTACCTGCTGATGTGTGTGCTAGTACGTCTTTTTTGGATCATTTTCTCCAGTGGGTCAATACTGTATGAAAATCTGTAAATTATCTTAATCTTGTGACTGGTATTAACCATAATTATTATTATGGTTTTGTTTTTGCAATAATATCATTTAATTTCTGTTTTGGATTTTTTGTCTACGTGAATACCAAGTTTATGTTTTAAATGGTTGTTCTCATTTTCTGATAATCTATAGGTTTTATATTTGAATCCTCTGAAGAGTTCAGCTTATTGCAAATGATGCAATACCAGTTGATGGTGGATGTATGGATGGACTGACTGACTGATTGATTTAGGCCTCATTGCTTTTAATCTGACTTGCAGGATTTGGTCTGATCAAGTTGGATTTGAAGACAAAGTCAGAGAATGGATTGGTAAGATGACATTTGAAATGGAAAGACTGTTGTCACAAGGGTTCATTATGTGATGCAAAGCAATGGGGCCTGTTGTGCGGCATGCTAAGAGGTCCTGAAGCATGCAGCTGGCATTGCTGTCAGTAAACTGATGCAGCCACTGATTGTTCCCTGTCTGACATCTCTAACGGTCAGAGTTGGTCATGACACATTTGTCAGAACAATGCTAGCCTACCTCATGGAATTTGGAGCTGGCCCTGCAGATCTTGTAAAGTATGAAAATGGCGGTTGGTGTTTGTGTTACGGAGTAATGGCACGGAAAAGGGTCGTACTTGAGGTCGCCGCATAGCTAACGTGTGCCGCTTTGACACCGCCGCTGTGGTGGTCCCGCGTGGTGACGGCCATCCTGTGTTTCCGCTCGTTCTCAGGAGTTCACCAGCTCGGGATCCGCCAACACGGAAAGCAGCAAAGTGGCGGGAACCCTGGAAACCAAGTACAAGTGGGCGGAGCACGGGCTCACTTTCACTGAGAAGTGGAACACTGACAACACCTTGGGCACAGAGATCACCCTGGAGGACCAGGCATGTCCTGCTGGCCTGCAAAAAAATACTCATTTCAGAAATGCTACAGATAAAGAGATTCAAAGTATTAATATTAATAAGGTCAAACTGAACATGCTTGTTTCTTTTCTGTCCAGCTGACGAAAGGACTCAAACTGACCTTCGATTCGTCCTTCTCACCAAATACTGGGTAAGTTGGGATACAGTGGTACCCAGATAAATTGACGTCTACAGCAGCAAAGTGTTTACGACTTCTATAAAGGAACACACTCACCTCCCAGAAAATGCTTTGGATGAAAAAAATATTTGTATTATTTTTTTTACACAAAAAAAAAAACCTACTAATTTTCATGAATTGTTTTCAAAAGCTGAGTCAAAATTTGTGAAGCAGTAGTCTATGCACTGTTGGTTTGGGGAACAGTAGTTTCCATTACCAGATTGTCAGTCTATGGCAGGGAAATATTTGACTGTGACGTGAGGCTTGGAATGCAGGATCACAAACTCAGCCTAAGACTGCAGGTTCAATTTGAATGGAATTAAATAAATAGGATTACAAAAAAACAAAAAAAACAATGCAGTGTGACAAATGGCTTCAAAGCTTTGCAGAGACGAGTGCATGTTTAATGGAACATGTTGTTACTTATGATTGATGAATCCAATTGAGCATTCTTGTCCCGTTTCAGCAAAAAGAGCGGGAAAATCAAGACCGCCTATAAAAGGGAACACATCAACCTGGGCTGTGATGTGGACTATGACATCAATGGGACGGCCGTGCACGGGGCCGTGGTGGTGGGCTACGAGGGCTGGCTGGCTGGCTACCAGGTGACCTTTGAGGCCGGGAAGAACCGAGTCACCCAGAGTAACTTTGCCGTGGGCTATAAAACGGATGAGTTCCAGCTCCACACGAACGTGTAAGTGATGCGACTTGGACGCTCGAAGGCCCCTGGGGGTTGGCCCATATCTCTGCCTGTCTTGGACTTTCTGGCTCGCAGTCGCGTGTATTTTCAAACCCACGTACTCCTGTGGGATTATGCCATTTTTCAGGAATATTGCAAAGCGAGGAAAGCGTACTAACACGTTTAGTCTCCTGCTTGGCGTGCCACTTGTTTCTCTCTGTGATCGTATCTGCCACATCCAAGCCAAAAACAAGTCCCACCCCCCCCCCCCCCCATAATTCTGAATTGTTTAATATGGTGGGCTAAAATGGTGGAGGCTTCATCACCCACTGGAAATTAAAAGTTTATGAGTGTGAAATATAGGCTTCTCCCCTCTATACCATCATAGCACCCGAAAGCACGGAAGTGTAGTAACTAATTATTAGGGCCACCCCCAATTCCCATAGAGATCCATTAAAATGCAGAGAGGTTATAGTAACTCATTAAACATAAGATATCAAGAGTCTTTTGATATCCTTTTATACCCAGTCATAATAGCATAACCTGTTTACCTGTGGAATGTTCCAAACAGGTGTTTTTTTTTTTTGCCACGTCCCAACTTTTTTGGAATGTGTTGCAGGCATCAAATTCATAATTGGCGTATATTTACAAAAATCAATAAAGTTGATAAGGTAAAACATTAAATATCTTTTCTTTGTACTGTTTTCAATGAAATATATGTAAAAGAGAATTTACACATCACTGCTTTCTGCTTTTATGTGCATTTTACATATGTCCCAACTTTTTTGGAATTCGGGTTTGTATATGCAGCTGTATAATGGACACTATGTAAGAATGCAAAACTTGTTTAAGTCTGCTAAATGCCTGTAATGTAACGTACTTGGGTGGTCAGAAAGGCTCCTGAGGCCGTGAGGCCTAGATCACAGTTGTTTTTTTTTATTTTTTATTACAGGAACGACGGCACTGAGTTTGGCGGCTCGATCTACCAGAAAGTAAACGACAACCTGGAGACTGCCGTCAACCTGGCCTGGACAGCGGGGAACAGCAACACCCGCTTCGGCATCGCCGCTAAATACCAGATAGATGCAGATGCCTCCTTTTCGGTATGGGGCGTGTTCGGGGGCTTGCTGTGATCAGGGTGGAACGCAGTGAGCCTCAGTTTGTGGTGAGGTGGGGGGGTGGGGGGTGGGGGGTGGGTGGGAGGGATAAGGAGAACCCGCAGTGGCTCCAAGGGAAGGTACAGCTGCTACAGCCAGATTGAAGGTTCCCGATTTGACCACAGGAGTCTATTGAGTAATGACGCAGATAATATGCTATATATTAATATATTAACTTTTTCATCCACTGGCCAGAGTGGCTTGTGGATTTGAAAAATCATCAGCCATTTCCAACATTTTTACCAGACACTTTACCTTTTATGATGCAACACAGCCTGGTTTGTTACCAGCCATAGTGGCTGCTAGAGTAGAAATCTTACCAGCCACAATCAAAATTTGGCTGGTGTTAATTTCTCACACTGCTCCAGGCAGAGCTTAGGTTTTTTAAATATTATATTTTATACTTTTATATTAAAACTAGTTTTAACAGAAAACCTCACTGCCATTCAAACCACAGTATTCACTTCACGTTTAAAGTAGGTATACGCATTAGGTCAGAACGACTGATACTGTGTTTTATAAAACTGCCCCTGAATCCCATCTAACTTTAAAATTTGATTAAGCACCATATGTCATGCATTCATTTCCTTTCCCAAGAGCACATTGAGAATGCCTGCAAAAAGATAATTATGGCCAGAAATGGGGTTGTCAATATTTTTAAGCCAAATTCTAAGGAATTTGAATTGTATTTAAATTATTTGGAGTATGTCTTAATTCGGATCCTTGGTGATTACTTTCTGTCAATTCAGGCCAAAGTGAACAACTCGAGTCTTGTTGGACTGGGATATACCCAAACGCTGAAGCCAGGTGAGTGGCCATATCAAACAAGGGCAAAGAACATAGCCTTTTTTTTCTACAAAGCTAAGTTGTATTTATTTATATAATTGTGTGCCTCCGTTATGTTCAATATATTACCCAGTCTTTCATTCACTATATTCCTGCCCAGGCATTAAGCTGACCCTTTCTGCTCTTCTGGATGGGAAGAATATCAATGCCGGTGGACACAAGCTGGGTTTAGGACTGGAATTTGAAGCCTAGGAAGAAGTAGCTGTAAAATCCTGAACTTCCAAATATTTTACTGAATAGGTACCATCACAACTTTTTCCCTTAGGTGTGACGGGGTGGGATGCAGGCATAATTATACCATTACACTAAATGACACATGATTTGTTATTTTTAAAGGACAGCTGAAGGTAAAATATGTTGGAACACTGGACCCCAGTTTGGAATTTAGGAATGGACGAGAACTAGCTGGTAGTTTTCTGGTATATAATCTAAGCGTATATAAGAGAATTGTAGTTCTAGATAGTGTTCTGAAATGTTATGAAGATGCATTGTCATTCCACGTTTTATTTATTTGTATTGTTATTTTTATTTTTTTATTTTATCGTTTTGGTAAGATTAAGGGTAAATGCCTGGTGGGAGATGTCTGTCTGATAAGCTTTGTCAAAAGCACTTGAAAGTGGTCCATTCATTGGGAATGCATTCTGCTTAGTGTCCACTAGGGGGTGTTGCATGTGTCACACATGTCACAATTGTTGTTCCATGGTTCTGCCCTTGTGTTCCTTGGCAACTGTGAAGTATTCCCACACTGTTGTGAGTTTTCAAGCCAAAACCTCCCAGCAGGCATAGATGTGTCTGTTCCAGTAATGGCATTTTTCGACAGAGTAGTTGTCTTTCACTAAAATAACAGCTGCTATCCAAGGCACCAACTTTGTTGTATAAATATAATGCATTTGTCTCACTTGTATTTGTATGTGTGTGTGCGCGTGTGTTTGTGTGCATTTTACATGAGTCCTGTCTTTCATTACAAACTGTAAAATGTTATTTTAGTAAAATATGTTTGTCTTTGTTCCCCTTGCCTGACAAGTGGCAGTACAATTCTGTCAAGTGCACCAGGACCAGACATTTGGAAGGGAAGACTTATTCATAACTTACAAACAGCACTGCTCAAAAGAAATGCATTGGGAAAATTGGTGAATTTTCATAGGGAATGTTGTCTTCCATCTTTGATGTTAAAATAGGAACAGAACAGAGTGTGCTTGACAGTTTTGTTTTTCCCTGAAAATAAATCACTTTATCTTAATCTGGCCTCTGTTATTTTGTTCGTCTGTATAGCCCTTGCTTGAGTGTCTGAATTAGGGTTCTCTGGACAAATGGCCTCTGTGGTCTTAACAAGGTCTTTTAGCATGTCGATTACACGCATGTTGTATATCGGGTAAGGGACCTGTTTCCTGGATGGCTGAACACTTGATTTCTGTCATGCATAACCATAATAATGTAATTGGATCCCTTTCTATGCCCAACTGATCAAGGGGAAAATGCGAAAACATACTTCACAAATGCCCTTTAGCACCTTTTAGATTTACACTTCTCTAATAGATTTGCTGCCCCCACCCTCTGCTCACTCCCAAAACCCACAAATGGATGTCTGTTTCCAGTTCCACTGTTCTGAACATCAGTTACAGCGTCTAGTTCATTTAGAAGATCAGCACACGGTATACAGATCCTTTCCAAAAAATTAGAATATCATGGAAGTTTTTTTTTTTCCATAATTCCATTCAAAAAGTGAAACTTTCATAGATTATAGATTCATTACACACAAAGTGAAATATTTCTAGCCTTTATTTGTTTCATTTTTCATAATTTTGGCTTACTGCTCCAGAAAACCCCCAAAACAGTATTTAAAGAAATTAGAATAGTGTGTCGAAAATCAGCATTTATTTCAGTTATTACAGAGAATGAATGTTTTAGACTGAGTGTCACACTCTAATCATCTAATTTACTCAAAACACCTACAAAGTTTTTCAACAGGTGTGTCGTTAAATTGGACAGGTATCTCAGTTTGGTTCAGTATGGGGAAGACTGCAGACTTGACAATTGGCCAGAAGACCATCATTGACACCCTCTAGAAGATGGGTAAGCCACAAAAGGTCATCGCTAAGGAGGCTGGCTGTTCACAGAGTGCAGTGTCCAAGCATATCAATAGAAAGTTTAGTGGAAGGGAAAAATGTGGCAGGAGAAGGTGCACAAGCAAAAGAGATTCAAGCAGATTTGAAGCGGATTGTCAAACAAAGACGATTCCAAAATTTGGCGGAGTTGCAGAGGGAGTGGACTGAGGCTGGAGTCAGTGCTTCAAAAACCACCACGTACAGAGTGTGACACTAAAACATTAATTCTCTGAAATAACTGAAGTAAATGCTGATTTTCGACACACTATTCTAATTTATTGAAATACTGTTTTGGGGGTTTTCTGGAGCTGTAAGCCAAAATTATGAAAAATGAAACAAGTAAAGGCTAGAAATATTTCACTTTGTGTGTAATGAATCTATAATCTATGAAAGTTTCACTTTTTGAATGGAATTATGGAAAAAAAAAAACTTTTCCATGATGTTCTAATTTTTTGGAAAGGATCTGTATGCCACAAAACCTAAATTGCTAGCTTTTTACTTGCTCATCACCAAATTTCAATCATTCAAGGAGCACTGCATGATGCAATCATCAAGTCTACCACTGATTGCAGAGATCTGGGTTGTTTTACCCATAAGTGGCAATGGTAGATTGGTAATCGAGGTCAATCAAGCACCAGTGTCGTCTACTAGCATTTTGCTAAGCAGGCCCTGCTGTTGTACACATTCTTGGGTGTAAGACTTCCTCAGCCGCAGGGGGACAGAAGTCCCTGGGGTGCGTCACAATATTCTTCACTCCTCACCTCCTTTCCTCCACTCCCCCACTACCACTCCTACCCGGAAGTATGCAAAACTGCCTGGACGTTTTGAGTACAAGTAGTTGCACGTACAGTATACGGTGTACTTGGCATTGAGGTTTGCGTCGAGACATTCATCAATTTAACTATTTGTAAGTAATATGTAGCCAAATCAGCAACATTACATTAAAACACAAAGATCCATTTCCGGGGCAAGAAAGAGAGGAGGTGGTAGTGGAGGAAAGGAGCATGCATTTTTCGAGTATTGGGAAGCACCCCCTATTTATGAGTGAGCTGCTGAACCAAATTGAGCCTCATTATTTTCCGATTTCCAGCTCACACCGACCTCTTCGCCTTGAACGATCTTGCCCAGTGCCCTGCTTCTCCATACACACTAGTCCAACCCAAAAAAGGAAAATGTAGCTCAGCTTAGCATTTAAACTGAATATAAAGCGGCTTTTATTCTGATGGCTTTAAAAAAACAAATTAACTCCTGGACTACATTCATATATTATATATTCATATATAAAATAAAACATAAATCAAAACATACACAAAATGTGATCAGTACTTTATATTGTAGGATGAGTTTCCTGCCGCCAGCCTCTAGAGGCAGACTTTCTGCGCTTGCGCAGAGTGCACAAATTCAAGGACTTCCTGGTTTTTCGATTTGCTTCAACTTCACTCGCAGTGTTCCTTTCAAGATGGCACCATGCAGGAAGATGGGACAGAGCTTGAATAACTACTGTGTATTCTCTGTATTTGCCTTAGTATTACTCTTTTCCCCCAGGTGCCAATCGTTCCCGGGTATGTAAATTTAAAATATTAACATTTGGAATACTAGCTCACTTGCTAGGATATGTGAGACGAGGTTCTGCTAACCAGTCCAGTTATAGCAAATATTCACTGGGTGCGTTCTTGCTCTTTAGCTAACCTAAGTTAAATTAACGTTACAACTCTTAAGAACGTCAGCCAGATTTCCTCCTTATTACTGAAACTATATCATGTAACGTTATAACAAGACCTAAAATATAGATGGTGTAATTATTTAGCACGACAGCTAGCGAAGATGGCAGTACCGTTGACGTTAACTAAAACTTCCTTATTCTTGCTTAACGTTACTTAGCAGTTTTTTTTAATATAACGTTAAGTTATAAGATGGTGAGACCTTCTTGCCAACCGAATTTTCTGCTTCCATGTGTGTAGTGCTAGCGTATTATGTTCAATATCTAATACTAGCTAAATGCCAAGAGTTGCTACAGCTAGCCATTTATGACGAGTTAGCTTCATGTTGTCAAGTTTCTGGCTAGGTGAACCCGTTTTACAACATTTGACACGTAGCTAGTGACCTAAATGTAGGGACCGCGCAGGGAACGACCATTTGTAATATGTAACTGGCCCCTTCTACTATTTCATATTGATCTCAAAGAAACATACAAGAAATCAATAGCTTGATAGATAATTACTAACGAGTGGGCCTGTCGACTGTCCAGGCAAGGTATTCTGTAGATAACTTTAACATTGCAACTCAAATTTTGCAAATAATATAATAATAATAAATATCTAAGTTTGTTTGTTTTAATATTCTCTAGTGAATTTGAAATGTATGCATCCCACACTATGCCAGTAGCCTACTAGGATTAACTTAGAATTTTGTTTCTTTTTTTTTTTTTTTTAGGATTAATTTAGAATTGTGGGGGATGCATTAAGGTACAATGGCATCACTGTTTGAACTGGCAAGCAGTTATGACCAACATAGTAGCCTACATGTTCAATGACTATATTCAGTTACGAGTATTTTAGGAGTACTAAGGGTGAGGAAGCTTTTTCCATAGTAAAGGCTTATTTGGTTGTGTAATTTCATTGACTTACTGCAGTTGCATTTTGTGAGATGTCCTTTTAGTAATCCATTCAGCATGCCAGTGGGCCTGTGGGATTAATGTATCTTCTTTAGTTACAGGGAGAGATGGGGGTCCATCTGTTGACAATGCATTCATCCATCTTGCTTTAAACGGTTTAGTTGAAGTGCCAATATACACTGACCAGGCATTAGACAAATATCAAATGTATTCAGGTTTCAATCCTAGGTGGTGCACTTGCATTGTACTTTTGAACAAAGCCACTAACCTCAGTAGCTTCAGTAAGTAATAATATCTGGCTGTATGAATAGATGGCGTGATGCTTACAATATTTTACAGTGTGACTCACCTTGGATAATGGCATCTGCTCATAAAATGGAATTTAATGAAAGCCACATCTGATGAAAGCCACATCTTGTTGATACTGAGATTGTGTGCTTGTTTCATTTGTCTGCTCCCTATACTTGCACAGCTCTGTGTAATTGTCTGTTGAATAAGACTGCTGGGTGGATCACAAGCTTGACATTTGCTGGGTGTGTTTGCATTTTCTGCGTCCAATAGAGATACACCAGCTCTCTTCATTTGGATGTGGGTTCTAACAAGAGGTCTCGGGTGTACAGCCACGAGATGGGGGGGGATCTAAGTGTCTCCCATTTTTGAATGTTTATTTTCTTAATGGTATGGATGAAACAATGAAGGGTTTTGTTGGTGAACTGAGAGACCATTCATTGTTTTTGTTGGCATAAACCTTAAGGAATGAATAGCTGTATTTAACTTGTGGGCCTCTTGCTCTAGTTTGTGTTAACTCTGAGCTTTCTTCACCACCACGGTCGACAGCTGAGATGACGTAACGTTGAACGAAGCCATTGGGGAGTGAATTAGTTTCCGCTCTAGTTGAATCGCGTCATTGACTGGCCAAAGCAGGCTTATGCATTAAAGCCAATAACTTCTTTATGACATGTGTCAATGGTGTCCTGTGCTGTGTGGACGGTTTGAGAAAAACGATTGTACTATTATATTAGACTCTTGTATATTTTATATATAAATGAGATGACTTAATTACTTTTAAACCTGTGGTTAAATAGGCTTCTTTCTTCCTGACATGTAGTGCACCATAATAAGGCCTTTATTCTTCTAAGTCACTTCCAAAACTGGGTATGCAAAATATCTGTCCCATTTTTAACATTTAATATAACTGTGAAGTGAATTTGAAAGTAGAAATTTACTTGGTGAAGTAAAATTGATATAAACCTGCAATGGAGATTTGCCTTTAATACATGATATTCCTCTTATTGTAACCTTTTTAAAGGGATATTTCACCTTTGTGTGACATAAGTTATTTTGTGGAGCTTACCCAAGTATATTTGCATAGCGTGAATACTAGCAACATCAGCTGTCCCTTGCTGACCATTAACGGCATCCCTGGTAGTCCCGGTTGTCAGGCTCCCCATTCACTCCCATTCATTTTCGGGACCTCACCAAAATGAATCGTTTTAAAGCACAAACTAACTACGGCAGATAAAACATCGATAAAAGAGAACACAAGGGTGAAAAGGTACGTGTTTGTTTTGACATTCAATGTATTTTCAGCGTTTTAGTAGCTTTTAAAAGAAAAAGAAGATCTGGCAAAAAGCTTTATTTGAACTAATTGATGAATCCTTGCGCACGATAAAGTTGATGTCAATAGAGTGCCCGGAAGTGACTTTGCATTTTTGAGACATGGGTTTCCTCACCAGATTACCAATGGGGTTTTCGGATTCGTGCTGAATATAAGGTCTGTGGTTAATATGAGCCTAAGAGAGTTTTCACGTTTTGTTCTACGACATAAATTACTCGTATTAATATCTTAACCATGAATTCTTAGGCTTTTATATCGACAGCCTCATAACAAAAGTGCTTAAGTCATTTTTTGTAGTTTTGAGAAAAAGGCAAAAAACTGCTGCAATTCTACGTCAATGAGTATTTATTAACTCTTTCTTTTACAAACACATATCAATGGCTGCTAAATGAAATACAGATCATGTGACTTTGTATTATGATTACATAATGGCTAATGATGACTTAGGCAAAAATATTGAAAACTGAGTGGGACTTAGGCATTTATATACATGACTTAGGCAAAAGTCGAGAATCCACTGATGACCTAGGCAAATGTCAAGTATCTACTGGTACAGAGAAAGTATCAAATTTGATGCTTCCAAATGGGGTAAGCTGTCAAAATAATGGTGACAGTGTTGAGGCAAGACGTGCTTCATTGACTGCAAATCATTGAACATAGCATAAAGTGGTTCAGGAAGTGCACAGCGACCTGCAGTGACTTGAGCATTTTCACACTGTTGACGAATGATAAATCAAGTGATTTAGGCAGAAAATCTCAAAATGTCCAAAAAATGACTTAGGCACTTTTGTTAAGAGTCTGTCGATATGGTTTTAAAAAGTATGTTGCTAACAAGTTTCTATATTCAAACTACAACTTGTCTGAATAAATATACGTCATGACCTCAGCAGATCCTTGGCTGCTCTCAAGTGTAGCTAGCAGCTAGTCGTGTGAGCCTAAATTGCGTATGTTGGCCTATCTAAGCAGTCTTGGCAGCTCTGGATTTTGTTTTGCTCCAGCAAATCAAGGCTACAAGCACTCCCCTAGTTGAATGCAGAAGGGCGGCTGGCTCGAAAAACTGTTTGGTGTTGACTGACGTTGGAGGAATACGACCGATTGCTGTAGTAATGTAGTTCACTTTAGCATAACGTTATATTTCATTTATATTAATTCATATAATCGCAAAAAGTGTGTTTTTTTTGTGGGGATTATCTTGATTAACGAAACGTGAAAATAGCTTATATTAACCACAGACCTTATATTCGGCAAAACCTCAAAATCCCTATGGGGGAAAAAAACATTGGGAATCTTCCGAGGCCCATGTCCGGAAGAAACCTCTGAATTGGCCTATCAAAAAAACGTCATGACACTCTATAGCACTCTATTCACCAACTGTAGTAGTCTACCGTTAGTAGGCTTACGTCATAATAAAACAAAAAATCTAACTACGAGTTATTTCTACGCAGTAGCATATCAGAAAATAGTTCCACTATAATAACTAATAAGCTTATAAGCTCAAAAGAAACAAGTACCTTTTCACCTTCATGTTCTCTTTTATCGATGTATTATCCGCTGTAGTTAGTTTGTGCTTTAAAACGATACATTTTGGTGAGGTCCCGAAAATGAATGGGAGTGAATGGGGACCCTGACAATCAGGACAGCAGGGACAGCTGATGTTGCTCGTATTAACGCTATACAAATATTACGGGGTAGGCTCCACAGAATTACTTATGTCACACAAAGGTGAAATATCCCTTTAATGTCATTATTAGAAGGAATGCACAACCTACAGTGGTGCCTTTAGAATTTTCTGTATATCTGCATAAATTCGATCTAAAATGTGATCACATCTTCAGTCCTAAAACTTGATAAAGTGAACCCAGCTCAACAAAAAACATTATTCTTTTATAGTTTATTTATTGAGCAAAATTATCCAGCATTAAATGCTTTGTTGGAAAAAGTATGTGAACCCTTGGATCATACATATTTTTAAAGTATCATATTTAGTATTTGGTCGCATATCCTTTGCATGCTGTTACTTCCTGAAGTCTGTGACCCATTAATATCAAAAGACTCTATCTTATTTTCAGGTACTGTTACAAGCGATACTATAGCCTCTCTGCATTTGAATGGATCTCTATGGGAATTGGGGGGTGAGACTAGATTCAGCTGTAAATTACACTGGTACAGTATAGAACACATGGCTAAATGGCTGTAAGTCATCCAGGGTCTAAGGTATCAAACCATCACTCTGCGGCCAGATATGGAGTAGATGTGGATGGATCACTGCAAGGGTTATTTCTCCTGACTCATTTTCCTAAAGAACTCTATGGGGGGGGAAAAGTCAGGAGATGAAGATGTGATCACATTTTAGATCGAATTTATGCAGATATACAGAAAATTCTAAAGGGTTCACAAACTTTCTAGCACCACTGTAAGTAATGAAATTTTGACCACTGGACTAAATGGATGAGAATTTAGCAGAGGTTATTAACTCTTGTTCACCACAAAATTACATTTATTAAGCTATTTCTAACCTTTTAAATGATGAGAATGCAGAAATTGTTTCCTGCAAAGACTACACTGTTCGAAGCATAAGCACTTAAAATGCTTTTAACATAAATTTCTCTTCAATAATTACTTACCTATTTATCTGTGAAAAAATAGACAAAAAGGTAACTTCTCAGAAGAATGGGGAGACTCTATATATTTCTTTTTTATGATGTTTTTGCTTTAGCCACAGGGGTCGCATTGGGAAAATCCCCTCCAGGAATAAAAGGCTCTTCTGACAACAGTTCCCTGCTCTCAGTGCCCAATAACACTGGAACCCCCCCGCAGCCGAATGGTACAACGGTGGGTAAGGGTGAAGGCCAGCCTGGCAGAATCTCTGCCCTAGACAGTCATCCCACAAACGGCAGCACCTCGACTACAACCACTACCACCACTACCACCCCCCCTACTAAGACTACCACCACTGCAGCTCCACCTGCTAAAGCTCCCACCACCCCTGCCCCTGCCCCCACCAAAGCGCCAACGGAGCCCCCAGGGCCGCCCGCAAGCCCCACCGCCAGAGTTGCCTCCACGAGAGGGGGGCTGCCCCCGTTCCCCCAGTCGTACGAGGACACATCCCCCACCTCTCCAGGGATGGGGCTGGAAGCATACGAAGATGATGACGATGAGAACGATGACGACCTGGACTACCAGAACACACAGGTGGAGCCGGGTGTCAAGTCGTCGGTCGAGGACTGGCACCTGGACCCAGTGGTGGAAGGCGAAGACCCGTCGGACCCCCGCCAGGCAGAGGATGCTGGGAAGGTGCACGGGCACATTAAGGACAACACCCTGTACACGGGTCAGGACGAGGACTCCCATTTCTTCTTCCACCTGGTCATCATTGCCTTCCTGGTGGCCATTGTGTACATCACCTACCACAACAAGAGAAAGGTAAGCCTGTTAGCGTGCTCGCGCTTTCATACCTGTTAGCGCTTTCATGTCCTAAAATGACGAAAGGCGCTGACGTGCTATATTAATAATCTATATAAAAATAATATACAAAATAAATGCATTTAAAAAAAAGCAAAGGTTGCAGGTTTGATTCCCAGGTAGGACACTGCTGTTCTACTCTTGAGCAAGGTACTTAATCTCCATTTCTTCAGTATATATCCAGCTGTAGTAATGGATACTATGTAAAAAAATAATTTACAGCTAAACCTAGTCCCACCCCCATTTTCCATAGAGATCCATTCAAATGCAGAGACGTTATAGTATCGCTTGTCAGAGTACCAGAAAATAAGATATCAAGAGTCTTTTGATGTTGTTGGGTCACAGATATCAGGACGTCATGGCATGCAAAGGATATGCGACCAAATATAAAAAATTTAAAGGCACAGTCAACTTAGTGTATGTAAACTTCTGACCCACTGGAATTGTGATATAGTGAATTACAAGTGAAATAATCTGTAAACAATTGTTGGAAAAATTACTTGTGTCATGCACAAAGTAGATGTCCTAACTGACTGACTATAGTTTGCTAACATGAAATCTATGGAGTGGTTAAAAATGAGTTTTAATGACTTCAACCTAAGTGTATGTAAACATCCGACTTCAACTGTATCTATATCAGGGAAATCCCACTGATAAAGTCTCTTGAAATGTCAATAAAGAAAACCACATTCATGGACATGACAGATATTTAGAATAATAGCCACACGTAAACTACGTTTACATTACAAGCAAATGTGGCCCAAATCGGATTTTTTTTGCTCAAGTGACACAGATCAGATTTTTTCAGAGCAGTGTGGACACAAAAATCTGATTTTTTTTTTTGGGCTACTTTCATATGTGGTCCTAAATCCGATACATATCCGATCACTGGCCATGCGACCGCAGTCTGAACAGTCAGATCGGAATTCATGTGACTTTTTACGTAATTTTTGATGTAGCTGGGCAATAGGATGTGCACGGCCTAGTTAACTCATTATTGTACAGGGTAGGTTATGAACATGTGATTCATATATTAGCTAATTATATGTTGTCATTTTAGATAAGAGGTAAATGTGCAAAGCAGTGGATTTTTTTTTGTTGGCACCAACGATACACCACTTTCGGAAGTAGGCTACATTTTTATATAATTCGCGGACAGTTGTGTTAACTGTTTTGTGATTTAAAATAATCTTAGAACTGTCCACATTATTGTCCTGGTTTGTTACGCGGTATTTGTTAGTCAGGGTTTTCTGATGTAGCTATTTACCGAACATTAATAGTAGGCCTACGGTCCAATAACATGTCAACAATAGTTAAATTTTAGGCTATACAGGTAGCCTAACGTTAACGTTACACAGTAAGGTGAACAATGTCATGTGATAGCTTTTTTAATATTGTGTATTTTAACATGGCTGGAACGCTGTATTGACCAATCTGCATCCCAAAACTGTTTGTTTTATAAATGTTATATCGACTGGTCTCACTCGCGAAATGGCCAAGCGCTCGCACGTGCCCAGAATCACTCGCCCAGGCGGGTGGGCGAGATTAATTTCATGCCTTGCTATAGAGTACTCAAGTGACTACGTCACGCTGGTTTCGGAAGTAAATTCCCCATTCATTTAGAGCATAGACTCTAACTAAAGCTTACTTTTAAACCATTTCTACTGATTATATCTTACCGTCAATTTCCCAGATTGTTCAATATAACGCCCGTTCGCAAACTATGTCGTTTTTCTGGACCAGCTTCGAGTATATTTTACGTTTCAGTATTTTCTTGTGATTATATCAGCGCTGGAACTGTTTAAAAACTCGATGTCCCATAATTCCCTACAAACGTGCAGCCTTGTCTCCAGACGTTGTCAGATAACGTTAGCCAGCAGTAGCACACAGCTCTGTTTTTAAACACTTTTTTTCTAACCAAAGCTAGCTAGCTTGAAGGACTAAAAGCTAGAATTGCTTTATGTGGTTAACCGTAGCACAGTTTCTGACCTTGTCGGGCGGGCTCTTCTACTTAGCAAGCTAACGTTAGCCCATCTTCAGCTGCAGTACTCCCATCTGCCCAAGAATGTCCAGACAGACGAGATGATGATATTTTATTGGTCAAGAACCACCTGTGCATTGCAGTACTGGATATGCAGTCCGTTAAAGTGGACTACAAGTCGAACTACAATGATTAATGCATTACTTTAAAAAATAAAAATTGGAACATGCGATATATGGTCTATATCTTTGTACCACACAGGCTAATCCAGGAACGTTTCGGCTCATTCTATAAATCAGATTTCAAGAAATAGTCGATAGTCCCGAAGCCCATTCTATTCTTCCATAGGGAATTTACTTCCGAAACCAGACTCCGCCCACGACTGACGTACTCACTTGAGTACTCTATAGAGTACTATAAATAGCCTCTACTATATAATCTAGAATAGACGTGAAATCTGTTGTATATTATTCTTTATTATATTTGGACAAAATAGTGAATATAATTCGCAATGGTATGCCATATAAGTAAGCAAAAGACCCGCTGTTCAATAGCCCCGCCCCCCACCCCCGCGCACCCCTCGATAGAATCGACCATCGGCGATGGCTAGAGGGCTCGATGGGACGATGCTGCCTTGCACACGATGGCACAAGACTACCCTGTTGTTAACGCCGTCAAACCATTAACAAACTCAGTGACGTTGTTAGCTGAGATATGTGATGTGTACGTCAGCGTATCAAGCACGTGAAATCACAAACATAACGTTAATCTGCTTTGTCAGAGTGAGTGTTAGTGTGAAGAGTTTTGGCTAACCTGTCCTACCCCCCCCCCCCTTTCCCAAAGATCTTCCTCCTGGCCCAGAGCAGACGCTGGAGAGAGGGCCTCTGCTCCCGCAGCGTGGAGTACCACAGACTGGACCAGAACGTCAGCGACGCCATGCCCTCCCTCAAGATGACCAACGACTACGTCTTCTGAACAAACGCAAAGGAAATGAAATATAAAGAAAAAACATTAGAAATGCTAGATATTCTGTGATAATTGCTACTTGATTCTCTCAATAATGTGCGGTTTAATCTCGATCTTAAAACACCACGAGTAGTCCAGGACAAACGATTTGGTTGGAGGGGGACAGGTGGTGCTGTAGGCCTTTACGTCCTGTGAGGTCTCGGTGGTGTCTAATCGCAGCTCGGATTGTAACGTTTGGTTTTCCTTTGATGTTGTATTTGTTTTCTGAATTTCTTAAGAAGCGCATATTAATAATGGATAATCATTTGGATATTAGGGGAAAATTACACCTTACAGCCTTACAATTCTGTTAAAATGTAGATTACTTTATTGTGCAGATTTTTTTTTAATGTCGAATGGGGACGATTCATTGCCATATCATTGTAAATATTTAGTTGAAATCAATGATGCTTGAATTGGCCAAGAGGCACTGACACTGGCCTTTCAAGCCATTCATTGATAGAAAAGCAGTTCCTGCAATACTCCTCAGATCCTCAATGAAACCCTTGGAAATTCACCAACATTCTAGCGTCTCTGAAGCATTACAAGTGTATAATTGGCATTGATGGTCACCGAGAAGTTTATTGTGGGGATGGGGGGAATTAATTTGTGTACATTGTTGCTGTTGGATGTGAACAAGCTTATTCATGTGCTTGACAGTTTTTCTTGTTTTGGCAATTTGCAGCACACTAGTTGAATCATGTCAATATCAATTTATTCATGGTTCACAATAACTTGCTTACATATACTATGCAGTAATGGTTAAAATGAAGGCCCTTTTTAAATTGGTTTTATGGCTTCGGTGAAGTCGGAGCAATGTGACATTGTCTGGGAGATGGAGACCCTCTTACGATTTTGGAGTGACTTGGATCCCTGTCATCCAGTAAGGTTGCTGTTTTTCCATCTGTCTTCTGGTGGGTAGTTGGACTTAAACGTGTTCCGAGTTAAACTGTTACAAACACACATCAAGCTGGAAGATGCTAAACTGCTATTTTATTCCTCCTTATTTCAATTGGCCCCAGCAGCATTGTAATGTCATCTCCATGGCAACGTTCCGTTCAAAATTGCCACTTTCTGCACCTTTAAAAAAAAACATTTTTTCTTAAATCTGGAAGAGTCATTGTAAATACACATTTGCAGTGTAAAATACCGCAAATACGATGAGTTTTTATCAGTTTAAGTGAATGGTCATGCAGTGTATTGGCATGGGAAGAAAGTCTTGTCATGCATGGCGATGTAATATAGTGTAGCTTTCTAAAAATCCATTAGTGTGTAGATGTCTGCCTGTAGAGAACTATACACTCTTGACAATAAAGCACAACTGTAAATGGGGCCCTTTTTTGTCTGTCACTCACAAATACTCTTTATTTTTAATAAATGTATGTTTAAATATGTTCTGTAGTATGTATCCTTTAGTGAGTAGTGTTATTTCCTAGCACTCATCCAAGCTGACAGTCACAGACAAGTGAACTGCAGGTTTAAAATTGGAATGGCAACATCTAGACAAATTGTAACACAGTTCACAATTGGTGAGATACTGGAAAGTGGTTAAAACAATATGAGGTTGATGAAGTACCCTGATCGGTATATGTCGGAACTATTACAGGATAGAGGGACAGTCTTCATACAAAGTCCCAATCAATAGCAATTGACAAAATAACTTCCCTCACTGGTCACATGAGCACTAACATCACTTTGTTTATTCTAATAGTCTATTATTAAATAGACTAATCAGGGAATTACAAGAATTGCATTGTATAGATGGCCATATTCAGAGTAACTAACACGGCTTTACCTTTCACACATTTATAAGTCTAGGGCTGTGTCCGAATCAGCACCCTTCCATACTATTAGGTAGGCTTGTGGAGTAGACAGGACGAGAAAGTCGTTAAGTAGGCGAAATGTTTTATAAGTATAGTACATTTAAAACCCCTATATGGTACACTTACTTCTGGGGTTTCGCTGAGTATATTCGGGACGGGAGCGCACTTTTCAAGATGTACACAAACATTTGGTCGCGTTAAATATGACGTGAAGCTTCATTTTCAAAAATGTGCCGCAGCTTCGCTGACATTTTCCTTCAGTAGCAACAAAAACAACACGTGACATGGCGGCGCAAGGGTGGGACGTCTTATGACACTTCCACAGTACGGTCGGAAAATAGTATTGAGGATATTTTTCACAAACTGCATGTCGCGTGCTAAACAGTGCACTTCTTACAGTGCACTGTACGCAGGAGACAGGCGCAGTAGATAAGGCTCTGATTCGGACACAGCCTAGTTTTTTTCAGGTTAAGTACCTTTTTTTCCCCAAGGTTCCAGCATCGATTACAAGTTGCATTATGCAGCTACACATACCGATACATTATACAGTGTAATAACTCCCCTCTACCACATTCTAGGACTTAGGATTTACAGTTTGGTTTACAATTTAATCAGACAGACTAAATTAAAAGTAAAACTTCAAATGTAAATCATAAACATAACTTCACCCGAGGACATGTGGATACCAGTCATCTTCCTCTAACCACTATGCCACAATGTGGCCCGATACCTCCACAAGGCAGGGAGGTAGAAACAAACTGGGTTTGATCTTCAACACACAAGCCGTGTGATCCAGTGGAAGAGGAGACACCCCCTTCCCAATACTCTTGCGTGAAGGAACAGGACCGGACCACCACGGTCGCCCCCCTGAGATTAGTGGCCTGGCTAATTTATTTTACTCTGATTTGACAGACAGTTCTCAGAAGTTCTCAGTTTCTGAATTGATGACAAATCTCCAGCGGGGAAAATGAGAGCCGCAAGGACACCTCGAGTGGGACAAAGGGATCTTTGTTGTGGCGTAATGGAGTTTGTGTTGTGGCACAGCAGTGTGGGAAGCTGGCTTGCACGTTCTGCCGGTTTGCATCTCAGGTGAATCACTGCAGTCCTTGGGAGAGGCACTTAGCCCAGTAAATACACAGCTGTAGACCATATAGGACCCTTTAGTTAATGGTATCTGGCTGCTTAACAAATGAATAATGACTGCAATCAAGAGAAAGAGAATGGCCAAGCAATTCAAACCCATTTGATTAAACAGTGCCACAGCCTCTGCAGTAAGCAGTGGTGGTGAGTCAAGACTCTGCTGAATCTACTAAAGCAAATGTGATCCATGCATTCATTCGACATCAGAACTCTCACTATAGGGGGAATGGACAGAATTGTCATGACGTATCCTTAATGTCTTTACAATGTGTTATTACAGTACTTAACATCCATGTATGTATGACTAATGTGTGTGAGTGTGTGTGTGTGTATGTGTGTTATTATTTTCTTTTTAGTGAAGCAACTAAGCAAGGTATTATTTAGATTCTGGGAATTCAAAGGGTTTTTTTTCCGTAAAGGTGCAATGTGTCAGATAGCCACTGGAGGGAGGCAAAGATGCATTAACCTGAAAAGAAGCAAAATCCCTGACTGCAAGAGTCATCTGGTCCTGAAGATTCCCACCATGTGGTGATATTTTTCAAAGCATCAGCTAAAGAAACTAAAGTCCCCTTTTCAATAGAACAAATTCAGTTGGTATCTCTGTGCAGCTGTCTAGAAGTCTGGTATTTTTTATTTGTTTGTATGACGTCAGTAAAGTCTAAGCCCAATTTCACTGTGACAATACAAGACACCTGGGAAAAGAGAGAGGTTGTAATGGTTTTTAGAGTGCATTTTGTTGGACCTCTGTAAAGTTGCTGTTCTTCAACCAGGAAGCTTAATGTGTTCTGGGGTATGAAAACCGACAAACACATCGGCAATATGCGATAAAGTTGGAGGAAATCTGGTATTTTCTTCTTTTTTATTGACCTTTCATCTGCAACTTTGTTGCCATGTCATATCCATGGTATTGCTGCAATTTGTTCCAATCTCTTAATTTTCTTTCCATTAAAGGGATAGTTCACTTTCTGAGGTATTTTTTTTATATACTGTATATTATTTCAGTTATATTGCATATTTAAAATAGTCACAGATGGTTTTTTGTGCACGATGAAGATGCTTTATGATTTTACAGAAGTGTCTAATGATCCGCTAGCTTTACAATGGCTGGTACAGGGGGGCACTCAGGGTTTTGTGGTCTAAAGCTAAGTACACTTGAAGTAACTCCAAAGCAGCTGTACGGGGATGTTGTTTCCACATTGGCAGGAGTTTCAGTGACTAAGACTGCTGAAGTTGCTGATGTTCCACTCGGAGCAGTGGCTAAAGCGATATTGGCATGGAAGACTGAGAGAAAGGCATCTTGGGAATTCAAAGCACATTACTCCTGGACTGTGGTGTCTGTGCATTGGTTCAAGATCAAGGCAAAAAAACGAGCAACTCAGTTTAAGCATATCATACCTGAGCAGGCAGTTTCAGTCCGTCAAAACTTTAGAATAGAATGGAATAGAATAACTTTTATTTTCCCGCTTGGGAACTTCAGTCGTAGCCCCAGCAACAACAAAAAAGACATAGTCAGTGGGGCAGACCCACAACACACAAACATATCAAACAAAGACATTCAATAGAATCATTGCATTAATCAAACTAATTAAGTGAATTAAAGTGGAATGCAGCCATGATTGAAAATTAGCCCCTCACTGTCCGAGATGTCCAGTGTGATTAAGCAGTCCAACACACAGACTCCACCTCCACGACTTTCCTCCGTACATGCAGTGTTGCGGTCTCTGTACACTGTCGAAACGGAGCACCGAACCGCGCCAGCCTTCCAGTCGTCGCCTCACTCCTCCCCCGCATTATCTTCTCCTTTCTCTTCCCTGGTGGCCTCTTGAAGATTGCCCGCAGTCCTAGACCAGTCCGTAGAATGTTAAAAAATTAAGGGCCACTTTTGAGTTCAGACGCAACATCGAATAGGGCACAATAACAAGGATTAATTTGGTTTCGGTTAAGGCACCACACTGTGGTGTATGGATGAGCCCCACGGCCTCGGATCGAATCCGGACCGTACCAGTACCGTCTGTGGCCGGTAGCTCGATCCATAGGGAAAGGCGTGGCCTGAGGAATGGGAGGATTCAGTCGGATAGGGAGTACTCAACGTGCATTGCTATCTAGTGTCCCCTGCTGGTGAATCGGGTGCACATAGAATGCAGTCACATATAAAAGTCTTCCTCTGACTCTGCTCTATACAAGTTTAGCCTGTAGTCTACAGTGTGAAACAAGCAGCTAGCGACACCGCAGTTGTCCATGGTTATCTGCACTTCTCCCAAATCGGCGGTGATGTTCACGCGGTTGCAGACGACTGGCCATTCCAATTTGGAGGGAGAATGGATATGCTCAGCCCAGCGTTGGGTGTCAATTTATTTATATTATTTTAAATACATAAATAAAAGAATGCAGTCGGTGAACTCATGAACTGCCCTTTAATCTGCGATGTGCTGGAAATTTTAAAAGCGTTTCAGGGAAGTCATCCTGTTTTGCACACCAGACAGAGTCAGCGGGGCCGATAATGTGATGCCACAGTGCAATCACAATGTCAGACAACATTTCTGCCAGTGCCAACTTTTGAATTACTTTGACTGCTGTTGGTGCTTGCTTGTTTAATGTCAGATTTACTTTGCATTTTGTACCCTTAAAAATGTCAATCATTCACAAGTGACTAGTGTACCTATTGACAGCTTAAAACAGGTTAGAAATGGACACATGCTTGTCATATTAATTAACTGCAAAGAACAAAGACAAAATATAATAGACATTCAGCAGCTCTGCTCTTATATGGCACAATACAGTACTGTATGCACAACGCGGACCTGCCTACTGTTTTAATGACTTTATTTATTGACTGAAGGCACTATAAGTTCACTATTTCACCTTTGAAAAGCTAGAATATTATTGCATGACTCTTTGTTCTTACAATGAGCACACGGCTAAATTGGGTTTGGACAGATAGGCCTATAGTTTAGATTATTATATCTAGCTATAGCTATAAATACACTGCCTGGCCAAAGAAAAAGTCGCACACTCCAATTCATGTGTGAAAATGATTCCTCATGCACCCTGAACCACTCTTTCACAATTTGAGCCTATGAATCTTGGCATTGTCATCCTGGAATATGCCCATTGATTGGATAACCTGGTCATTCAGTACATTCAGGTACTCAATGGACTTCATTTTATTGCTGCATAACGTTGCTGAGCCTAGACCTGACCAATTGAAGGCAACCACAGATCATAACACTGCCTCCAGAGGCTTGTACAGTGGGCACTATGCATGACGGGTGCAACAGCGACCTTTTTTTTGGCCAGCAGTGTATATACATACTATAGATATAGATAACTGTATGTAATCACAACTAATATAATACTACTTCCAGATTTGGCCAGTTTTAACACAAAGTCACATTCAGTCTATTGCAAAGTACAGTATTCAAACAAGTGGAGTTTGTTTATAACTGTGGAAATTAGAAACTTGTAAGTGATATCATTATACAGTAATTTTAAGAAGTTGAAACATTTGTTGATCGGAATCCTTTTGAACATTACTTTAGCCTATTTTTAATTGGTTTCTCTTCTTGTGTAGCAATGAAGTATTAGTTTAAACTGATTAATAATCAAACCAGCAGCAATAGAGATCTTTTAGAGCATTTAATTTTTTCCCCTGTTGGTTTTTGAATGATACACCTCCTTTTTACCCTACAAACTATAGATTTTATATTTTTGCATTGTACGTATACACTGTATTATTTAACAATAGTGCTACAGTGCTAAAGACAGACCCCTTTGTCTGATGTCGATGAGCTTTCTTTATTATAGGGTTTTTTACCACTGGAAAGTGTGACTTCTTTTGGTTGACAGTTCATCTTTTGGCATAATTAATAATATAGTGTCATGGGTATTTGCAGCCCTGCTGTTTCTGCGGTCGTCTTTTCTATTTGCGTCGTCAGGACGCTCTATCGGATTTTTTCCGCCTCCGTTCCGGTATTTGTGTCTCGCCCGACAATTATTCCCTACACCTGTTTTGCGTTTCCTGCCGGCTATAAATACCTCAGGATTTCCGCATTTCTGCGCTTCGATATTGTCTTTGCTATGTTGACATACGAAGTGGTAAGGTATAGGAATTTTGGTCGCTGCATTTCTGGTTCGTACGAATAGGAAACGCACAAGTCCGGTTATAAGGATTTAGGTTAGATTGGTTTTTCTCTTTCCTTTCCAATCTTTCTTTATCCTTTATTCTTTTCACCTGTTGCCAGTTGTGTTCAGCTAATTTTCCACAAGAGCTTTGGCTAACAGGTATTTTCCATTTTTTTGAGTTTTGTTTTGTTTCATCACCTCTTGTTACGCCTAATTATTTAGTGCGTGAGGTTCTTTTGTTAGTTATTCTCGCTGTTTATCGAGATCGCCTCAGTTTTTGGAGGTTGCTGTGTTTTTGCCTTGTGCTAGGGAAGTTTTGCTCCCGATCCTGTGTTATCTCAGTCCTGGTGTGGCTACTTCCGCGTTTTGTGGCATATCTCTTTAGATACGCTTTTAGAAATCCTTATCGTCACGATTGGTTCTCCGAACCTTACACTCCCCCCTTATATATAGGGCTTGGTAATAATAGATCATACTCACCAATTGTACTTCCCCTTTCATACTCGTTGGCTAAGCAGTCAGAGGATACACATTGTGGTTCATATTTCTGAGCTTCTAAGTTTTTCTGACAGTTTCTGACAGTTACTGTATATGAAGTATGCCACACAACGTTATGTTTTAATCCCTCAGACTTTACTTCCCACTTTTAGTGCGCATATTCTGGTTACATTAAGTGTGTGATATCATGGTCGAGCACATGAAATTATTGCGAATTGCCTTGCAGTCTCTTAGAGGTCATGCCCTTTTTGCAGAGGTAGTGCTCCGATGAAATAATGTCACGTTCCGCCACTCCACCAAGCGGTGAAATGAGATGAACGTCAATAAGGCCATTTGATAAGAGATGATTTATGGCTAGTGGTGGAATCCCAGTGGAATACTGAAATTACCACATCGCAATTCAGCGAAAGCACAAAACACAATCTCATGATTGTTTGCTGTGTCTGGCTTCACATGTGAATATGAATCTGAAACAAACGACAGTAATCAGCAGGTGAATAATTCATCTCACAAAAATGTTTTCAATGTAATAAAGCTACCCACATTCACAAAGCATATACTTCTTTAACTCTGAAAAAAAAACACAGTTGTTAAAATCTGTGTACCGATTAGTGACATAAAAATAATGCAAGCAATATCGAGTAGACATTTGCCAATATTCTCAGAGATGAAACAAACAGTCCTGCAAAGCAACGCTACCATCATTTCCTAGTTCAGTCAAAGACTTTGTATCAAAATTCTGTGTTGGCATATTCAGAGAGTTTACATGCATTCAAAGGGTTTAAATGCATTCAGAGAGTTTACATGTGTTCAGAGAGTTTTACATGCCATTCAGAGGGTTTTACATGCATTCAGAGAGTTTACATGCGTTCAGAGGGTTTACATGTGTTCAGAGAGTTTACATGCATTCAGAGGGGTTTAAATGTGTTCAGAGAGTTTACATGCATTCAGAGGTTTAAATGCATTCAGAGAGTTTACATGTGTTCAGAGAGTTTACATGCATTCAGAGGGTTTACATGCATTCAGAGGGTTTACATGCATTCAGAGAGTTTACATGCATTCAGAGGGTTTAAATGTGTTCAGAGAGTTTACATGCATTCAGAGGGTTTAAATGCATTCAGAGAGGTTTACATGTGTTCAGAGAGTTTACATGCATTCAGAGGGTTTAAATGTGTTCAGAGAGTTTACATGCATTCAGAGGGTTTAAATGCATTCAGAGAGTTTACATGTGTTCAGAGAGTTTACATGCATTCAGAGGGTTTAAATGCATTCAGAGAGTTTACATGTGTTCAGAGAGTTTACATGCATTCAGAGGGTTTAAATGCATTCAGAGAGTTTACATGTGTTCAGAGAGTTTACATGCGTTCAGAGGTTTAAATGTGTTCAGAGAGTTTACATGCATTCAGAGGGTTAAATGCATTCAGAGAGTTTACATGTGTTCAGAGAGTTTACATGCGTTCAGAGGGTTTAAATGCATTCAGAGAGTTTACATGTGTTCAGAGAGTTTACATGCGTTCAGAGGGTTTAAATGTGTTCAGAGAGTTTACATGCATTCAGAGGGTTAAATGCATTCAGAGAGTTTACATGCATTCAGAGAGTTTACATGTGTTCAGAGAGTTTACATGCATTCAGAGGGTTTAAATGCATTCAGAGAGTTTACATGTGTTCAGAGAGTTTACATGCATTCAGAGGGTTTACATGCATTCAGAGGGTTTACATGCATTCAGAGAGTTTACATGCGTTCAGAGGGTTTAATATGTGTTCAGAGAGTTTACATGCATTCAGAGGGTTAAAATGCATTCAGAGAGTTTACATGTGTTCAGAGTTTACATGTGTTCAGAGGGTTTGCATGCGTTCAGAGGGGTATCTATCTATCTATCTATCTATCTATCTATCTATCTATCTATCTATCTATCTATCTATCTATCTATCTATCTATCTATATATATATATATATATATATAAGAGAAAAGTGGAAAAGAGAAAAGGTCGGTTTCAATTCACACACTTGTGGGAAAAAAGCTTGTTGGAGCATCATTTGTTCGTTATTTGGTTTGGGGGGGGGGGGGGGGGGGGGGGGGGCAGAGGGATATATGGCCCAGTCATCCTTAATGTAGGGTTGTCTATTGTGCTGTTTAGTGGAAACTGGAATTGGCCCCCAAAGATTAAACTTAAGCCCTAATGAGACGATTGGGAAGCGAAACTGTGGGAGTCTAAATGGCCTCCTCCTCCGCTATAAAACCCACATCTGCATATTCATGAGGTTTCGCTCCTCTTCACAGACAACTGGCACTTCAGTGAAAACGGTTCCTCTTGGCGTCCTTGTCATTTTTTAACTTTCATTCTTATGGACTAAAGCCTTCCCTTCCCTTCCCATCGAACTCAGTCATGGTTGCACCTCGGTGCGAATGCTTATAAAAAACCATGTGTCTCCACTTACTCAGGCTCATCTGAGCTGGGGCTGGATACGGGCCAATGGGAGCACCCCAGCCAAGCGCACCCCAGCCAAGCTGCACCCAGAAGGAATTAGCACAGGGAAAAGTTATAATGAATGGAGACACTGTGAAAGCTTGTTGTAAACAAGAAAGGAAAATCAAGGGTTTTCCCCATCTGGTTGATCCCGTCTACCCAGTTACATTAATCTATTGACTCAAATAGGTTCGTGTTTGGGTTTAATGGAACTTTTGCTTCTTTTGATATTTATTGTAATGTAATAGCCGTACCACTTAGGATTAGTTTCAGTCAATCCCACAGCACATTGCCTCTTTGTAATTGGATGCATTCCCGTAATTCCTTAAATATTTTATAAGCATGCTATGGAAGACTATCCAGTTGTTTAGCGTTTAGTGGTGCACTGCAATTTGGCCGGCCTGCAGGTAGTGTGTTACAGCATCGCCAAGGGAGGGAGGGCTTTGGTTGGCAGGCTATTTGCACCCCCCTCCCACCCCCCCCCCCCCACCCCCCACTGCTGGCCACAGTAAAAAAGCAGTGGGGGCTGGATACATGTTTTTCAAAACTGATGGAGGACCGCATGCGCAAATATGATTGGTCGTGTCCGATTAGGATAAAAATGTATTCATTTATAATTAAGTTCTGTGAAACAATGGACAATCCAGTTGTTATCTATCACTGATAAAAGACCACTGTATAAGCCAAGTTCTTTGGCAATTTCCTCCCACTGACAGACGGAAAAAGACCTGTCTTGATTCTAATTATGTTGTCAGCAATTGGGAGGGGCTTTAGCTTTGGCCAAACTAGACTTTGGATGCATAGCTTAAAGGTGCAGTAGGCAAGATTTTTTCGATATAATTTTGGCGAAATACTAAATTTGCTCATTACATTCCAGCAGCTATCAATAATGAAGTGTTCTGAGAAAACATCTGGTTTCTGTGAGTGTCCTGGGCTCTGTAATAGACTGTCAAAAAATCTCAAGCCGGTCTTCCAAAACCAACCAATCAGGGCTAGCAATGTAAGCTACCAATCAGGTCGAGTATCTACAAGTAGAATACACCCCGTAGAATAAACCCCTCCCTGTCTGCCTGTCTCCGCGCGTGCACTGGAGCATAATTTGGCGGGAGGGCTTAGGAGAGAGATAGGAGGGAGGAGAGCAAAAGGGGGAAGTCTTTTTGCCTTCTATATTTTAAACTTGCCTACTGCGGCTTTTAAGCTCAGCAGTGTTTCATATTTGCGGGGGGTGTGACAAGAAAGGGTTTCAGTTTATATATTATTTCTAGAGCCTTGCTAGGTTTCACTAACTTTTTGTACTTTTTTTCATTCTAGTTTTGGGTGCAGCCTTTTTAGTCTATCTTTGGCATATATAATATTGTTTATGGTTGCCAAAATCTTTTTGAAATGGCTGGAATGTTAACTGGCACTGTTTTCTGTATATTCTTTGAGTTGTATGTCTTTGTGTGTGTGCGCGCGGTGTGCGTGTGTGTGTGTTTTTCTTTTCTTATTTTTAGGACTCTACTGGGGCTTCAGTCACTTTTGTCATCATCTCTGACTCTTTGTTCTTCCTATTTTTTCCACAGTGCCTGTGTTGGCCTGGTGATTGTGGTTTTTCTCACCTTTCATCTTCAAAAATTTCTGTACATATACGCGCACTTACGCACGCACGCACGCACGCACGCACACACACACACACACACACACACACACACACACAGACACTCTCTCGCCATTTCCAGTACTTTTCCTTTCCCTTGTTGTAAAACAACATCTCTATAGTGCTTTTTTCTTTTGCTGTCAACCCCTTTGCTGATATCATACATCATCTGCTTTTCCTCCTTTCCACATTCTCCTTCTCTTTCTCATCGAGTGTTTAGCCATATTCACTTATCTGCGCCACGACAGATTTTATTTGTCAGTTTAGATTCCACATAGTTGCTATGATCTCATTACTTCCTCCATTAAGGGTAGATTCTGAGCTGTCACCAACATTTCTCTGTGCTTTTCTGCTTTTAATATGGTTGTCAGCTGATTCTCTCTAGCTGGCTTAAAGTTATTTTTTTCCAACTGCTATCTGTGCCACAATATTATAGCACACACACACACACACACACACACACCCCCCCCCCCCCCCCCCCCCCATGCTGAATCCATTTCCTTCTTCCTCTTACTGTCTTCCTTTAATCCCTTTCTTTTTCTTACAGGTTGATCGGATCTTTCCTTGACTTTTTTTATCCTGACTCATCTTCCTTGGTCTAGCTTACTGTAGAAACTACTGGTATGTGATCAATATTAATCTGTTCCAAGCTATGTCTTTGTGTACTTTGTTGAGGTCTTCAGTGTCTTGTTATTTTTATAAAGTCAATGTGTTTCTTGCCACTGGACTGTTCCATGACTATTGGTGTATTAAGTGGTGCCTGAAATGTTTGTACTATTGTTTATTTGTGTGTTCTGGATCAATGCACCAGATTTTTCTGCTCAAGATCGAAATGCTATATTCTGAGGTACTACACCACCTGCGTTTGAGTTCACTCTCTCTCATTGCAATTGAAGTCCTGAAAAGAAAGATTTGGAGAATGAGTATACAGACAACCCATAGATAATTTTTCTTTTCACTTAGCACAAACATTTGGGCGGGGGTTGAATGAGAGAAAGTTTTTTCTTTGAGGTTTATGACGACTGCCCAAAATATTCTTTCTTACTTGGAACCAAAAAAGTTAAATGCAACACAGCACAGCACAGCAAAGCCCAGTGCAGCACAACAAAGAACAGCACAGCACAGCATAGCAAAGAACAGCACAGCATAGCATCAAACTGCACAGCACAGCATAGAGCAGAGTTGCCAACTTAGGTAAGCTGGCTGGCGTGAGATTTATTGTGGTCGCGGAGGTTGGGGTGATTGAAATTGTGGACCTGAGGCAATCTCACTTTGCCCCGCCAGCTTTGTTTTTAGTATTTTTACTTGGCGTGAGATTTGTTTGGGTGGAGTGAGTCCTGACAGCAGCTGGTACACAGAATCTATCCCTATCAATGTTCATTAAGTACAAGCAAAATGTTGTTAAGTGTTCATACACTGTTGATAGCACTTGTCTTCTCTGTCAGAGTCTTTCACAATTGCATTATGACCGGTTTCAGCACTGTAAACAGATTTTCCTTATTTTCCTTTATCTATTGTAGTTTTCTTGGGATTAAAGGACTGGCCCAGTTAGTGCTGCAGAATTTGAATAAGGAAGAAGAACATGGGCATAAGAACAAAGGTGTTGCGCTGTAGATGAAATACTTTAATGGAAAATATAATAAAATTCAAATCAAGATTTGCTGCTGCTCCTTGACAGACCAAGTGCATTTTCAACAAACACAAAAGCATATTAACTCCTCAAAAAAGTTTGGAAATTTGTGTTTGGTCAATCATATCTCTGTTGTCACTGGATTATTAGCATTGTATCTTATATCATTGGAAAGCCTGTTAATTTCCCTTTACAATGATGTCCCATTTGTAAGGATCATGCATTTGTGGGATGAGCAGCACAGCTGATTATGTGGGTGGGGGTCCCAAGTGAAATGTGCCAAATTTCCCTGCCAATGTCAAACAGTGTATTCTCGTGTTGGTATTGACTCTATTGTTTTGAGTTGTTTAGGGGATTGGATGATTGAACTCTCTATCAGTAACAAGGAACAAACAAGACATATTGGTAATACACTTTATTCATTGAACAAACAGTCAGGAGCCTCAGTAGCGGGTGGAAGAACCATACGCAGCCACAACAGCCTGGTGACAAAAGACATGGGTTAATATCCAGTCTTACAAACAGTGCCATTCAAAACACATCCAATTCCCCAAACAACTCAAAACAATAGAGTCAATACCAACACGAGAATGCACTGTTTGACATTGGCAGGGAAATTTGGCACATTTCACTTGGGACCCCACCCACATAATCAGCTGTGCTGCTCATCCCACAAATGCATGATCCTTACAATTGGGACATCATTGTAAAGGGAAATGAACAGGCTTTCCAATGATATAAGATACAATGCTAATAATACAGTGACAACAGAGATATGATCGACCAAACACAAATTTCCAAACTTTTTTTGAGGAGTTTATAAAAGCTCCTGCTTCATTACATATTTATTTTATGATTGGTGACCTTTCAATCTACGCTTAATGTAACAAGAAATAACACTGTCTGAGTAAGCAACGATTCACCCATGCTAGGTCAAACACAGCGGGCCCTAATTATTACTCCTATTAATATATTATACAGCACGTCAGCTTTGAAACCTTGATGTATACGGAGCTTTTTTGTCTTAGATTTGTTTTTTTAATTCAGACGAAATTGAAGAGTGTTTTTCCAAAACTAATTCAGTCCACGTTGACCAATTTTGAGAAATATTGTTTATTTTAAATTGGTTGTTTTTTTTGCATGAAAAGTCATGTTTTTATACTTAAATCCTGGAGAATAATAGTGTAAATGTCAGACTGAAAATATCCAGCAGAAAAAGCTCTTCCATGTTTTTCACCTTGCCATTCATGAAGTACACCCAGATAGTTTGCGCACAATTTCCCCCATACAATCATTGAATGTCAAGAGTAATCATTTTATCACAATTATATAACAAGACTAATTACTGTATGACATAAATCCACAATATAATTCATAATTATACTAAAATTGAAGAATTTATTGAGAGGGCACCCTTTAATTCCATGAAAAATAGAAAATATATAGAGGAATACTGCATGCAAAAGACATACAGTATTTGCTATGGGGGGATAGCCCACACAACTGTGCAATATCAAATGTTATCGCAAAGACAAATTGCACCAGCCAGATTAAAGAAAAGACCTTGACAACACTTACTCAAGACCCCACTCTTACTGATTTTGGAGCCTTCACAGTTTATTGGTCTCTGAAGGCAGAACCAGGGAGGGGAAGCAAAGTGGGAGAAGGCTGGACCAGGAGGAGAGAGTCTAGACCCTTACTAAACATTAAAGGCCATTGGTTTGATTGTGTTCCATCACTGATAAAGGTGCACAGGGAAACCCCAGGAGGACAGAATCATCTCCCCCAGCCTTTCATCTGCGCAAAGAACTGCAAGCCTTTCATGACCCTTTTGCATTGCTTAAAATAATGAGTCTATTCATGGTGTACTCTAACTCTGGGGATCGGGGGAAATAGGTTTCTGAAGGAGGTTTGGTAGCTGATGGGCCTGTTGATTACGCTCTGCCAAAAAGCAACATTGAAAAGAAAAGTAATACTAAAAAAATCGAACTTAACAACATAAATTGCTTTGAACGCCAAGTTTTGTTACAGCTCGTGATGTTTTTTTGCGCATCGCTGTTATGCTAAATTACTGTGTTCCAGAAACTGAAATTAATTGTATTTTGCTACCTCGGAAATGCCCTATAATGAATAAATGAATAAACATTTACTCCAGACTGTTTGCTCATAGAAACATTTATTTCAGAACACTCTTATGAAGCCTTTTCACCCCCAACTCTGCATTGTTGATGAAAGTTACTTTGCTAAATGAACACTGAGGGAGAACTGGATACATCATGTATCCTAAATGACAGCAGACAGTTTTTTCCCCCCACTGTGCATACAGTGCAGTACAGAAGTATTTGGAATGTGACACGTGGTTGTTGTTTTGGCTCTGTACTCCAGCACATTGGATTTGAAATGGAGCAGTGACTATGAGGTTAAAGTGCAGACGTTCACCTTTAATGTCAGGGTGCTTACATCCGTATCAAGTGAACCGTGTAGAAATTGTGGCCCTTTTTACACATAGCCCCCCGCATTTTAGGGGACAAAAAGTAATTTGACAAATTAACATAAGCTTAAATAAAGTCATCATGTTTAATATTTGGTTGCATATCCTTTGCATGCCATGACTTCCTCATGTCTGTGACCCAACAAAAGACTCTTGATATCTTATTTTCTGGTACTCTTACAAGTGATACTATAACCTCTCTGCATTTGAATTGCTTTCTATGGGAATTGGGGGGGGGGGGGGGGGGGGGGCTCCATTAATAAGCTGTAACTTACAGTGGAATAGTATGGAATACATGGTTGGCTGAATGCCTGTAAGTCATCAAGGGTCTGACGTATCAGACAAGCCTTAAACCATCACTCTGCTGCCAGATGTGCAATAGGTCTGGATGGATCACTTTAAGGGTTGTTTCTCCTGACTCATTTTACTCTATGAAAAAATAAATCAGGTGAAGAAACCCTTAAAGTGATTCACCCACATCTACTGCATATCTGGCAGCAGTGATGGTTTGAGGCTCGTTTGATACCTCAGACCCTTGATGACTTACAGCCCACGTCCCACCCAATTCCCATAGAGATCCATTCAAATGCAGAGAAGTCATAGTATCATAACATAAGAGTCTTTTGATGTTGTTGGGTCACAGACATCAGGAAGTCATGGCATGGCATGGTTTTATTACATGTTAATATCCAAAGTCTATTGCCAAAACTTGATTTAGTCAAAGCGTGGATGCACACAGCAAACCCTGATGTGTTGGTTCTATCTGAAACAGGGCTAAGAAAATCTGTCAGTAATACTGAAGTGCACATAAATAGCTTTAATGTTTTCCATCAAGATCGACCGTCTAGAGGTGGTGGAATTGGCATCTATGTTAAAGACCATTTGCAATGCTCTGTTACTATTTCCAAGCAATTTGATTTCCTTACTTCTGTTCATAAAATTTTCTAATCACTTTTCCCTGTCAGTCGCTGGCTGTTATAGACCTCCTGCTTACTGAATCATTTACTGCATTAAGTGAACTCATGGCCCCCCAGATCTCCACTCAACATCCTTGGAGACTTGAACAGGGATATGCTCAATCCTCCTGATCAAGTTTTACAACACTTTAATGCCCTTAATTTATTTAAATTAATTTATTTCAATTAATTTATTTCAAGTAATACCCCACCAGGTATAACTCCAGGTCCAGCCCCGGCTCCAGGGCAAAATTGTTAGAGGGGCATTGTGAATAATAATGTAATAATGTAATAATGTCCTGGCTAAATTCCCAACCTGGCTCTTTCAATCTGCCACCTAATCATCCCCCAGTCTAATTGGCTAATAATCATTCTCTCCCTCTCCACCTCGGCTGATGTGTGGTGAGCATTCTGGCACAAAATGGCTGCCGCTGCATCACCCAGGTGGCGCTATATAAATGCAAGGTATTATTATTATTATTATTAATAGGGGGGGCGAGAGATATTAAGACATTGATGGAAAATTACCAATCTGACCACCGTCAAAGGCACCCAAACAATACATATATATATATATATATATATATATATATATATAGACAAATAAAGGCTTGCAATCTAATTGGCACAAAACATAGCAACTCGTTCCAAGCTTATGCATTTTAGTACAACCACTTCTCATACAGAAAAGGTAGGCCCTATAGCCATCAGTCCACATCCACTACGGCGAGTGGCAATAATATCTGACACGCGCACTCACTTAACTCACTCACAAATAGGGTGGCGTGGTAGCCAGTCACACAACTTTAAATGGCACAGCAGATACCTTCCACAATAATTTTGCTAAATAGAATAGAATATTGAACTCACCGATTAGTAGAGTTGAAGGCGGCGATTCCGCTGCGAGTTGAATCTCCTCATGACAGCATCTTTCCACTCGTTGCAAAATCTTCGTGTCAAGTCCGTTTCAAAAGACAACTGTACCAAGTGCGCCTTCCGTTCATGCAACATGGTTAGCCTTTTGTCTGTAAAGACGTTTTTCAACGCTGAGAATGAGTTTTCACACATGGCGGTTGATGCGCCAAAAGTGAGTGCATGTTTGAATGCCATAACAACACTTGGCATTGCCTCCAAAGCAGTGTGGTAGGTGCGGAGAATCCGGGAGATGGTCCAGTGATCATCACTGCTGATGTTTCCTCTTAGAAACTGGCGAGCAACCTCAAACTCGGATTCTAGAGCATCAGTTCCAGATAAAGCCAAAATTGGCTCTACCTGCGTGACATCCAGAAAGTGTTCACTACATGGGTCAAGTGCTGATATAGCTTTGATCAGTTCACCGTTCCTCGCACTGAACCTTCTGTCTATTTCTTTTATTACAATATCGACAGTGCTGAAAAACAACCTCCTCAGTTCATTATCTTGACCATCTTCATCATCAATTTCTCTCTGTCCGACTCCTGCCTCAACCACGAAGCCCTGTAGATGTTTGTTCTGCATCCTTCTCTGTTTTTGTGGCCTTTCAGCATCGCGCGCTGGTATCTCTCTTTCCAATTTGTCCTGCAGAACCTGTTGCACACCACCGTGCTTTCCTGACATCACCGACGCACCGTCATAGACTTGGCTAAGTATCTTAGACGGATCGAGTCCATCTAAAAGTTGTTGAACGATGTTATTACTGCCCTCGACTCAAGAGAGGTTTGTGTGGCTGCTTTTATTGATCTGGCCAAAGCCGTTGATTCTGTGGATCATCCCATTTTATTGCAAATGTTATGTAACTCAGGTTTCTCCCAGCAAACATTGTCATGGTTCTCCAGGTATTTTCATTCCTGGACGCAGTGCCTCAAGGCCGAAAATATTCTTTCCCAACCTCTCCCCATCACTATAGGTGTACCCCAGGGTTCGACCTTAGGACTAACACTCTTGTCCATTTATATGAACAATATTGCACAATTGATTAGCAATGTCCAAATACATATTTACGCCGATGACACTGTATTGTATTGCTCCCACCGATCACTTCACTCCCACCGATCACTTCACATAGCCCTCACCAATCTTCAGACAGCTTTCTTTGCCATTCAGTAAGCATTCATCGATCTACACCTTAAACTTAACACTAAGAAATCCAAATGCAACTTCAACAGAAAGAAAAACATCTTGGAAATGTTTGGATGGCTGAAGTTTGGAATTCCTCTCATCGTATAAATATCTTGGACTTGGCTAGATTCTTCCCTTACAGTTCAAACTTATCAACACCATACAAGACAAAGTTAAGGCTAGGCTGGGATTCCTTTACCGCAACAAAGCATCATTCACCCACGCCACTAAACTTACTCTGGTCAAGATGTCCATACTTCCCATTTTTTATTACTGTGACATTATTTACCGGACCGCCTCTAACACTTTGCTGAGCAAACTCGATGTGCTATATCACTCTGCTATCCACTTCATCACCAATGCCCCTTTTCACACCACTGTACCCTATACTCCCTTGTTGATTGGCCATCACTCCACACCAGAAGACTCATTCATTGGCACTTGCTCATCTACAAATCCCTCTTGCACATTACACCTCCCTACATCTCCTGCATTATTCCCATAACTCCTATAACCTTAGATACACCAATTATATCGCATTGGCCGTCCCCAAAACCGCAACGTAACTCAATCCACTTCTCGGCTCCCCATGACTGGAATACCCTACAATCCACTCTCAAACTCCCTAACCTTAACACACCTATAAATTCCTTTATAAGACTCTTAAGGGACACATTTTCTGACCTTTGTACCTGCTAGCCCTTATGACCACTGTTATACACCATGTCCTATGTGTACTGATGTTATATGTTTTATATTTGACAATGCAGTTTATGCAATTCATTTTAGAGTACTTGATTTGTATGAACTCTTGTATTTTGACGCATGCCTTCTTGGCCAGGTCAGTGTTGTAAATGATAATTTGATCTCAATCACTTTTACCTGGTTAAATTAATTAATTAAAAGGATATGCAACCAAATATTAAATATGATGACTTTATTTAATGTTAATTTCTAGAATTACTTTTGGTCCCCTAAAATGGTGGGACTATGTATAAATAGGGCTACAATGGCTACACAATTCACCCGATATGGATGTAAACACATTACACATTAAAGCTGAAGGTCTGCACTTTGACCTCATAGTCACTGTTCCATTTCAAATCCAGTGTGCTGGAATACAGAGCCAAAACAACAAAAATTGTGTCACTGTCCAAATTCTTTTGGACTGCACTGTATGTGATAGTTTCTGGCTTTGTATAAACTCTAGTTGTAATTTCTTAATAAAACTATTATTTGTATGTTCTTACATCACAAACATATTCAGAATGAGTTCCTTTGTTACTAAAATGAATCTGGTTTTCCTGTTTAATCAAAATGGTGATAAATGATGAAAAAATATCAAAATGTTATTATTTTGTAAATTTTATTTATTTAACGATGAAGACCCCACTGAGATCACAATCTCTTTTCCAAGGGGACCATGACATAAAACATAAGTTACAAAGACAATTGACTGAAACAAATATCAAAAATATCAACCAAATATCGATCAAATTCAAACATCAAATATCACCCCGGTCAGTGCGCTACCTCCATTTCCAAGTACTTTAAATTCCCAACAGCTGATAAAGATTCAGTATGAAAAAAAGGAATACATATTTTTCATGTTGAATATATTCTTATATTATTTGTTTAAATACTTACGTTTAGATTTTTAAAAAATATATGTTTTTAATTGCTAAGACTGGCAGTTGCTCAACCTGATGGAAATCCAGCTGTTTTACAGTGCAGCACATTGAGTGACAGCCAGGCACTATGTCTAATTGCTTCTGTCAGTCAAATCAATAATGTGACAACAACATGATGTAAAAGCAGAGGGGTTAAAAGCAGATGCAGCATTGGTCTTTTAACATTTCTCTCTTTATTGGGGATCTCACTTACGCTGAGGGACTTGACCGTCCATGTTAATGCATGCAATGCTTCCTGGTTAATGTGTTGTCTGAAAAAAGCCGGAGAGGAACGCACGCATCTAACTGCTTCCTTCAGTGCGCACAAATGGAACAGTAAAATGAAAAAATCTTTAATCACCTGAAAAAAGGCTTTAGTTCAGCATCTCATTGGAAAAGCAATACCAGTATTTCTTGTCTAATACCCTCGCATTGTGTAAAATGGCTGGTTCCTTTTCTTTCCCTGTGTCGTGCGCCTAGGACTGCCATTAAGATACCGGGAGGCCATGTCTCACAGCCTGGAAACAGGAAATGGAAAGCAAGCCCTTCGAGGGGACGTGAGAAGCCGCTCTGCAGTTCGCTGCTTTTATGCAGTAACTGTAACCCTTAACAGCGCTTGGGATTGCAGACCTGCTGATGAAACATGTTATTAGGGGAAGTGCTAATGGAACCTGTGCAGGAGGAGACCCCCCCCCCCCCCTCAAACTCAATGTATCCTTTTGTTCCTGCCCCCCCCCCACGCACACACACACACACACACACACATGATGCGCTCCTTTCTCCAGAGACTTTATTGTGGATGCTAAGGGAGGGCCTGAATGTTGCCCATGGAGATCTGTGCCGGTTGTGCGCTGAGCTGCCGGGAAGAAACCAATGCAATGAACAAACTGAAAAGAACCAGCCTGTCAGATAAATGCGCCTGCCTGCGGAGGAACACTAAACGAATGGGATATGAGAGGATAAAGCAAATAAAAATGAGATCTACACCTTTTCTAATCACGTGCTAAACACTGGGTCACAAAAATGCATAATCGCTACGTTAATACTGCAATTAATTTTATGTAGTCATGCTACACTTACAGGTATGGAAACGCTGTGCACTGTGTAAACAGTAAAACCACCTTGTTTATTTGTTTGCTGCCATGTTGAATTCAATTCAGTTTTAGTTCGTATAGCGCTTTTTACAGAGAACAGTCGCAAAGATGCTGCCCTTATGGAAATGTAATATACTGCAGTATATTTTAAATATATTGTGAAGATAATTTTGAAATATTTACAATATACTGCAGTATATTCTTTTTCCATAAGGGTGTACAGAGAAACAGAAGGAAAACTGGGCAAAAACCAGGCCTGAACCCCCCAAACAGCAAACGTGGTAAAAACTCCCCGGTGGGAAGAAAAAACACTCAAACGGTGGCAAGATAAAACTCCCCGATGGGAGGAAATCTCAGAGGGAACCTGGCTAGAGAATCTCCATCTGGCGAGCCCATCCTTCGCTGGCTAGCCCATCCTTCGCTGGCTAGCCCATCCTTCGCTGGCTAGCCCATCCTTCGCTGGCTAGCCCATCCTTCGCTGGCGAGCCCATCCTTCGCTGGCAAGCCCATCCTTCGCTGGCGAGCCCATCCTTCGCTGGCGAGCCCATCCTTCGCTGGCGATCCCATCCTTTGCTGGCCGGCCTGGTTTAAACTAAAGGTAGAATGGATGGTAACAAAATGTAATGAGGGATCTAACACAGTTAATAATCAAGTGTGTTGAACATCTTGCAGACTGAGATCGTAAACTAGCTGATAGCAGAAAGTCCAATGAAGAGATGTTTAATATGCAATTCAGAGGGGCGGGGTGGTACATCTGGGACTCCGGTTGTGTCAGGCGTGGGCATAAACCAGGAGAGGGACAGAGCTGGAGCAATCATTCCAAAGTCATGCTACACAGGAAAAAGCATACTCTCACACACGTACATGTGCACACACAGAGGCCTGAATCCACATTACAGTCTAAATGGAAATGAAGACGCAATACATCATTATTCTGTACTTGCAGAGTAATACCGAATACAATCAAGCTTGATTTTCTAAAATTTTCACTACAAAACCAAGATACACATTTTAATTCAAATTACTCACATCTATAGCATACAATATACAACAGAACCATGTGATGTTCAAAGGAATTTCTTTATATGAAGAAACAAAAAGCCAATATTTGTATTTACACAATCTGCAAAGCTTCATCTCAGCCTTTGATTAAGACGATATTGGCACTTTTATGTATCTGGGTACCTGACTCCCTTAATCAGGGTAATATTATCCACTAATTTGGCTGGTCTGTTACCCTTCAGGCTCATTAACACACTTTTGTCTAACAGTGTCTGTAGTGCTCTCGTACCACCACAGGAGGGAGTCTGAGAGCGGGCTGCTGTCACAGGACGGCTGTCCATCTGTGGCGAGACAGGGTCTAGGTGAAACACTGCGGGGGTAAAAGACAGGGTGAGACCGGGCCTTATGACGGCTAATTGACAGGAGGCATCCGCTTTGCGCTGGAGATGTGGCCGTCTTTTCCCTTGACTCGCAGCGGCCGCCGAGCTGCTGTGTCATCGCGCGACATCGTCGGCGACAGCGCGTTGCCCGCATTCCACAACTCAGGGCCCAGAATGAGGAGCTCAGCTGAAGAGCAGCTCTGTCAGAGTGACGGTGCTCTCTTAATAAGACCCCGGGAAGGACGCCTTACATTGAGGAACAGCTGCTGCTTGTCATCGGCAGGCTGCCGGTGAGATACGAGCCCGCGACGTTTTCATTCGCGCTCTCCTGAGACACTTTTTTTTATTTTCATCTGTTTTTTGTTTTTTTTATCTTCAGACAATTTCAGACTTCCTTGGAGTTAAGGGCGAGATTAATCAGTCCTCCATCTGAGAAACGGCTGTTTTCGGAAAAGTGGGGAAATGTTTTGTATCTTCCGGTTTTGCCATTTGTAGCCCACTGCTGGCCTGGGAAAACGGGGCATAAATAAATACGACAAGGAAGTGGAAAGACAGCCGTAAAAATCCACTTGATCTGTGCATCAGGAGCTGGAAAATCTCAACTTACATTCTCATTACAGGATGACTGAGCCTCTTTATAGACGGCTCTTCTTCTCCTCCTTTTGAATAGTCATGAAGCGGCCCACTTCAGTGGCCCGTTTCCTACACTGTGGCTGTTTTCAACAGCCGTCTACACAAGGATTTACATAACCCTGGCATTTAACTGTACACACACACACACACACTGACATGTATAGCTGATAAACTAAACAAATTTTACCGAGCTTGACAGTGAGCTATAGTGAGAATGAAAACCCTGTGCAATCAAAATTGGCAGAATTGGTAGCACCACTGAGAAGATAACTCAGTTCTGTCGACTCACAAATCATGCCATTATGTAAGTTTATGCATGTTTAATTGTTCAGGTAATTAAACACAGAAATATGTTTTGGTTAATGATTATCTGTGTCATTAATCGTTCACAGTCTAGTGTTCACATTTCAAGTTTCTGCTGCAGTGTTTTTTTACTGCTTTGGAGTGACTTAGAAAGTGAAGAGGAAAAAAAACCCTCTCTTGTGTCCTGTTAGCATCCTAAGGATTATCGTACTTAGCAGGAGGGGACACAATTACTCAGTTCTGTGAATCTTCTTTATCCATTAATCTGAATATAGGCCACCAATGGATGGCTCATCATTGGCCAGTGCTGAACAGATAATATTTATCTTATAGCGGTGATCTAGACTGATCCGCGTTGGAGCCAGACGTATGTTTGAATCTAAATGCAAATTAAGAGATTGGAACTTTGAAAGATAATAAAAGGATAGCAGGGACATTCAGATACGGCGGCCAATGGAGCATCATCCATATCATCCATATACCTCAACGTACAGGTATTTACAGGAGCAGCAGACCTGTTATATACAGTGAGCACCATAATTCATTGGACAGTGACACATGTTTTGTTATTTTGGTTCTGTACTCTAGCACTTTTGAGTTTGAAAACAAACTTGTATGTTTTTTTTTTGTGTGTAATTAAAATTATTTATAAAAGTACTATTTTCTTCAATGTTATTAGCAAGCTACCAGAAAAGACTAGCAAAATGTCAGCAGGTCGGTAGATATATATTACCAGGAATGCTTGCTTCTGTGGAAATTTGGACCAATGAGTGTTTTCTGACGCATTAACGCCGTTTCTGGCGCAAGAATTACCTACCGGATCTACGTTCCAAATAAAATACGAAAAAGACAGGAAAGGGCCATTTCATGGTTATTGTTTGTGTTGACAGAATCTGTTTCGTTCGCGTTTGTATACGTGCTCGAAGTGTCATTTTGAGACCGTTTCAGCTGCCCTATAGATGTGAATGGAGAGCGACAAATGGATTATCACCCCAGGGGAGCACAGAGCAACTAACAAACATATTTCGTCACCATTTGGACTCATATCATGGCCAGGTAACTACACAACCCAAAGTTCTACCAAAGTTCAGTTGTGCTTTAATAGTTAATAGTTGTGCTCTCATCACCTATGCAAATTCAATAGATAAATACTCAAATCCACCTGCACCGTAGCTGAAATAGCTTAGTTCAGATCATTTTGAATGGTCTTATGCCCTTTACACTGGATTAGTAGGCTCAGGGCCGTGCAGAGGGGCAGGTGCTCAAATTGAAAAAAGGACACATCAAATTTTTTGAAAAACAGCACTGAAATGCTTATTTCTAGTGCCTTTTGAGAAGAGTATTTATGAATATGCTGTTAAAAAAATTATAAACAAAAGCACTCCAAACAAGCTAACAATACTGCAAAACAAACCAATCTTTGAAAAAAATATTTAATTTGTGCTCTTGCAAAATTTCCCTCCCTCCCTTTCTTTTCTTATGTAGCTGAATGGATCACATGCTGTATTATTAGATATTATTGTGGTGATTGAGGGTAGGGCATATACCTGTTAGTTTGCACTAATTAGCCAAACAATCCACAGGTGTGAGTGGAGGGGTGAATGGGCGTCCGGGAGTGGTTTTAACCTTTTGTCTGAGTCTCATGGAGCTGTTGCTGCTGGGGCTTGGGTGAGTTGGATTTTTCCTGTCCTATGGTGGGTAAAGATCCATTTTTTAAATGTGAATTGTCCTTGACAAAAACTCAATCCAATGTATCCGTAGGTCTTGAGGAATCCTCCTAGACGCGAATTGTTCCAAGTATACATTATAAAACGGGCTTTTTGTGTGCAGCATGACATTCCACATAGTTGCCGGTAATTTGCATTTTTTAGGCTAATGTGTGTTTTTCCTCAAAGGTTAAACTCATTGTCTGGTTGCAGAATCTATGGAGTGAACCAGTGCAGGCTTGTGTTCAATGAACACCGGTTGCTAAGTGTCGGTACCAGCCACCGTTTCCTAGAGGGAATTTATACTAAAAACTGTTTTATCTTTGTGTCTAAGTGTTTTGGTTTGCTATCACTGTGAGCACCGCCAGACACCAGCGTGCTGATTGCCAGTGCTGGGCCGGTGCAGTATATCCCTGCATATTAATTGTAAACGCGAACTCTGCTTGTGTAAAAGTGACTGCCCAAATTGTTTCGCAGTCTTATCCAAGCCTAGGGTTATTTCCAGCGTTATTTCCAGCGCTTTGCCTGCTTCTCTGTTGCGAGGTGTTGGTGAGAGGGAATTTTCCCACGAGGTGTGGTACAGATGAATGTTTTTTGCACTTGTATACATTTAATTGCCGTGGTTGTGGAACTTGCATGCTGTGTGTTGTCTTGGCGGTGGTTTGCTGGGCATGTTTCCCTGTCCTCTTTTTCCACGTCACTGTCCCCTCTGCAGGCACCCGTGGTTGAGGCGGGTGAGTGGTGGGGAGGTACTTGGGTCCTCACGGCACGGGGCGGTGTTGTAGCTGTTAAAGTTTTAAATAGTTGTGTGAAATTCGCATTGTGAGCTCATTGTAATAAATCAATATTTTTATATCTTTCTATATCCATGCCTGATTTGGTTTATTGAAACTGTCTTATTTAAACTAAGTGCCCCTACTCTACCTGTTGTGTAGCCTACTTTACCTAATTAAGTAGGTGGCATAGTCAAGTGAACCCAGTTCAAGTGGTTGACAGTTAGGTCACCACATTATGTTTCTATTTAAATACTTCAGCAACAAACATATATTTACATGTGTATTGCGATGGACTCATTTCACTGACTCTCTATCACAATTACTCCTACGTCAGCCTACCTGCTGTGGCTCAGTTGAGCAGCAGAAGCTTGCCTCATTTCCTTCTCCAGCATCATGTTGAATCTAATGTTAATAATGAGGTCAAATATAAGAATTATTCACCTCATTTCATCAGGAGGAAAATAGTTTGTCATCATATCACAATGAACTGAATGTCTACCTAAACTGTGTCAAAGGCTACCATGAGCATTTAACGTTAAAGATCTGACTTACCGAGCCTACTCACTGGATAAAATTTATAGGAGGTTTCGGTCTCCCATCTGCCTTCACTCGCAATCTTTCTTCAGTTTAAGGATTGAAAAGAATCCTGCAGAATACGATCCAGGATGTTTACATTCACAGGTTAAATTCTTTCAAATGCAGCCAAATGAAATGACAAAAGCTGTTACAAAAAGTGAGCTAATTTAGTCTAACGTTGGGTAACGTTAGTTAAATCACGAACGTTAGCAATTAGCCAGCTATTAACACTACAACACCGATATAATTACAATACAAATCACCACCGACAACGCTACGAACCATAAAAATAAATCTGTCGCTTCTTTTCCTTTCTAATACAAAGACACAGTAATGCTGTACTTGAAATTGGTGCCGGTGAAGATGATCATAATATCTTGTTGGACTGCTGAACTAGCCTACTTTGGTGAGGCAGTGCTTCACGGGTGGGCTCAAAATCAATTTCCAATGGTGAAGCAGTCAAACTGCCTCACTGAAGTTCCTTTTAAAAATCTAAGGGTGGTGCGGTTTTTCACGATACAAAGCATTTTGAATCTCTGAACTTTTAGCTTCACAAGGGAAATAGTAGCCTAGGTGATAATTCAACATTAAAGAAAGATGTGTTGTATGTGCTATGCATGTTTTCTTTTTTTGTTTATTGCTTCACCTATTGTCTTAGAGAAACCTTTGATATTTATATATAGTGGCACAGTGCTGGGGATGGTCACTGTACCGTGTGGTGAACAGACAGGAAATGGTACAAAGGGGTAGTTAATGTTGCTTTTTATTAAGCAAAACCTCACGAAAACCAAAAAGGAAACGCAGGGCCAAAACGCCCAGCAACAGCTTTCAAACAAGTCCAAAACCAAAACTCAAGTTCAAAAAGTCTCCCTTGGTCTGGGGAACCCGGCCCTTTTTAAATGCGAATAATAAGGCCCAATGCTATGCACCTGGCCTAATCGAGATGAGACACAGCTGGTTCCCCTGCCTGAGTGCAATGGCGGTGCCGTCCAGCAGAGGGCGACACCCCAACTCCCACTATAGCACCACTATATATATATATATATATATATATATATATATATATACATATACATACATACACGTATAAGGATACAATGACAATGTCAGCTTTAATTTGGGGGTATTTTCATCCACAGCGGATGAACCGTTTAGAAATTATAGAACCTTTTGTACATAGTCCCCCCCCCCCATTTTCGGGCATTAAAAAATATTGCACAGTTTAACATAATGTACAATAAAGTAATAATTAATTAATTGGACGCATATCCTTTGCATGCCATGACTTTCTGATGTCTGTGACCCAACAATATCAAAAGACTCGACATCTTATTTTCTGGTACTCCTACAAGCAGGTAGGGAGTTGGGGTGCCGCCCTTTGCTGGACGGCACCCCCATGACACACAGGCAGAGGAACCAGCTGTGGCTCATTAAAATTAGTGCAGCTGGGCGCCATCAGGTTGATTAGCCTGCCTTTAAAAAGGGCCTGGTTCCCAGGCCAGGGGAGATACTTTTGATTTGTGCTTCGAGGCAAGAACAGGGTTTTGGTTTTGGTTTTGGTTTTGGTTTTGGTTTTGGTTTTGGTTTTGGTTTTGGTTTTTGTGCTGCCCTCTTTGTTTCATTGTCATTTGTGTTGTTTTCTGTCTGTTCACCACGCGGTACAGTGACCATTCCCAGTGCTGTGCCACAATATATATACATACACAAAGTAATACATAAGTGTTCGAATGAGCATCTGTAATTTCTCTAGTGTTGTCCTTAAAAGCTTGTCAGAATCTTTGCCTGCTCATGCATTGACGTAGCTCCCCAAAGACTCCCTTTTATTATCGAATTGCGCAGAACAAGCAGGCACACAATTTTGGGGATTGATTTTTTTTCTTCATCTATATTGCTACCTGGCATCTCCAGGTCTGTGAGTGAAGGCCTGCATCCTTTTGCACTGTCTGCTTGCTCACTACGGCCTGAATATAAATTTATTTTGTGTGACAGAATGCGAAAACTTGCCATAACACTGGCTTTGCTTTACGATGAGGTGCGAAACCTCATCAATTAAGTTGATAATGGAGTAAAAGTGTGATGCAGCAGCTTTTTATTGCTCATCATTTATTGAATGACTGAACTTTTGATCTACTGTATAAAACAGTAAAACAAGGATTGCTGGAGAAAGACGCCTGTCTTGTCTGCCCTTACCTAGTCTTGAAAAGGAAGTTGCACTTTGTGAAATTAGTTTCCTACAATATAACTGTTCTACAAAGTTTTAGAATGTGTTATATTATAGGTCATTGGTTGTGTTTACTTGCATCAATGCGTCCAATTGGAGCCCCACCTACAAAAGATCTAAAACCGTCAGAAACAAAGGACAATTGCTTTTTTAGCAGAATGCATGATGTGCAGACTTATCTCACATCATTGTCACCACTACCTATTGGACTCATGCACTCTGTTAGAGTTGAATTGACATTGGACATTTTGCTGTGTACGACAAGTGAGGCTAGTCTTTACAGTGCCACCGTCCCCTCTTCCGTCCTTCGACGGTGGCCAACGCTATCTCCTCCACCTGGACGTGAGGTCCTCCACCTCCACCTGCCCACCTACCGCAGGGCAGTCCCTCTCAATCACAGGAGCAACAACAATATGTGAGCCATTGAAAAGGGAGAGTGGGAAATTACAGTGCTTTGATTCATGATGAAGAACATTGGCTCTCATGACTTGAAAGGTAAGCATTTTTTTCATCTTCCCCCAAGACGTAGGCAAGAGTCTTCCTTGATGCTCTTTCATTAAATATTAAATATACATGCATATTTTACAAGGCCTGGAGACTAGAAGGAAGTCAAATTATAAACAGTGCTGGGGATTTTCACTTCAATTGCCCAGAGTTAATCTCTCTCTTCTGCATGACCTCTGTAATAGCTTAAATCATCAATTGTAAATATGAGTCATGGGCATTTCCTGTAGTAGTGAACGAGAGAAAGACATGATGATGTAACTCCAGATATTTGTCTCCTTTTCATTGGTGGGAGTGATGAAATATCTGTTGAAACACCCATATGTTAATGATGTTTAACCACTGAAAACTAGAAGTAAGCCTGGCATTAAGAACCATACAGCACGTTTGAATGTATGACAGCTTTGGCACTTCACTGTTGAGAAGAAGGTGTACTGCTTTCCTGCCCATGTCTTTTTTATTCATGAATCACTTGAAAGATTTAAAATAGTGAAAAATAGCCTCTGAATTATAAGTGCATTGTCACAGTTGTCCTTTTTTAAAAACAAAAAACAAGTAACAAAAAAGAAAGTTGTCCTTAGTATGGGTGACCATAAAATCAAAAGGGACATCATTTACATTTTTTAACTATAACTTTGATGCCAATGTACAGTATGCTCATGGTCTACGAGCGCTGAATATTGACCCATCATATCTGGAAACAATCATCAGATGAAATTTTGATGATTTAATAATGTTGTGAAGGGAATGCTGACCAAATTCTAACATTCATCTTTATGTTTCTTTTCCTCCATGGATATGAAGAGCACTTGGATGTCTGCACAACGTGAGAATTCAAACACACAGGGAGACGTGTGCCGTTACGTGACTGGGGTACAGAAGGGGTGGTGAGTTGCAGCACTTTGTCATGCCGGTCTGTAGTTTATGGGCCTGAAAGTTAGTTATGGGAGCACTGTATGCCACATCTCTGGTTTTTAATGATGTCCCTGCCCTGTTACACTTAAGCCTGTGTCTGCTGAATTAAACAGATGGACAGTGACAGTAAGTACCATACTGAAGATCCAATGTAATCATTAGCTCTCTTCCGACAGTAGTTTATGCACAGGTGTTTGAAGGAGGTGCAAGGCTTCCCTTTACATCTCTGTTGGGGCTCTGTGCCGTGATGTCATCACCCCAATCAGCCTGTTTCCCAGCCTCCTGGGATGAAGGCCTTGGTGTCTTTGCTCTAATGGAGACCAAGACATGTGGTGGGGTGGCCTATGAGGAGTGTCTATTGCAAATCACACAGGCCAAACATGTCTCAGGTGGCACCTGGATACAGGAAGCCTTGACAGCTGTTTGTGTTCCCATTCACATCCACAACGACGGGTTGAGCTGGCATTCAGGATAAGTTGGCTAAATGAAGCCCTAAAGGACCATAGGCCTGAAGCAAACTGCATCCAAAAGAACAAAACAGTATAAAACAGGCTCATTGCTCTTTGTTTATGTCACACACTGCAAACAAAGTTCAAAGCTGTGTTTTTGTAGTGAATGGGAAATCGGTTGTAACATTTGATAAACAAAAGGCGGACAAGGACCATAGGAAAATTTAATAACAATTTAAAAGTATTAAGTATTAACCCCTTCGCGCAGATGCCAAATTTGGTCAATTCATATATGACTCACTTAGTTGCTCAGGTAGGCACTTCATTCAATCTTCAATTAATGTTTTTATTCATACATTAGTTCAAGTATTAGTAAATGCTTATTTGTGTACCAGTACTGTAAAGTGTTTTATTTATTTATTTTTTTCCCATCAAAGCAAGGGGAACTGGATGTACACTGGCATTAGCTGGATTTTACCGCTGACCACAATTGCTAAGCTGGCTACCTGTAAGCCACTTTAATGCAAATTTCATTCATTGGTTAAATGTGCGTTTTATTTAGTGTGTTTAATTATATTTAACAACATATTTCAATTTTGATCAATTTAGAAAACATTGCAAGCATTCATTACATTATGGGTCTAATTAAACAGCTTCATAGCCTACAATTAATTAGTAGGCATAATCTAAAGTGTTTGCTTTTTACAATTGCAATTTCAAAGTCTACATTTAGTCTTGTGAATTTAACAGGAAATAAAAATAAATTCATTTTCTAATTAACATTCAAAAGCTACATTTAGTGGCATTCTGAATTTACGAATGTGTAGGCTACACGTGGTTCTGAGCAGGTGTAAAATTTGTTCGTACGTATGAACAAATCTCAGATAAGTAAACTTTGATGAATATCAAACAAATTTACGCACAAATTTGTTCTGCTCACGTTTCATGAATGAAGTTGAATGAGAGCTCTGATCTGCGACTGTGGCAATGTAGCCTAATAAACAACAGCGGCACAGTAGGCTACACATCTCACCGATGGGTAGACATTACTGGATGGTGTTCCACTATAAGCATTTTCACAAGCTGGGAGACTGAGGTGTGTTGAGCGATCTCAGCTCTAAAACATGTCCCGTATGACAGCAGTTGAGCAGGGAAAGTTGTTGATATATCTCTACTGTAGTAGTCAGACAAATGTTCTTTCCACGGATGAGTCAGGGGTTAGTGACTGGTTTTAAAAAAGCTTTATAAGGGATTCTGATTCACTTTGTTGCACCTCTTTGCTATCGAGGAGATAGCTACCACACTGCGAAAACTAGATAACACTAGTTAAATTTCACCGCAGAAAGCTATAGGCCTACATCATTCTGTATCATCACATAATAAAAAAAAAGACACGACATTGGACAACAACATGCATATTTCCCAGCAATATTTGCATTTTCAGAGAAGACAATACTACTGCCAAAGAAAAAAAAAGTACCACAGATAATTTAAGTAAGTGTTTACAATACATTCTCTGCATAAGTTTGATATTAAGGGTATATAATAGCCTACGCCAGTCAAAGAACTGTTCTGAGAGAATCACCATACACTGTGTTTATACCCTTAAATTCTGCAAAATTCAAAGTGACTTATGACCAAAGAGATATCAGTTCACATCACAAACCAATCAAGTGAGATTGACCTTGCTAGTTCACCAGCTAGAAATTTCACAGCGACCTGTTTCACCAGCGCTATTTCACACAACGTAAAAGAAAAGGGAATTGGATAAAGCTTGCTTGAAAACTGGAGTAAACATAGTTGCTCATTTTAGAAGGTGGCAGATGTCCAGGAGCAAATTGGTTTAAAGGCAGACGTGGAGCTCCCATATTCTACTGGACAGGTAGGTCAAAAGTTTCAACACAAATTTACCTGGACTTTCTGCTTGCCAGCCAGTCAACCGTAATTACCCTGTCATAAAATTTCTTCTTACCGTGAAAATCGACAACTTGGGTCAGATGTTAAGGTAAATCTATCACCATGATGGCACTTTCACCACAAGTCAGCAATTATATCGGGAAATGTCCTCTTTCAAAACAAAAAAAATAAATAAAAGAAAAAGGCTATGCTGTTACTGCATACCAGTTTTTGCCAAACCTGCATCATAGCCATCATAGCGCAGAGCTTTCAAAACCATAACAGCGCGGAAACCCTTTAAAAAAAATAAATAAATAAAAACCGTAGGCTACACGTAGTCTAGCCCAGGTGTATGCAGGTTTTTGTTCCCACCAATTTCCCCAGCTAAATCAGCTAATTGGCTATTTACACCAACACTGGTAGATTAGATCACATTAAAATGTTTCATATAGGGACACAAGAAGTCTTCAGCTGTCATTCATGCGCTTAATAAGAATTGTAGCTAAAATGTCAGATGGCGTAAATATTAGGGATAATTAGGTAATTAAGGCCAGAAGTTGGCATGAAAACCAGAAACAGATACGGCCCTCATTGCCCACCTCTGGTCTAGCCTATGGCTATGATAACTGTCTGGACTAAACAGGCCACTTTTTAGTTCATAAACCTCAAAAGTAATGGGACAAAAGGTCAGATTCGAACATACAATGTCGCAGGTAGCAAAGATCACAAAGCAGGCTACCGACTCACTGAGCCACAGAGACACACTGCAGAAAGGCTTATTTTGGCGTGTATTAAAATAAATATATAAATAAACAATAATAAAAAAATACTTTGAAGTTTATACTTTGAGAAAAAAGAGCGTACTAAAAATAGTGAACTAGTCGGCTTAGTCTAGTGTAAGCCCCTTAGGCTCACTGGATATCTTTAGCTTGCTTTTGAGTTTTATGAACTAAAAAGTGACCTGTTTAGTCCAGACAGTTATCATAGCCGTGGGCTAGACTATGTGTAGCCTACGGTTTTTATTTATTTATTTTATTTAAAGGGTTTCCGTGCTGTTATGGTTTTGAAAGCTCCGTGCTATGATGGCTATGATGCAGCTTTGGCAAAAACTGGCAAGCAGTAACAGCATAGCCTTTTTCTTTTATTAATTTTTTTTGTATTCAAAGAGGACATTTACCGATATAATTGCTGACTTGTGGCGAAAGTGCCACCGTGTTGATAGATGTACCTTAACATCTGTCCCAAGTCGTCGATTTTCACAGTAAGAAGAAAGTTTATGACACCGTTACTTGGCTATTTAAGTTATCATGCATACCAGCTGTAACCAGATAATGCCTGGTTCAGACTAACGCTACACAAACTCAGTGTTATGCAACAACTCTGCAAAACAACAGAAAATATTCAGTTGTTTTACCTGGACTTAATGATCACATTTTTACTGTAATGTTAGCTACACCAGTCTGTAATCTGCAGTCGTATCAAGAAGACTTGCACATTCACAATGAGCTGTGTGGAAGCAGTGGGGTGGGGGGGGTGTCTCTTTCTCTGTGGGCAGGGCCAAGGGATGTTATGACTTTGAAATGCTTTGACTACAAATGCGACGGTTGGGAAAAAAGTTGCATACTTCAGCTTTAAGTTCTTAGCATTTTGTGGCAGACGCAGGGGAGTGCTGCTGGATGAGCGATATCTTCCTGCTCGTTGGCTCCACTGGACTGGAGCCACTGCCGGTTGCTCAGCAGCACAACTGAAGTAAATCGGCTCGTTCTAGGGAACATAAAAGCTACACCTTAGCACACTTTTGGGGGAAGTACCAGCCCGGGAAACCTTGAGAGAAGGTTTGAACCAATCTTCCCAGTGATGAGTGTCATGTTGTTTGAAATACGTAGACCAACATGACTACAGATCTGGGCAGCAGTTAGATATAAAAAACAAAGTACTGGAAATCCCTGATAGTGTAGTGCAGTTTGGCATTCTACTTTGCTCTTACCCTATTCACTTTGGCCCACTAGCCAACTTTCACCTAGTTTCTGCTACTCTCATTTAAGTGTCAATATCTCAAAAACTATTCATTGCACATCCATGGTTTAAAGCACAACTGAACTTTGGTAGAACTTTGGGTTGTGTATTTACCATGGTATGAGTCCAAATGGTGGCATAATATGTGTGTTAGTTGTTCTGTGCTCCCCTGGGGTGATAATCCAGAATAGGGTATTTGTTGCTCTCCATTCACTTCAGCAGCTGAAACGGTCTCAAAATTACACTTCTAGCACATATACGAACGTGAACAAAGCAGATTGTCAATACAAACAATAACCAGTCCTAACTACACAAACCAAAGTTTTACCCAAGTTCACTTGTGCTTTAAAGCTCAAATTGAAGAAGTGGCATGCAGCCTACCATTCAGAAATTTGCAAATAATACATTTATGTCAGAATCGTCGTCACATAGCTACAGTAGGCTATATAGCCTACATAATAACTACACATAAAAATACGTAGCCTAATGTTTTTGGGGGGGGTTTTCTTAAAACTAATTGGTCATTTCACAGAAATATGAATCCTATAATTGGGGACGTCGACGACTACCACTAGGGGGTCAGGATAAATAGGGATAAAGAAGTATTTGTTTGAAACCTTTTTGAACTTAGAAACGCATCATAGCCTACTTGCTCAGCTAATGTTAACCTTACTCCCAGACTTATGGTGACATTTTTCATCAATATAGCTCAGTTATATGATTGCAAATAGCTAATGTTAACAACGAAAGTATGGTTTATCACCTAAAAAGCAATACTAACGTATATGCCAAGTTGTTTTCGGTAAGTTACAATGCAATGAAAATTATTCTGTTAGCCAAGTTAAATAGCTAACATTAGCTATATCGGTTGCAGGCAATATCTAGACAGATATAGCTAGCGAGTGTTGCCAAGTCTGCTTATAAAAAAAACTTTGGGCTTGTTTTTTCTGAAGTCGCTTGCAATTTTTGAGAGTTGCGGGGTTGCGGTTTTTTGGGCTGGTTTTGAAAAGTGGCATGAGCCATTACCGTTTCGTCAGTCGATGTGGAAGCTTCGCTGGATCTTACTGGTCGGAATAATTACGTTATTTTTGGTATTTTAGCTTGAACTTGTTCTGATAATGTTTTTACTCGTCATCTTGAGAAATAGGCTACTCACTCATTATTTGGGCACCATTACGAGACTTCACTCATCAACCAGCGATTCAGCAGTGACCAGAGTGATATTTTTGGTAGCTTTATTCAGCTCTGCAATTGTTTTAGGCTAACGTTAGTTGACTTTTGAGCACCGCTCAGATATTTTCTCTGAATTTTAGGCCTAGCTAGTTAGCAAAAGCAAGTAACCTTTGTCGCTGTGTTTTGAATGTTATTCCCACCCCCCACTCATAATTGGTCAGCCCCAGAAGGGTAGGTTCTACTTGGGTTAAACCAGACGTGATTTGACGGTGCCATGATACGGGTGGGGGTCTATTCACCTTGTAGCCGATAGGGCCCCCTGCTTGTTTATGAACGCTACAGTCAAATCTCGCCTTGTTCAGTCAAATTCGAATAAAAAATAAATAAATAAATAAATCAGACTAGGGTGGTATTTAACAAAGTTTTGAAACTAGTGGCTATAGTGATGTAACTTTAACGTTATTTGTTTGCAGCTAGCCATTGCCCGGAAGAATAAAATCTAGCTAACCTTAGCATGCAATTCTAGTCTTCATGAAGTAAAGCTAGCTATCTATGATGATACTAACATTAGACCCCAGAGAAGCCTCAATCTATCAAAACATGCTGGGTAAAGCATTGAGTAAACATTAAAGTAATCCCTACTATTATTTCAAAGATGTGAAACCTGTAGCTAATGGTGTCATGATCCTTTGTTTTAAAAGCCACAGTCCGTGAATTGTTTTCCTTGTTGGACGGAACCAGGAGGATAGAGCTATCAAAGTACATCAATGTAACCTTTCTCATTTATTGAGATATAAAATTAAGTACTTGCTATATAAACGTAAACACTATGAATATATGCAGTGGTTGAGATCGAACTTGTTGCCAAAATACACGCATCTGTTGCGTCATTTTTGTTTACAACCTTTGAAGGGGTCTATACCAAGGGGCCAAGACTGGGCTTTCGTTTTGAAGCTCACTTCCTGGTTGGGCTGGGAGCGGCAATTGTGTCGTTGCTCACTAGCGCCACTGCGATTGGCTCCAGTATAGGTCTTTCACCATGTAAGTCAATGGCAGCAATGTGGTCAAAATACTCAGTCAATAAATTTTTCCCACAAAAAAATGTAATTGCAATAGGTGCCTTTCCTTCATCTAATGCCTCTGCATGTGCTGATTTTTTTTATATTGTGTTGTTTGGACAGAGTATTAACATTTATTCAGGACCAATCAGAGGGACAGGTTGAGTCCTCTTCGGCTCCACGGAGCAGACGCAGTTTGTACAAACGGGCGGTGAAAAAGACATCCAGAGCTTCAATTCAGTTTTTACGAGGCCGTGGAAAGGCAATGGGTGACGTCACAGTGGCTTTGTCCATATTTTTATACAGTCTATGGTCTATACGTAATACCTGTGAATTTGGGTTTGGATATGCCCCCTACTGTATAAAATGCTCAGGGCTTGTGAGCAAAGTAGGCTACTTTGAGTGAATTGACGTGTCACATTTCAAGACGTGCTTATATGGTATTTAACATGTGTGGTTCTTGTAGAAATGTTAGTGCTATTGTCTGACAGGTGTTATAATAGCAGTAGAAATGTTAGTGCTATTGTCTGACAGGTGTTATAATAGCAGTAGAAATGTTAGTGCTATTGTCTGACAGGTCTTATAATAGCAGTAGAAATGTTAGTGCTATTGTCTGACAGGTGTTATAATAGCAGTAGAAATGTTAGTGCTATTGTCTGACAGGTGTTATAATAGCAGTAGAAATGTTAGTGCTATTGTCTGACAGGTCTTATAATAGCAGTAGAAATGTTAGTGCTATTGTCTGACAGGTGTTATAATAGCAGTAGAAATGTTAGTGCTATTGTCTGACAGGTGTTATAATAGCAGTAGAAATGTTAGTGCTATTGTCTGACAGGTGTTATAATAGCAGTAGAAATGTTAGTGCTATTGTCTGACAGGTGTTATAATAGCAGTAGAAATGTTAGTGCTACTGTCTGACAGGTCTTATAATAGCAGTAGAAATGTTAGTGCTATTGTCTGACAGGTGTTATAATAGCAGTAGAAATGTTAGTGCTATTGTCTGACAGGTGTTATAATAGCAGTAGAAATGTTAGTGCTATTGTCTGACAGGTGTTATAATAGCAGTAGAAATGTTAGTGCTATTGTCTGACAGGTCTTATAATAGCAGTAGAAATGTTAGTGCTATTGTCTGACAGGTGTTATAATAGCAGTAGAAATGTTAGTGCTATTGTCTGACAGGTGTTATAATAGCAGTAGAAATGTTAGTGCTATTGTCTGACAGGTGTTATAATAGCAGTAGAAATGTTAGTGCTATTGTCTGACAGGTGTTATAATAGCAGTAGAAATGTTAGTGCTATTGTCTGACAGGTGTTATAATAGCAGTAGAAATGTTAGTGCTATTGTCTGACAGGTGTTATAATAGCAGTAGAAATGTTAGTGCTATTGTCTGACAGGTGTTATAATAGCAGTAGAAATGTTAGTGCTATTGTCTGACAGGTGTTATAATAGCAGTAGAAATGTTAGTGCTATTGTCTGACAGGTGTTATAATAGCAGTAGAAATGTTAGTGCTATTGTCTGACAGGTGTTATAATAGCAGTGGTGATGAAAGAACCGCCTGGGAGTGTTAGTTGTGACTCACTGAGTGTTTGCTCACTCTGCTGTAGAGCATCTCACTTTTAAACTGGAGTGTCGTTTATTGACACAATTCTCATGAATAAAGAGCTCTTGTGCCTCCTGACGGATATTAAATAGACACCGGTCCCCCTTTTCCATACCCATTATCATTTCACCTATTCTCCATGAATAATTCATCAGTACCAATCCCTTTGAGCTGAAGTGAGTGTGTAGTCATCCAGCGAGACTTGGGAGATGGTTGTATCTGTGCTAAATAAATTAAGACAGTCGGCTCATCAATTATTCCAAATTAGTTGAGCTTTCATTTAACATGGGTCCGCTTAAGGTGGGAAAGAATGGTATGCAAATGTATTTTCCCCCACCATCTCTGCACTCCCTTTTTTCTAAAGTGTGAGCAAGCTTGAAGAATCTCAGCCCTGCCCAAGCTAGGGCTGAATATTCATTGTCTACATTTGCATAGCCCGCAGATGGCTAAACAGATGCTCGTTAAAGGAAGTGTCAGTTTTTTAGAGAATTTGCTTTCATGACAAAACAAATAAAGTGATATCAGAAGTGTAGGGGCTCCATTCTGGGGGTTCCGGAAAGGTTCTTGGCAGCAGTGGGAAAGTGTGTGGATTGGGTGGGAGAGGGTTTTTAGCCAATGTGAGTGGAAAGGCATTTTAACCATATAGGGAGCCATTTGGGGACGCTGTAGCACTGTTAACCACCCTGCAGGATCTGAATGTGACCAAGAATTCAATAGCAAAAATAATGAGGTACTTAGTGAGTGTCACATACATGAGAGAGAGAGAGAGAGAGAGAGAGAAAGTGTGAGAACAAGAAACTGAGAGGGAGAAAGGTAGGGAGAGAGCAAGAGAGAGTGAGCAAGAAAGAGAGAGCAAGACAGGGAGGTAGGGAGAAAGAGAAAGAGAGGGAGAGAGAGGCCTGATTCTGTATTCTTGCCCTGGTGAGTGGAGAGTGTAGACAAACCTGTCTGTGCATGTGATGGATGTGATTTAAAATTTAAAAAAAACATTCACCAAAAATATCTGTGAACACTGGTTTTGGCTTTGCCAATGTTTCACAATTTATTATTAATAATAATAATAATAATAATAATAATAATAATAATAATATTATTATCATTATTAAGTGAAACGTTACTCCTTGAAGGACGGTTTAAACATGACCCTTCTATGACCTCATCTCTCACGTTGTCAGCTTCCCTGGGTGCTGCCCAACGCTCTCGCTGTCTCCTTAAAAGCGTCCAGAGCAACAGTGATTTCTAATCCTGGTCGAGGAGCATTTCTGCCAAGCTATTGTCATCCGGGGACGGAGGTCAAATTGGTTTTTAAAATTGAGATAATTATTAATTCATTCTGGTGGTTCATTGTTCGTGGAAATATCACCGCTGGAACAGATGCCCGCAGGACTGAAATTTGGCGCCTTAGCCACACAGCTACACAGTTGATGCACACAGCCTAGTCCTGCTTTGGTAGTCCAGCCCAGTGAACACTGTGATAATGAAAGAAAGCATAGCAGCCACACATCTGCAGTCAACACTGTGCTATCCATAGGTTACCAACGCTATCACACCAGGTGGCAGGTCCTTCTGCATGCAACACAAAACCATAGAGCCAGACTTATTTAGTAGTTACATTTTACAGCTTTAATTAAACACCCAAATCTGTTTAACCCCTCCAGTTTTAACGCGAAGTAATTTAATTAGACTCAGCTTGTGTGGAGGAGCTATACGTTCATTCGTGCTTTGCTGCAGATGTGCAAGCAAAATGTCCCCCCCCCCCCTCCCCCCAACCTGCTCCGCACCAACCTCTCCTGAAACATGAAAATCAGAAGGTAATTCACACTAGTATTTACGCGGGTGTGGGTTGGAACATACAATGGAACGTACCACAGTAACCACACTGGTTTGCTTTACAGTTTTGTTAATGTCTCACCCCATCTCTCTCTCTCTCTTTTTCTCACTCCCCCCCCCCCCCCCTCTCTCTCTCCTACCTACACCACGTTGAAGTTTACAGAACAGCTCTTGGAATATGAACACTAGAAAGAAGCAGTCTTTAGCACACACTGACCCACTGAGCCTCCTATGACAAGTGGTTCTCCTTTAAATATGCAGGCTCAATAAAAGCATCAGACATCTAATTAATCACTGTGACACCAGGAACTAACGAGACCTAGGTGCCACTGAAGCTCGGCACAGGGGTGACAAATACTGATTGCTTTTCTTCATTTTCTATTTAAAGTTCCAATATAGTTGAGCATTAAAAATGCATTAAAAATTTAATATCAAGTATGAGATCCATTCCGATTACACGTGCACTTGTATAAACTCTGGTGGGATTTCACTGCGATTCAGCTGGAGGCAGTATGACAGTGTTCTTGTGTTTCTTCCTTTTTTTTTTATAAGGCATGTAGATTAAGTAAGAAATGGAGAGCAATTAAATGATTCTTTAAAGACATTGGGATTAAATCCATTCTCATCCTTAGAAGGGCACCCAGAGATTCACAAAAGCATAATGAAATTGATTTAGACACTAGTGGAGTATTTTAGTCTGAACCGAGAGGTGGCTAGGATTTTTCTAAAATCTGTACTGAAATGTGTGGTAGGAGAATTTGTACTTTATTTAAAATATAATATAAAAAAAAACATGTCCTCTCTTTACAGAAGAGCCAGCACTGGCGTCAGTCAAAGTTGTGATAGAGCAACTTCATCGATAGTCGATGGCAATTTTGATGACGGAGAAGTAGATTAGCATCCCAATTTTCTTCACTGCTCCTCGTTCTCTCCTTTCCTCCACTAGTCTCCTCCCCGCCTTTCCTCCACATAGAGTATTCTGGGGGCAATTGTAACGGGGCAATTGGAACACCATGAAATTGCACAAATCTGAAACAAGCTAGAGCTGAGATTATATCCAGCAATATAATATATTTCATGTGTTCAGGGTTGGGGGCAATTGTAACAAAGAATTGTGTTACAATTGACCCCTGTTACAATTGCCCCCAGAATACTCTACTTCCTGGTAGGAGACAAGTGGTAGTGGGGGAGTGGAGGAAAGGAGGAGAGGAGTGAAGAATATTGGGACGCACCAAATTTATTAATCAGTGCGTCCCTCTGAAACATGCCCCTGCTGCTCTCTGGACATGAACATTGGTTCCTTGAGCACTTCTTACCGGCATTTGTGCAATACACTCTTTTTGCGAACAATAATATATAAAATAATTTTATATATTAGTTAGTTCTAATTAGTTTGTTTTCTTTTATCCCACAAAAACTTAATTACAATACTCTGAACACAATGAATCAATAACACTTCCCGAAGAGACGAGATGTTAATCTACCCTCATTACTTCCATCGCTGAATTATATTGGAACATTTTCTACTACGAAATAAAAGTAAAAGGACTATCATACAGTCTCATCCTCTGGTATCATTGGGGGTGGGGGTTAGTTACTTTTCTGGGTATCTCCACAATCACTGGTGGCCCATGACAGAAGGAAACCCTTGATCTACCTCTGAGATAGAGATTTGGCAAGTTCAGCTATCATATCTGGATTTGTTATGCCCCTATTTGTTGAGTCAGTGTTGTTAGTTAACATTCATCGTTGATTATGGAACACCGCTAACTGTGGTCAAGTAATTGTGTTTGTTTTAACCTCAGCTTTATCCAATGCTGTAATAGCTTTATTGAAGCTTCATCAAGTCGGGCTGTGGATCTTTCTGGTGTAATCAAATTGTGAAGTTAATGCAGCCCATCACACATTAGACCATTACGCTGTGTTGTTTATGGAGTAAAATAGGCTGTGATCACCTACTGGAACATATCCTCTGTGAGCAAAATGTATTGAATGTTTACGTTTTTACAGGTGTGCCAACTTGTTGCAGCTGAATCGCAAGACGAGGCTGTGGAAATTATTTCTGTGTAGCTGAACTTGTTTTACAAGATGATTTGGAGAAATTTAATTGCAATTTCTAGCTTCTCAATAGTTTTGTCAAAATTTTTTTTTTTTTGCCTTTTCCCTCTTCATTTTGAGTTCATAGTTGAGATGGCGACATCTGTTCCAGTCCCAGTATTCATGATACAAATAAAAATTGCATTATTTTTCTTATTTTTAATTTTGATTCTCAGAGCCAAAATATGTCTTTGTCCCAAACCTTATGGAGGGTACTGCTTTTTCCAGGTCTCAGGAGACCGGCTACACATATGTACTGTACATATGCACTGTTCGTTCTGATTACATTTGAATTAACTTGTTTAATGTCTTCACTTTGTTGCATTACTGACATTTAAAGAGAGGAATGAAATGCATTCCATTAAACGGTCAAGACTTCGCATTGTATTAAGAGCAAGTCCTTGAATTAAGAGCAAGTTGCACAGTAAATTATCAGTCAATAACTTTGCTTTCCACTTTAAAAGTAACCATTTTATTTGTTTTGTGCTGAAAAGGCTTTAATGTTTTTGTTTTTATTAGGCATTTAAAAGTCTGGTAGTTAAGAGATTTCTACACTAACAAGCAGTGTTCTCATAAACAGATTTTTGTTGCTCCCTTGGTCTGTAGTTTCCCTCTTTTACCTCCAAGGATAGGACTCTAAAGAAGCCTATGGTGTCCTTCCTGAACTAGGACACACATTTCACAACGGAATTCAGCACAGTTCCCTTTGCCACACTTGAAATCGCACCATGTGTCTAAGTTTGTCATAATGATCGACAGCAAGATGGATGTCTCATGCGTCAGGCATAAAGGAGCATAAAGCGGTGTGTGTTCCTCCTTGCTCTGCTGGCCTGCTAGCGTAACAGATGTCAGAAGCAGTCGAAGACAGGTGCTTCACTCACAGAGGTATCACCTCTGATATTTCATATTGCTCCTTGATGCTCCGCAGTAAATGGCTCTATCAGCTGGGCCTCCCTCTGCATCTGGGCTCAGTCCCACTGTTCTGCTGGGGTAATTATGCATTTGGCTTCTGGACCAAAAAAAAAAGCACAGTCACATGTTCTTGGTCATGGTAATTTATTAAAGGGTCTAATAACGCGCTCTGCATCAATGTCAGCGGCCGTTTTCTTCACATGACGGTCGAAGATTGTCTTGAGAGAAACAGTCCGGACCTCGAACGATCGGAGAGAGATTTTATTGTGTTCATTTGTCCGACACCTTTTTTCCAAGGTGAGGCTTGGATGTGTGTGGTTGCGAGTACAGCCTTGTCAACAGACCGCAGGCGGTCCTTCTTTTGTGTGGGTAGACATTGCCGCGCTTGGCCTTACGCTTGCTCGTGCTTCACGGAAACGCGATAACGCAGTGCGCCATTTACTTTTGTAAATCAAAAGTGTCAAAAGCAAGAGAAACCAATTATGCAATACGGCGGAAATCCACATTGCAGGCATGAAAAGAAATCCTTTTCTTGTCCCATCTTGGAGGAAAATCCCATTTTGTGGGAATTATCTTAGTGTTTTGTCATTGATTTGTATGATTGATCTGCCCCCCCCTGGGCAGTAGAGGCTTCCTCTTGATTTAAAACCAATTACGTGATGATGATCTATTTGAAGATGTTGGAAAGCTTTCAGCCTCCATTGGCCTCCAGAGAGTGAGGAGATAGGATAAATCATTGAACTATGCAGGGGTCTCTTCAAAGACCATTTTTAAAATCTTTTTATTCCTCGGCTGCTAAAACTCACTACGTCTTTGCGATCAAAATGTAATGCTGCCATCCAACACTCAAGAGTCCAATTCAGCATGAATGTCGCAGGTTATCTGTGTGGTCTGCTCATCTTTATGGGTGCTTCGGTAACGTCTCATGTCCACTTTCACCTCCTTAAGGGAGATGGCAGAGAAAATGGATGACAAAGTTAACTTGGGGAAAAAAAGATCACAGCATTGCCATCTCCATCAGTAATCCGAATCGGTGTACTTCACTGTTCTTCCCTGTCTTTTCTCTCTCTAAAATATCAAACACAGTGTCGGTGAAGTTTTAGTTCCTCGTGCACACGGGTTGGGGAATGGGATTAAAGTGGGAGGACCAACACCTCACCCTCAAAATTTTATATTGTGCTGATTTTTCAAACTGCTCGTTTTTCTTTGTCTCGTTTTTTCCAACTAAAACATGTGCGATTTGTTCATATGTAAATTAGTCTAATTGTTACTTAGTATTAAGTCGGTCATGATCTGATCTTTATTAGAATTAATTCTGGATTAATACAAAGCCTGTTTATTACTTTTATGCTTTATTGAAGGCCAGTTAATTAAACATTACTCTTGTGGAACTCCCTAGAGGTGGATGACAGCCACATAACAACTTCATTTCAAATGGAGCTTCTGAAACTATCGTGGAAATGATCACCAGATAACTCTTTCCACAGAGAACACCGATTTTTCTGAAAAAAATTCAGGTAACATAAGAGAATAATCAAATCAAATCAATATTTATTTATATAGCACATTTCACAACTAGTTGGCACAATGCACTTCACAGCAAAACCCAGCCTAAACCCCCCACACAAGAGCAAGCCAAAGGCAACAGTGGCAAGGAAAAACTCCCTGGTGTTTGATGACATAAAATAAAAATTTTATGTCATCAAAATAAAAATGTTTGATGACATAAAAGGCCATTCAGCCCATCTAGATATGTCATTTTGACCACTGTCTAGAGTACGGGTGTCCAATGTTATCTGAAAAGGGCTGGTGCGGGTGCAGGGTTTTGTTTTAGCCCAGCACTATGATGCCTTCAACTAATTAACTAATCATAGTCTTAAGGCAAGATCTTGATAAGTAGAATTGGGTGCTGGTTTAAAACAAAAACCTGCACCCGTAAAAAACATACTGATTTCAGTAGTAAATTTACCTTTAACTAATTTCCACCAATACTCTCTTGAAAGAGGACCCCGTGCACATTCGGTAAGCCATAGTGTCAGAAACAAAACTTTATTTAAAACACATCTGCTGACATTACACTGTGCGTGAAATGGGAACCCAAAAATTGCAGTACATTATGGATTTTATAAAAAAAGAAAAAAAATCTAGCAAACTGAAACTCCTGAACCAATCATGGGCTGATGTGCCGTAACTATATAGTGCGCCCCAAAATCAAAGGTCCAGTGCTTGAAAATGGAAGGATGGCGATTGTCTTTGAAATCGGTCATTATCTTTTTGACATAATAATAATAACGTCAAATTAACTTTGAACTATTCTGGGAAAATTTTAAACATTTGCAAAATCCTTGTTTAAACCTGGTAAATCGTAAACAGTTGCACAGTGTGCAAATTCTGATCATATTCTTGAACATGTGATCATGCTCTGTGCTCAGGGTGGAACTACAACCTTGCATCCGTACCCACAATGCACCAGGATCCACTGTGTATGTCGCTGTCATTCCAGCAGAGTAGCACGGTGTAGAAAATGTCCTCCACGGTGTGCAGACACTGAATAAAGCCAAGCTCTACAGGTCGAGGCAATGTGGGGGCGACCGAGATAAGAGGTCAGTGACGACACCGTCGGTACTTGGCAGCCTTGATTGCGGCTGCCTGCGTTTGTGAAGGTGCCAGGCTGGGTAATATTGAAGGGTTGAGATGGGGGTCAGCATCTTCAGTATAGCGTATGGCAGTTTGGTTATCTGATGGCGTGGCTAGGAGATAAATTGTTTCTGCAGGGCTTATTTGGGCTTTCTCCCAACTTGTGGGCTTGCCGGATTGTTCATGAGGTCCGTTTCCTCGTCCTCTCTGGCTTGCAGGAGACTGAAGGACTGGTTTATCGTTTTTTATTTTTTTAAATATTTTTATAGCGGAATTTTGGTTTTGCCAATAAACAGACAGGACCCAAACCATAGGCGCAACTGGTTTTGCCAATAATCAGACAGGACCCAAACCATAGGCGCAGCCGGTTTCATTTCAGCTTTGGGGGAGACGCTGCTGGACCACCTCGTCTTGTATAATCAAACATCTAGTATCACAGGCATACTAGCTAGTCTCGCAATTAATTCATATGAAAATATTGGGGGTGACATGTCTCCCTGTCTCCCCCAAACCTGCTGACTTAAGTCACCCATTGGCTCCAGCATCAGGGTTTCAGTTGGCCCAGATGATGGAACCTCACCGTGAAATTCAGCATTGCAGTGTGGGTATTCCAGTTGGGGAGAAAATGAGGAAAAAGCATTTAAAAAAAAAAAAATAAAAATAACATTTTTGCATCACATATTCCCCCCTCACGCTGAGTGTGCATTGCAACAGACTGCTTACAGTGAGTCCACTGCACTGGGGGGATTGTGAGATTGGCCCAGCACAGAGGACAAGTAGGGGGGAGTTGTTCAGTCAAAGACACAGAAGCAGCACTCGGCCAGAACGGAAGCAGCCGTTAGGAGCCTCTGTTAAAGGCTAAGACGGTTAACTGTAATAATACAGACTGTAGTTGGGTCTCTAAAATGCACTTTACCCTGCTTTGTCTGTAGCGCAGCTCATGCTTTTCTGAATTCGCCTTTCGTGAGGCTTCTATACCCCTCCTCTTGGGGGGGGGGGGGGGGGGGGGGTGTCTTGCGGGCCTGACTAAGCAAAAGCACCTCCACATGCGAAATTGGTTCTCCCCCCCACCCTCGACCACTGCTTCTGATTTTGAAAATCTTTCTGTTCTTTTGATGTGATGCAGTAAGTGTTTTGCGCTTTTTATTCGCTAGTTATGCAAAAGAGACAGTAATTCCCATAATTATATGCCACTCTGACACCCTTGCGTTAAATAAAAAAACAGGGGCTCCCTGGAACCTTGGGATGCCTTAAGGAATGCATTAGCATGGAGCGGGGTGAGTCACGCCCCTTTCCCTCGCGCTAGGAGCGGGACGTGGGAGTGCGGTTTCCATAAACTCCTGCTCTGCCTGGTGCCCCCGTTGTGCTCCACTCAACTGTGTAGCTGTGAAGAAGCTGGCTCCACTGAAGATACGGGCAACCTCATCTGCATAGCTCCTTGCTTGATCAAAGTCCCCCCCCCCCCCAGAACGAAGTAGATTTTAAAATTGCTCCCAGGGAAGTGATCCCCTCAGCAATTTATTTATTTATGTACCTGTGAGCTGGATCAAATGAGTCAAGGTTATATCATATGACAGGTTTCAAAAGCAAGCATGCGATGTTCTTAATAAAGTAGTTTTTGTTTGTCTTAACGTGACTCGAGTGGAGAATTTTTTTTTAATCAAAAATATAAGCGGAGCTCAAAGGAAATTGAACTGTTTTCTGGAAATTTGTACTTTTATCAAAATACAGAAATTCAGGTTAGGCTAGACGCAGAAAAAAAAAGACATCTGAAATAAGAAATCTGAACGCACAGCACATGTATCACTGGAAATATATCGCCTTTCAAGAGTATACGTCTAATTTTTCTTTTTTTTCTTGTAAAGTGTAAGCCATTTGGAACTTAACATTTTAATGAATGTGACCATGAGACTCCTAAAGTACTAGTTTACAATAGAACAGGCACATCACCAGAGTTTATGGCCCATTTTGCCTCAAGATGGAGTTTGTTTTATTCGGTTAAGTGTAGGAATGGGGGGCTGAAGTACATGAAAACCTGGTCAGCTATAATGCCTTTGAAATTGGAAAAAGTAATTGTGAACCTTCATTCGCGAAATGGAATGAGCAGGATCGATTGGCCTCCTCCAAGGAAGCTCTTTTAGATAGGAGCGCTCATTACAGAGAAAAGAAATTTCTGAAAAGTGTCTGAAAATAATAAGCTTGTGTGAATGGTAAAAATGTTCTGTAGCACAAAGGCTATGAGACAGGGGGATCATATGCATTAGTAGGCTATATGGACAGAAGAAGAACTTGGACTTTCAAAGCCATCCTTTGAAATTTCCTCTTCAGTTATTTAAACGGATTCTACTGGGAACCTTTTTGAAGTATCGGTTTTCTGAATACTCATTTCACACATAACACATTCAGACATCTTTTGGATTCAATTACAGGCCAAATCTGTCTAACTACTATAGATGCTGGTATTGGATCTAAAAACTTCAGCAGTACTGTGAAATCGACAGTACATGCACGATACATGGAAACTCATAGAAAAATTGGAATTTTCAAAAATGAAACAACAAATAAAAGTATTCTGGTTTATGCCTTTTTCCCCTCCATTACAGTTTCTTCAGAATCATTCTCCTGAAAGACATCAAAGTCACTAATATGGGTCTCCCAATAGCTCATTGAACCTTGAGACAGTATATAAGAGAAGCGAGTAAGTAATTTAATATAATGGACAGAAAGAAACGATTCCTCATTTAACTTTATTGCTGAACCTTGGGAGAGCAAAAAAAAAAGAAAAAAAGACACTTCATTAAGTCTCCTTTTTAATAGGCCCATCTATCTAAATCAGAAATTGGTCTTAATGGTGGTTCACTATTATTTATATTTGATAAGCAGTGTTTAAAAATCCCCACGTCATCGTGAGACAGTGAACCTGGCGTTTTAAGCGAGCGCTCTATGTGCAGTCTTCTGTGGAAGTGGATTATTACATTTTCCTCAGGCTTCCGAGTCCATTCTACTTAGTGATTAAGGAGGAAAGGAGACAAGAAGGGGACGTATTGCTCACGGATTGAGAGGGTGGTCTTTGGGATGGGGAGCAGGGCCCCGAAGAGACCCTCTTTTTCTGAGCGCTGTTTGGGTGATGGTCTTGGTTTGGCTGTCCGCTAGACTTAGGTGATGTCATCATTTTAACCCCAGTTTTAGGGCCAGGGGCCACAAGGGCTGAGTCTAAGGGCCCCATCCCTGGGCCTCGTGGACTGACAATCTCCGGGGGAATGGAGGGTCAGTATGGAGGAGGGGATGGTGGGGCGTATTGCACGGTTAACCGTCCCAATTAGAATTGTCTAATTCTCTCGGGCTGTGTGTTACGGCCACTCCCTGAATGACTGCGACATAAAATGCACGCAGACGTGAGTTGCAATTAAAGAATATAAGTTTATTAAACAAGGTTAGATAATGTATGGATGCATGAAAGCAGGTAGGTTTTATATATATATATATATATATATATATACCAGTGGCGGCTCCTGAGCTGAAAATTGGGGAGGCAGAAAACTTCCCTTTAAACTGATTATTGGTCTTAATCATTTTTCAATCAGTTTCCTTGATTAACAATAGGCTACATCAGCGTTTAATTCACCAATTACTCAATGCCATCAAATGTAGCCAGTTCTTCTCAATGAGGCTATTAGGCAAGTAATAACATTATTTTCACTTGCATCGCATAATTGTGCACATTTTAATCAACATTATAATTGTGGATACATGTGCTCTTCGTTCTCCGCACTCTTAATTACGAAAATATTCATGGAAATTAAACGATCTGAAAGCTCAGCTTTTGTTAGATTCTTTTTTATTGCAGGTTTAGCACAACATCATCTTTTGTTAGATTATTTAAAAAAAAATAATTAAAAAAATTATCTAACAAAAGCTGAGCTTTAAGATCGTTTAATTTCCATGGATATTTTCGGAATTAAGAGTGCGGAGAACGAAGAGCACATGTATCCACAATTATAATGTTGATTAAAATGTGCACAATTTTGCGATGCAAGTTAAAATAATTTTATTACTTGCCTAATAGCCTAATTGAGGAGAACTGGCTACATTTGATGGCATTGAGTAATTGGTGAATTAAACGCTGATGTAGCCTATTGTTAATCAAGGAAACTGATTGAAAAATGATTAAGACCAATAATCAGTTTAAAGGGAAGTTTTCTGCCTCCCCAATTTTCAGCTCAGGAGCCGCCACTGATATATACGTATATATATATATATATACGTATATATATATATATATATGTGTGTGTGTGTGTGTGTGTGTGTGTGTGTGTGTGTGTGTGTGTACGTGTGTGTGTGTAGAAAAGGAAAAAGGTCAATAGATGAAAAACATACGAATAAGCCCCGGTCCAGCAAACACACAGGGTCGTGGAAAATGTCCTGGGCAAGCCAGTCTTTTATAGGCGTGGGCCCAGGTGACTCCAATCAATCAATTAACTGTGAGGGTGAAAGCACAAGACAGACAAGGAGCACAGCAAGGGAGAGACAGACACACGTGACACACTGAAATCCATATTAGAAACTACTCAATTGACAACAATATGATTGCTGATATTAACTAATAACTCTCTTAAAAACAGTTCAATGGGTCAGTAGAGCATCCACCCGACTACATTTCGGTATAGCCTAAATGTTAAATGTAACATTTTTTAATTATTATTATTATTATTTTTTAAAACTGACCTTTCCAAAGGCATGAGTGGGTTCATTTCAATCGCTTATTTTCACTCCTTGCATCCTTTCCTCATGTCCTTTCCTTGCTACTTGGCTCCGTCCAATGGAGGACGCGAGGAAAGGCGCAAGGATGAGATGTGAGGACGAAGGAATCGAGGCAACATGAATTAGGCAAATGGAACGTCCTTGCCCAGTCAAGCGTCAGCGTCATATGTGCTTAACTATAATGCATTTTAGCCTCTTTTTTCATGAATAAACGTGCCTTGTGTTAGTCATAAAGAATGGGTGTCATTATGGATTAAAGCTCTTTATAATAAATGTAAAGGAATGGTAAAATGGGATTTGTGCAGGGCTGTACCCGTCATGTGACAGATCTGGAGAGGTGGATAATTTATACACGTCACGCGTTCTCTGAAAAGACTTCCGCAAAGGCTACACTTGTTTCCTCGCTGAAGCATCCTCCGGGAGGCTCCTCGTTCCTCGCTCCTCCGAGGAGCATTTAGCGGCTTGGAATGTCCTTAAAGATGGCGGACCTCCATCGATTTCTGGGTCAGGTGAGGACCGAGAAGACGAGGACGGATAAAATAAGCGATTTGAAAGAACCCTTAATCTGCCCGTAGCGGTGAGAATCCTCAGAGAATGAGTGACACAGGTTGCTGGTCCTCCTCAGTTGGCTAATGTCCACCGCTGTATCTCGGCATTTTCAGCTGACAGAGGTAATGGCGACGTGTGTCCATTTATACTTGTCAAATTAGGTGTCTAAGCCCAGCACAAAAGCTCAATAGTTGTGTTTACGAAAGTGCCCTCCAGCTTTTTCTTTCAATGATGAATTACACATGATGTGGTTCACCTGGTAATGTCTGTCGGCTTATTCCACATTGTATGGTTATGGGTTTAATAAACTGTTTGTTCAGGAAAGGGTGATCCTGGCTTAGAGTTAAACAGCAGTCCATCTCACTGGTCACGTCGTCACTGTGATTGGGTGAAAAATGCAATCCTCCTCGCGTTGACAGGCTCTTTTTTCTTTTCTTTTTTTAAAGAGTCTGCGGTGAATTTTTCTTGACTTTTTATCCTTTATTATAACTTTTCTCCTAGTTTAGAGTGCCTGATCGTGTTTGTTTGCCTGTTCTGTCACTTTGACCTCCTGCATTTGGGAGAGTGCAGACCAGGACACACTCCTGACTTTACCCCTAACCCTTCCTTTGCCTTTTTTCACTCTGCAGTGCCCCAGCTGCTCCAGGGCTGTAAATTAACTATTTTTTTTTTTTAAATTTTTTTTGCCAGTACCACTGGTGCTAGTAAGGTTAAAAACATTTTTACCACAGAGAAACAAATAGCACAAACCTTAAGGATAACGTTGTGACAAATTACATGGTAAGCTTTATTATAAAAGAAATATTCATGAGTGAAGTGCAAACAACATATACGTATATCAAACCTTTTATATGCAAATCATAAGTGCCTGAAAAGCTTTTGCTGTATCATTGCATCTAGTTATGCCTGGGCCATTAGTATCTAAGCATATAGAAACTAGATGAACCATGAAAAACAGCCCATGGCCAACGGGTGTCCACATACTTTTGGCCATGTAGTGTATGTGTGGCCCTCTTTGGTGGAATGTAAACCTCTAACTCTGCTGGCCTCTGCTGGGCCTCCTACTCCGCTGCACTTCAATACTCTCAGTTTTGCTTGCAATTATATTTCTCCTACAGTGACAAATTAATCATGATCACGACCATTTTAGGCTAATGACAACGAAAGACTCTCGATCCGTTTTGAAATTCCACCCAAGTGTCCGTATCCTCACAGTGTGAGTTGTGAGAGATGTGCTGGCCTTTCTCCCACTTGCTAAATCCCGCATGTCTAAAGATATTTGCAGCGACACTAGTAGTGGCTATTAGTTCATTTGTGTTGGCGAGGCAGTTTCATCGCATACGTTATTTTTCATTACATGCATTTTTTTTCCCCCCTAGCCGCATCAATATGTGAATATGTGATGTGCTGTGTCCAATCAAAAAAGGACATTTAAAAAATTTTGTATTCATGCGGTTCTTACAAACGGTTCTTTCCTGGGGTGGGTAACGGGTGACTGAAGTTACTCTGGCGGTTTCTTAAGCTATCCGGGCTGCCCCACGCCGCCTCCCACGGGTCAGCGCATTATGCTGATTGCTGTAATCATGATGTCACACAGCGAGAGCAAGTTTAGTTGCCCGTCACATTTTCGCCGCGCTATCTTGATCGTCGGGCCCTAAGTAGCCCATTTCCGCAGCCTCTATTTTCATAATATATGCTGTAAATCGAGTGCCTCGGGATACGGCAAATCTGTATATTTACTGCCCTGAAGATCAATATTGAGAGAGCAATATTGACTCCCCTCTGTGCCCCTAATACTAAGTGCATTCAATCAATAGGCCCAATCACTGATGGGATCCCTCCTCGCTGTAAAACTCATTTCTGCCCACTCGAGCAGCACTGCAGAGTAAGGGAGCGGCGGGGGATAGCGCTTTAATTTCACCAGGTTATTGTACCTTTTATGAAATGTGGAAGGGAAGGGGAGGGGAGGCGGGGGGGGGGGGGATCAGTTAGAAATTGTATCTCCCCCCCCTTAACGCGTCCTTTCAGTCGATTCAGGTCCGGCCATTACGTCTTGGCAAGGGAGCGTTTTCCATGACCGGCGTTCCCGCGATGGCGAAGCATTAAGCGCTAAACACGCCTCTCACCCTCCCGCTCTTCGGGGCGGGGGACGCTCCTCTCCGCGGCGGGCGCTTCGGGCGAAACGCCTCGTCTCAAAACCCCGCCTCGCCGCATTTAACGCGACAAAGGGAGACGAAGGCGAGAGCGCTCGGACGACAGGCGGCTGTCCTTCCCTCGTGCGGCTCGGTTGAGGCTAATTACATGTTTAGTCGATTCGTTTCAATTCCGCCGCTCGCAACGTCGGGAACGACGGGCGCGGTGTTATTGGTTGCGCTCATTCATCATTAAAGCTTGCATTGTCTTTGAGTTTTTGGCTCAAAGGAACCCCTTAATTAACTGTGATCTGGTTTTAATCATATGGTCTTTATGAGCCAGTCTTTAAGCCATCAGAGCTGGGGATTCCTTCACTTTGTTGATGTGTCATGGATTGAATGCAGTGGTCTGTGATGGCTTAGAGCAGGGGTACACAACAAGGGCCCATCTGCTTCAGGATTTTCTGCCACCTTCTGCTCTGATTTAATTAATTGTGATGTAATGTAATCTTAATTAGCTCAATCGTATTTTGATCTGACATTTGTCTAAGCACCACCTACAGTCACAGACTGCAAGTGTATCCTAAAGATTTTACTGTGCTCATGTAGAGGCGTTTTTTTCCAGCCAGCGTAGTTTTTCGATAAAGGTAATCGGTTGGAACAAAAACCAGCAAGCAGACCTCCCCACCGGGACCGGAGTTCTGCTCCCCTGGCTTAGACGCTTGCGCATAAACAGTCATGTGCACTGCAGCGTATTCTCTCCCTGATGATAAACCTCCACTATGCCCTGTGCCTTAAAAATGCCCGTTCTGCATCTGATGATGAACTATTGAAGGCTTATATCCAAGAAGACAACCTCATTGTTGAAGTATTTATAATAATAATAATAATAATAATAATAATGCAAAAAATGTTATTATATATATATATATATATATATACAGTGAGCACCATAATTCTTTGGACAGTGACACATTTATTTTGTTATTTTGGTTCTGTAATCTAGCACTTCTAGTTTGAAAGGATACAATGACAATTTGAGGGTATTTTCATCCATATTGGATCACTTTAAGGGTTGTTTCTCCTGACAAATTTTCCTATTAATTTCCCTATTGAACTCTATGGAATAGAGATAGATCCATTCAAATGCAGAGAGGTTATAGTATTGCGTGTAGGAGTACCAGAAAATAAGATATCAAGAGTCTTTTGATATTGTTGGGTCACAGACATCAGGAAGTCATGGCATGCAAAGGATATGCAACCTAATATTAAAAATGATTACTTTATTCTACATTATGTTAAACTGTTAAACTGTCCAATATTTTTTGATGCCCGGAAATGGGGGGGACTACGTACAAAAGATTCTATAATTTCTAAACGGTTCATCCGATATGGACGCAAGTACCCTCAAATTAAAGCTTACAGTCTGCACTTCAACCCCATTATCATTGTATCCTTTCAAACTCAAAGTGCCAGAGTACAGAACCAAAATGACAATGAGACAACTGATAATTTTGCAGTGGTCTCTTAATTTTTTCCAGAGCTGTATATGCATATAGGTTTAGTCATATTAATACCTTTGTTTTGGTTTATGTTTTAAACCACTAATCATTAAGATAAAATTAAAGCATACCAATGTTTATGATTCATTGTGATTTATGATAATCCTTGGATTACAGCGTTTTTTGGTTGTCTTTGCAAAACAATGTCTCCTTGCCATTAATTTAAGCCACTCTAATTACCACAGGGTTCCCTCGCTATTCATTAGCTTGCAGTGTTATATAATGAGCCAGATGCCGACTTATTCTCTGGATGAAATGTAATAAGAAGGCTGAAAAATAAAGGCATAAAAGTGAGTTCCTTTTGTGCCGGCATGCCGTTATGCCTTTGCATGCAAACTGTTCAGCAGCCGCTGTTCGAATTAGCTTTCCACATAATGCACCATTGAAGGAAAAGACTGATTGAAATGTGAATATTTAAGTAATATGAATTATTCAGGTGATTGTAAACAGCTTGTAAAATCCTACACATACAATGTGTGAATGTAGTCCTAGTAGGGAACATTGCTTTAAAGAATTCTCTTTCCACCAAGTTATTTATGGTGCTGTGAACAAAGATGGAGGTTACTTTTGTAATTCTAACTGTGTTGCTCTTGTTTGCCCCCGAAATGTTCTCAATATTTGCAGCTTAATGCAAAGAAAAAATCTCTTTATTCCAGAAGGAGACTTAACTGGTTTTCCCAAGTTGGAGAGTTTGTTTACAAAATTCCATTTGCAGATGTAATGCATCCATTTTAAAGGCGGGTAGTACATCTATTTTTGAAATTGCTTTTGTGTTTATATTCTCAAGATCACCCGAAGAAGGGCGATTGTTCACAATTTATGTGTGTAGTTTGTAAATTATTCTTAATTATATATAATTACAGCAGTAAAAAATCTTTAAAATCACAAAAGAAAATGTGCTGGAATTTTGATCAGAGGGTTGACTTCAGGCAAGAGGCATAACGCGCTAACCCAAACGCAAGTGTCTTTGCTATCTTACACCCGGTGCTGGATTCATTATAATGCCTAGTGCTCACGTCGTTTAACTACCATGTATTCTTGCGCCCGTTGCAAGTGAACTGGGCATGTTGGTCTTAAGATGAGGAGTGGCCAGGATTATTTTTGGCGTATTGCTATCTTGAGCCAGCAGAAAGCGCTTGCACTAGAACCACCACAAACCTGGTCTAAAGTCATGTCGCAGTTGTTTACATGTTATTTTAATGGCGCATATAAGTGCTTCTACATAGGCGTGTGCACAACGCGCATACACCCTCCAGACTGTTACACACAGGGGCGCGCACAAGCATGACTAAAATATCAAGATTACAATGTGAAATATTATTATTGTGTAGGCTATATCAAAAAATGCATAATAATAAAATGGTCCATAGGTCAACGACCACATACCTGTCCCCCAGCTCACTCCAACATCCAGGCGATGTGCGATGGTACGGGACAATGGCTATCCATTAAAAAGGAGCTGATAACACCTATATCAAGCCTAATGCGCAAATTGTCATTTACACCTAATGCGTGAATTGTCATTCAATGGAAAACTCTCACACTACAATGGACATGTGAGTTCTGAAAATGCGCTTCAGATGTCATTAGCCTACAAGACAGCTCTGTTTATCTAGGAATACAGCCTGTAAATAAATAGAATGGTTGTGACTGAAAAAAGTTCAAAACGTTATCCAGTGAATATTGCATTTATTGTTTTTCAAATAGCCTAGGCTACAGCAGATTCGCTGTGCATAAGGTTTCTTCGATAGCCTATGGTTAAAAAACGGAGATAAATGTCACCATGTTAACTGAATTGTAACCTTATCTATTCTTCCTCCTTCATATTTTTTAAATTACAGTGACAAGGTTTCCATACTCTCAGCTTATTAAAACCCTGCTGATTTCACCTGTTATTCCATAACCGAACAAACGATTTTAAAGAGAACTAAGCGTCTAATTAGAAACAAAGACAAATTTGTAGCATGTTACACAATTCATTTACAATTAATTGTAATGCCATTATCTGCATGTGCGCTTTACAGGAGCAGGTCTGTTTCCCCTGCTGTAAATGGCACTTTTCACGGTCTTCCTGGGAAAGTGGATCGTTTTAAAGCATTACGCTACCAGTAAAACAGGTTGGTCACATTTCCATAAGCAGGACATTATAAAACCAGGGAAAATATGCTGAACCTATGGGTTGCCAACCTGGCAGCTTTATTGTATTCATTAATCATCATTAAGGCAAAATAACGTTATTTATGTTATTAATCAAAATTAGAATGCAGGTAACCTAATGAACTTCGGATGAACCTTGAACATGAGTTCATTGCATAATCAAACGAAATTCGTTAAACAAGCAGGCTAATTTGGCGTTTTCTAAGGTGAGACGGAAGCCATTGGTCGCTTATTCTCAGCTGTTGCAGGTGCTTTTAATGAAATTTAACTGCATATATTTTGTAAACAGCACTGTCAGGAATTACCGGGAACTCATAATGGTTAGTCAGAATAATATTGATAGGCTACTATTGATCCATATAGCCTATTCCTTGATTGCACTAAACACGCAAGAGCATGTCTGTTTTGCCATCATAAGCAATCCGCCAAGGTGGAAAAGCAGGCTTTTAAAGGGAATGGGATATGACATTTTGATTGGTTTATTGCATGTCACGCCCAAGACACACCTAAAATTAATGAAGCGACTAGGTTCAGCCCATTTGCACCTTCCGCCGTGCTTAGCGCCCAAAAAACACGCCGTTAAAATAGCAAAAGTGGACTATGCACTTATACCAAGTGCTAAGATCGCCAAGATAGAGCCCGCTGTGTCACTTTTTAAGCATGCATTTTATGTGATGTGTCATGACATCCTTGACCCGCATTTGCTTGAAACTGGTTTAGAAAAGTGCTTAAGACATGTTAATGACAGTTATGTGTGCTTGGTTTTAAGGTTTTAAGATAATGCACTTTGACTGCAGGGTTTCAGAAGGACTTGGCTACAGTTTTTGAAATTATATGTTTCCAGAGTACCTGCAATCATTATACCTCCTATTTTTAATAAATACAGATGCCTTGAGCTTTCCCATTTCCATTCTGGAACAAGAAAGGTTTGCCAAAATGGCGACACAACTTTTTCACTATTTGACATTTTTAAAGTTGATACAAAAGACATTGCAATTTATTTTTCTCTGCTGAATAGCCAACCAATGAACATGGAGATTCCGTGTAAAAATATTTGGAAGTTTAGCTACAGGTTTATTGATGTTAGATAATGTTTATAAGATGTTTAAATCAGTGTTTCAAAACACTAATTTCATCTATAAAATCTATCAAAATACTGTAATTTCATACTTTGAGAAGACGGATCACGAAATGGAGAGCTTAGGCGAACACATTGATTATTGATTTTTAAATGACAGTAAATTAGTTTTCAAACAATTGACATTGCCATTTAATATTTTTAGTAGGGGTGGAAAACTGTAGGCGGGGTAGTCCACCCCACATAATGTATTGAAGTGGAAACACTGGTTTAAATTACATAATGGCTTATTGTATAACTCAGGAACGTTGTTTAGTTACGTTGGTATAAAAACCATCCTTTCTCCTGCCCCAATCTTTCCAAGCATAATTGATGATAACATGAACTAGTGGTGTGTCGTTCGCGAACGAGTTGGCTCTTTGAGCCGGCTCTTTTAGGTGAACGTTGGGAGCCGACTCGCATATGTGAAGAGCCCATTTGTTTTGTAAATGAACACAAGACAAATGCTTGTGGTCTTGGTGGAACTTTTATTCGTTTTTTTTCTTCAAGTTCCATCTGTAATCAAAGAGAATAATTTTTCAGGCCAAAAATAAATAAAACCACTATAAGAAAATAACATTAATAATAATTTAAAAACCAGTTTAATTGTTCTGATGCTGCAGTTTTGCACATTTATTTTTTTATGCATTTATTTATTTTTCTTTATGTCGCAATATTTTTGTTTTGAAATGTTCAACTACGCACTGTGTTTATTGTGCAATTTATTTCAAGAAATAAAAATGCCCTACTTTCAATGCATGTGTAATATCGTCTTACTGTTTTTACATTTATTTAAATAGTTTTTATAACAAACAAAATGCGAAATAGTGTTATTTTGGTAATTAGAAGGTAGGGTAAGATTCCTTTGAACAATTTAAGTGATAGATGTGCACAAACACCAATCATAGGTCAAAATATCGCTAACTTTGGCCGATTTTGAAAAACCGGAAATGCTACTGAATGAAGAGCCGTTTGGGAGCCGAAAGAGCCGGCTCTTATTGGTGAGCTGAGCCAAATGATCTGACTCACTGAAAAGAGCCGGAATGCCCATCACTAACATGAACGCTTCCTGGAATATAGTGTTGGCAATCTTTAGAGCTTTGGGCCACTTTCTCAAAAATACACTGAAAGTTTTTTGAGCCAGCCGAAAACCTGTACTCATGGGTATTTGACATTGTATTCACAAAGCACACGTGGTCCCATCAACCCTGTCTGCATTCTTTCAGAAAATCAGCACGTCAATTTGTAACAAGTTTCAGGCACAAATTCTCAGTTCCTCAGAATTAACAGCACATCCAGAGAACCTTCATGCTCCATTTGACCGAATCAACACAATTCTCGAGTGCAATCAGCGCAGGTGGAATCATCAAAGGGGTTTAATCAGGCCGTGGCTGGAAGGCTTCTGTTCGTCTTTCTGACCTTTTATCTTTTCTGAAACAAAAGTACACTCTGCTCAGTCTTCTGCACGCAATCAGCGTAATCAATTCGCCAGGTCTAGTGAGGTCAGCCGTCAATTTGCATGCTGGGATTTCAGCTCGAAGCCAGTCGATTGCCCGTTACCGCTCCTTTGCATTCCGCCTTCCTCCTAGCTTTTGACGCTATTTGGTTCACCTTGAGTCTCGCCGTTGGCATCGTTGCCCTGACTCGGAGAGGTCAGGGACATCGGGTCTCAGTGAGAGAGAATCTGCCGTGAACTTCTGCTCCATTAACACAATCTGCGGGCTACAGCTCGTCCGGCCGACTGATTGATTTGATCCTGGTAGCGGCCCTTCCCGCGGCAGACTTCACAGCGCTCATACGTGACTAGGCTGTTATTTGTAAAAAAAACAAAACAAAACAAAAAAAACAGATGGTCAACAAAACTAATTAACCTTTTCACGCTCTTTGCTTGAGTCTCTTCAACTTCCTGCGTCACCTGTTTACACCTGGGAGCCAATGGGAGACTTTTGGAGCACCCTCACGTCCTCCAGTTGGATGAAAGGTGAAGGGTATTAGCTTCGGTGTTATGCCCAGTAACAGAAGCCAGCCCAATGGGTGGTGGTCACTGAACATCATTTAAAGTTTTTCAGAGGAGGGTGGAGGGGGGGGAGGGGGGGGAGGGGGGGGGGGGGGGGGGGGTGGTGGTCAACCTCTGGTTCAAAGTGATTTTTCCACAGGGCTTCAGGGAGTAATGCCTTTTTTCATAACTCTAGAAAAGTGCGAGACAGGCAAGATGGATGTGGACAGAGTGGAGGTTTGTGCCAGAACAGTAAGGAGATGACTGTTCCACGGCAGCAAACAGAGTGTGAATTACAGTGACTGATGAAAAGGCCTGCAATACCAATGGAATGACATCTGACAGAAGCTGATAAAGCACTTGGCAGGGAGAGCCAACAGCCAGTGACAACGGCAAGGGCAAAATAATTGTTATTAATAATATTTGATCTGTGCCATGATAGAGCACCCAGCATCGCTCCTTCTGTGGCAGAAAACTGTGACAGCCTATAATTATCCAGAAAAGTGATCCTGTGTGGAAATTCTAAATTCAGAATCTGCTTCTAATTTTCATTTTCTCAACTGAAAATATTTTCATACAGCTTTGAGATGCAACACTCAACTGTACTTTCCGGTGTCAACTTCTATTTTCCACAACAGATTTGTTGTGCATTTTTTTGGGGTGTATACCCCAGTATATACTGTATATATTAATCAGATCAAAAACGTCTACGACGTAAAAAAAGCCAAGTTACTCACGCATAGCCTACATAGCGCTGTCCATAGGTTCTTAATTCCAACGAAGAATGAAGAAACACAGGGCCAAGTTGCATTAAATAATTTAGGAAAGTTTGGATAGCATTGCTTTGGAATAGAGCTAGTTTATTTAGTGTGAGCTACGATAGGCAATATTGTTAGTTGTAACTTGGCCACATTTTGATATCAAGACTTTTAAAGGCAGGCCTAGTTTTTGCAAGTTGGAATTAAGAACTTATGGACAGCGTTATGTAGGCTATGCGTGAGTAACTTGGCTTTTTTTATGTCGTAGACGTTTTTGATCTGATATCACTTATTTTTTATAGCTAACTAATGATGAATAATGCATGAAGATAAACACGGAGAGACATGCATTCCAAAGAAATGTATGCAGACATTCGCTTAACCATAGCGCCCTCTATTGACAAGAATGAGAACAGTTATCCTATTACAGACAGCACACAATTACATTAAAAGAGTTTGTAGATGAGCAGTATTTAATGTGTAATGAAATACAATGAACAGCACCACCTGAGCTATGGATCATGAAGAAGCATGTAATGAACCAAGTCTACATGGAGACATACATGCAAAATGGGCTAGATGCAAACACATTCTAGCTGAAAGACATACAGCCTAAATAGCTAGTACAGCCTAAATAGTTTGCATCAGTAAAATATGGAAATACAGTTTTAAAATAGGGCTGTTAGTATTCTATGAAATACATTTAACGTTAGGCTATTCAACACTGGATTGCCGGATGCGTAACTCCAACCTTCCATGTGTGGGCTACGAGCTAGCGAGCGAGCTAGTGAGTTTCTGCACAGCAGAGTTTTTTGGGAAATGTTTTGTTACCGGACAGCTAGGTTTAGTTTAGTTTTCTGTAGTGCAATGAATGTAGGCTATAATACATGTTGATTCGCTTCGTAGTAGCCTAGCTTGTTTCTGCTTCCTGACGAGAAGCAGGAAGTAACGTTGGCGAACAAGCTTAATTGGACAACGCATATTTCCCAGGAATCTTAGCCAGAAAGAAAACAGTAGATACTACTAAGAAAGTACATACCAGAGATTATTCTTCTTCTTATTATTATTATTATTATTATTATTATTATTATTATTATAATTAAAAGTGTTTGCAGTAAGCTACATTATAAGCAGAGTAGAGTAGACTAGAGCCACATTTGGAGGCTATCTATAAGTGACTAACCATGAATCAGATATGTTTGGGGAATTGGCAGTTTATAAATCCGATCGCTTAAAGGCTTGCAGCTTAAAAGAGGCTATCCTCAATTCTTAATGTAGGCTATTATCGTAAATTCTTAATTTTCCTAGTAGTTAATTTTATGGTGACCTTGTGTAACTACACGTACGTTATATGTGACAAATAAATAAATCGTTGTTATGTGTGAAAAGGATAAAGTGAACAGAGTTGAAGTGAAGAAATTAATGAATAAAGAAATGTTGGCCGAGGCAAGGGGTTTCCACAGTCAGTCAGTCATGACCGCAGGAGCAGAGCGTAACACCGTCCCCAAACCAGACAAAAGCGAGTGTCCGGTTTGGGGATGGTGTGATATAGTACAAGTGAAATACAAGTGTAACATTGAACAGTTAATATTGTAAACCTCTTTTGCCTTTGCAATAAAAATACGTTAATGTGTCGATGTGAAAATAATAACAGTCTAAGAAATGAAAAGTATTTAACAGTTGCACATTTTTTTTGTGGAAAATACACATGTGCCCTGCTGGGTTCAAACCCACCATCCACTGTGTGAGAAACTGCAGTTTTAACCACTAAGCCACAGTAGCTTCTTGGAAAGCATAACATTAAAAAATATTAGTATGAAGCGTTTTTATTGGACGATAAGCTTGATGAGCAGGTATACGGATCATACCCTCAAAGAATAATTCTCCCCATTTGGATAACATCGCGACGGAGGCAGGCAGTTTGGCAGGAAAAATGGGAAGAAGAATGAGAAGAAGAGGAAGGAGAAAAACGGCAAAATAACCCAAGTTTGGGGCTTTATTGTGTGGATGTGTGAAGTTGTATCTGAATGCTGTGTGGTTACATGACGTCAGAACATACTGAAGTTAATGTTTTTAAGGGCTGAGAGTCTGAGGTCATTGTGGTTACTTCTGTAGGAAACCCTGAAAAGTGCCAAACTCTCTGTGTTGTATAGGTATGGGGCATGCCCCGCCAAGCCGTAACTTGGCGGATGGCATACCTGCCATCCCGATATAATTAATATAATTAGCATAATAATGTAATACATCATTAAATTGAATAATAGAATAGAACTCTATATCAAAATAGAATAGAATAATAAATGGATTAATTACAGAATAGGTGTTCTTTTAAAAAAAAAAAATTTATTTCTGATTTTTCCCCATTTTCTCCCAATTTAGTAGCCAATTGAACCCCTATTCTAATTCAATTCCCCCCGTGTAGCAACCGCTAGAGAATCACTGCTACACAACCCTGTCAGCCGGCAGTAGGACGGGAGGGCGCCACATCCTCTTCAGCGCGCGGCGACTCCTAGCTCCTGACTGTAATTCCAGCTCGCCCAGGGCCGCTATGCGCGCAGCGATTCTCTCCGAGCCCCTCCCCCCACCTGGAGGCAGCTGCCATTTGCTGCTCCCGCAGGGCGCCGGTCATGCTCGGATCTGGCAGGACCGGGGCGCGAACCCCGATCCTCGGAGCACAACTGCACTGCCTGAAAGTCGGCGCTCCTTCCGTTGTACCACCGCAGCGCCCCTAGAATAGGAGTTCTAACAGTTAAAATAGGGCAAGCCAGTATCAAGGCCAGCTGTATCAAGGCTGGCAAAGAAGTATCAAAAGTAAACCCTTGCAACCTCTGTACCTTCTTAGAGAGAGTGTTCTGAAATGCAGGTCTGACATGCTATTGTTTCTTAAGCCCAGCCTGAAATGCAGGTTTGACATGCTATTGTTTCTTAAGCCCAGCCTGAAATGCAGGTTTGACATGCTATTGTTTCTTAAGCCCAGCCTGAAATGCAGGTTTGACATGCTATTGTTTCTTAAGCCCAGCCTGAAATGCAGGTTTGACATGCTATTGTTTCTTAAGCCCAGCCTGAAATGCAGGTTTGACATGCTATTGTTTCTTAAGCCCAGCCTGAAATGCCGGTTTGACATGCTATTGTTTCTTAAGCCCAGCCTGAAATGCAGGTTTGACATGCTATTGTTTCTTATGCCCAGCCTGAAATGCCAAAACGTCTTCATATGATGTGAGAAATGTGTAAAATAGACTCAAAAGTATCTTTGAATATTGTCATATTTTGTAAATTTTTTGTTTGGTCTTATTCTTGAGGCTCAGTATTTTCAGGCTCGCAGTTAAATGCCAATTAGTTTTTTTTTTAAATGTAGGGGGATATTTGTCATGGTTTTGAACCCTGTTTCCCTATGCGGTCGTTTTCCTCGGTGGCCACGCGAGGGCGCTGCCCTTTTGGTAGATGCTTGCTCCGCCCTGCTGAGTTGGCGGAGCTTCTGTTAGCGTTTACACCTGGGCGTGGTCACAGAGAGCTATTTAAGCCTTCCGTTTCCTTCTATCGGGGCTTCTATATTGATTGTTTGTTGTGGTGTGTTGTGCTTTATTGTGTGTGGTATTATTCAGCCCTTTGTATGTTAAGTCAGTATTATTTTTGGTCTAGGTTTTTAAGGAGACTGTTTCGCTCCGTTGTGGTTCGTTGGAGTTATGCGGGACTCGCCTATGTGGAAGTAGCTATTTGGACTCGTCCCTCCTGGCGTACCTGCCTATGTGGATGTAGTTATTCGGACTCTTCCCCCTTGGCTCTTTTCAGTCCTCGCTTCCTGGTTTCTCCTTTTTAGTCCGTTTGCCTAGTTTTTGCCTTTCTATGTCTCTTTCTCCTCTCTCTGTCTGCTTTCTTCCGTGAAGGCGAGAGGAGTATTTGTTGGTTTGTATGTATCTACATAGTAGGTTTTTACTAAGAGACAGGGCATTTTTATCGTACTGATTTTAGGGCTTTATTTATTTGGTGTTAGTTATTCGTACCATTTGGGCTACTCGCCTATTTTATCGTCTCATTGCTGAGGCAGGGCTTATTTCTTGCTGTCTTTTTAGTTACTCATCTCGTGAGCCAGTTAGTAGCTTTGGTACGTTTGTTCCCTGTTTTGTCTCCTTATCGTGGACTACGATCCCCTTTGTTGGGATTCAGGGTTTTCTTTGTTATATTGAGAGGCAGTGCGTGCTATTAAATTTGCGTTGGTCTTTTGTGGCAGCTGTCCTGTTCGCCCTTTTACCTGCGGGATGATTTTGTTTGGAACTTGTTCTGTTCATTCTCCAGGTGTTTCTCTCCTTATATGGAGCTTGGGCGATGTTGTGGACATGTTTGTGTTTGACTGCGTGTTTCTTAAAATAGCATCGGTACGTTAGCTCTGTTCCTTCGCCTCGTTACATATTTCTTTACTGAGAGGTTAGGGCGTGTGTTTTCAATTTAGCTTGCGTTAGTCATTATGGATAGTAAAGTTATGGGACGACGGTGCTCCGTCGGCTCGCCTGTAAAATGTTTCTTCCCCCTGGGAGATCTGGTGTTTACCCCCTTTATTTTCTGCATTTGACTGCTAGCTTATGAAACTAGCCTTGGAACGTTGGATCTGTTCCTTTCGCCTCCTCAGATTCTATCGTATTATTTTGCAGTGTTTGTTGACTGTGTTTTATGTTTGTCTTTACGCTACTCGCCCGTTCTTGTGTCTCGTTACCGAGACAGGGCGCGTATTATTCTGGCTGTTCAGAATCCTGTCCTTGCGCTCTACTTGGCGTGTGACAGTGAGCCGGTTAGTAGCGTCTGTAGTGGTGTTCGTTGTTCGTTGTCTTGTCTCCTCCTTATCTGCGGGGTATCCCGCCTTAGTGGCCTTAGGGCTTAAGGATTCCCCTTGCTGCGTTTGGCGCCTCCCACCTCACACGTCACGCCCAATTACAATATTAGGGTGTTATTGCCATACTATATATCATGAACAGAGTTTTTTCAGTTGTGCACTGGTTTGGCTGTTGGTATTCCTACATGCCCCGCATTCCAAAGAACAAACGTTTTGCCCAAATGCCGATCCCTAATATATACATTGGCTCCTTCCCATCTTTTCCCTACCAACTCACTGAAACTACAGTCCCCTACATCCACTCAAATTACATATTAATAAAATGTGATATTTATTGTAATATTGTGATATAAATTTTTTTTAGTCGGCTATATATTACATTGTTTAATTATAAATACCTTAATTCTTTCAGTCAAAATATATTACATTATCCTTCCAATATAGTGTGTGTGTGTTTTTGTGAGAGCATGTGTGTGTCTGTGCGTAAGTGTATGTGTGTGAAGATTTTATTATCCTGTATGAACAAGCAAGCACATAAGTTTTGGAGTGCAATTTGAAATCCCTGTTGGAATAGTTCTTAATTTGCCCGCCAATTATATAGTTTTTCTATCAGCTGCAGAATATGATTGAATCACAATAACAGAAGTATTGGATACACTTTTGAGGAGTGTAATCATAGCCCAATTAACACAGTGATTAGCAATTGTTCTCAGGTTTCTAAAACTGTGCTCAAAGGAGGAGCTCAACCTTGTACAAAGATTTTTGTCTGACTAAATTCACTCAATCATGGCCCACAGAGGGTTCACTCAAGTCCACTGTTTCAGCGCACAGCATTTTCTTACTTTTTCTGATGTTTATTGAAACTGTTGAGAATGTGAAAGGACGTGGCGGGGAGTAAGCATAGGGAGGAAGGCCTTCTCAATACCTGACTGTGAGATGTTCACTGGAAGTATTGTGGAATAATAGTTGTGTGGTGGAGAGGAAGTACACTGCATTGGAGCTGTTCTCTAACTTCCAGGAGCTTTTATAGAAAATCAATGGTTATGAGGTTATTGAATGGGAGGGACTGCATGCCACAGACAGAATTGACCAGTGTACCATCAGGCAATACAATATGTATAGCACGTACTTGAGGCCAGGAGTACTACTGCTTTTCCTTTCTACCGGATACTTAATTGATCAATGCCACTGATTGGCCAGAGATTTAACTCAGCTGGTGACCCAGGTATACATCAGTCCTGACTGGAGGGGAACAATGAAAACCAGCAGTATTACGGGCCTCGAGGGCCATATTTGAGCATACCTGATATATAGGATATAATCTTCAACAGAAACCAAATTACTTGATATGTGTTCTCGGCTGTAAATCCACAGTGTGGAACTCGTACTTAATCTCAGGCTAAAGCAACGTACCCTCACAGAGACTTAACACTACACTGATTAATTAACGCTATTCTACACTGAATGACCAACCTGTCTTCACATGTGCTGTCACAATCTGTGATGCAATATCCTGTCTTGGTAACCCCCACCGGGAGACACTGGGAGGCTTTCCAAGCTGTCAGGGTCTATTCATCCTTACTGCCTCATATATATTAATATATATATATATATATATATATATATATATATATATATATATGAGTGACAAATTAAAGGAAAACCGACATCACGTGCCTTAGTAAGGTGTTGGGCCACCACGAGCCGCTAGAACAGCTTCAGTGCACCTTGGCATAGATTCTACAATTTCCAAAAGACATTCCCTCATTTGGTGTTTTGATGATGGTGGTGGAGAGCACTGTCTAACACGTTGGTCCAAAATCTCCCATAGGTGTTCAGTTGGGTTGAGATCTGGTGACTGCGAAGGCCATAGCATATGATTCACATCATTTTCATACTCATCAAACCATTCAGTGAAACAATTCAAACCCTCGTGCCCTGTGGATGGGGGCATTGTCATCCTGGTAGAGACCACTCCCATCAGAATAGAAATGTTTCATCATAGGATAAAGGTGATCACTCAGAATAACTTTGTATTGATTTGCAGTGACTCTTCCCTCTAAGGGGACAAGTGGACCCAAACCATGCCAGGAAAATACCCCCCCACAGCATAACAGAGCCCCTCACTGTACGGGTTCAAGCATTCAGGCCTGTATCGTTCTCTTGATGTACGCCACACATGTACTCGCCCACTTGTCGAGAATATGGTGATGGATGACTCATCTGACCATAGCATGTTTTTCCACATCTCTGTAGACCAGTGCCTATGGTTTTTGCGCCACTGAACTCTCAAATGTACACTCATCGTAATGAGGGGTTTATGCACTGCAACCCTACTATAATATCCCTCTCTATGTAGTTGTCGACAGACTGTTCTTTCTGACACAGTGATCACGTCTTGCATTGACATTCTCAGTCACATGAGCAGGGGTTGCTGTTCTGTTTTTCCTTACATATTGCACTAATGCACAAGCATCACAGTCATCAAATGTGCACTTTCTACCACAATTTCCAACCATATTTACTGATGTTTTTCCCATAGATCTAAATGCAGATGTCGTTTTAGTGATTGTTCCTATTGAAACACTAGCGAGTTGAGCAGTCTTTGTGACTGAAGTTCCTGCCATATGTGCCCCAATAATGAACCCGCTTTCAAAGTCAATTAGATCTTTTCCTCTTGCCATTTTGATCCAAAATCGAGGTCAACTGGGCCTGCTCAGAATTTTTATTCATGTCACAGAGCATGATAGGATGTTAATTGCTAATATACGTATATTATTAATATATATGAAATTCTATTTAATTATGTATTAAATAAAAAAATAAAAAATGTGTGACCTTTCATGTCAAGAATTCTATCAAGGTAATCAACAGACCAGCTTTATTCATGGAATCTTAACAGCAGAAACAAAGGAACATTTTTACCCAGAATGAAAGTGAATATAAAGCTTGTTAGGTTTGAAGGTTGGCTCTCTCCTGATTGGTGGAACTAAGGTACACTGGGTGAGATGATGGCAACATTCCATTGGGATCTTAATTAGAAAGTATCAGGTCCAATTTTGGGAGGAGAACCTGCTTTGGTATCTTTTTGTTATGGAGTTAATGGTTTGTTATCAGGTTTTTCAATAGAGATATTATGAACGCTGAAGCACTAAAATCTAATTGAAAAAGAGTATCCTGCTGATACATAATTCTACTAGATAAGTAACTAACAGACACAGTACAGAAATGAGAAACAAAGAGCTGTGAAGACCAAGGGGATGAATTTCAAAAGTGCAACAAAATCATGCTTGTCCTTCTTTCACTTGTTGGTTCGTTGTTTTGGAATCACGTAATGCCGGTAAGCCGGCACAAATTTACGCTTGGAGGAACGAGCGAAATGCACGCGGTCATGATAAAGATTTTTATTGAACCACCCAACTGAAATGACACCTACACTGAAAAGTCACTGCCGTTCACAGTCAAAACAGTGCTAATGCAAAAATCTTGGAGTGTGAATTTCACATGCAGGCAAACTGAAATGTTAATTGATTTAGTCATCGAACATAAAATGTTAATGGACTTGATGGCCCAGAAAGTACACAGCTTGCAGTCCATCAAAAAATAAAAAAAACATTATAAATACCACATTGTCACCATGGGCAGAACTCCAAAGCATAATAGCTGCCCCTCATCAGAAAGTCTAGTTAAGGAGAAAGATAGATGTTTTTGACATTTTAATATTTTCAGCCCCTTCCCCACTTTTTCCTCATTGATTACTCCATTTTATTAATACCTACATTTGGGATAACTTTCCCCTTTTTAGTAACCCTTGAAATGAGTACAGTAACCGTTTCATACTGGTACAGTGTAGAGCAGGGTTTTTCAATCTTTTCTGACCCAGAGACCCCCATCCAGGCTCAAAGGCATCCAGAGGATGATAAGTCATAAGTTAAAGTTGAAAAGGGTTACCTTTTTAAAATATAACCCTTTCTAGCTTTCTGACAGGGGTCCCCTGGATGCCTTTGAGCCTGGGTAGAGGTTGAAACTATACAGTGCATTTCCAAAAATCAAGTCCTGCCAGGGATACCCTACAGTACCTTAAGGACCCCCTGTTGAAAACCCAGGGTGGAGGAAATTAAGCTGTATGCAACAGAACCAATCTGTATACTGCGGACACCATACTGAATGCTGGTGTTGCCTGACCGGTGGACTCCTCCATATCATTTTAATTTCTAAATCGTTTCCTTCAATCACTGGACTCCATTTAATGAATTAGCATTAACTATTAATGTCAATTTAGGACCACCAATACTGTTCAGTTCAGTTTCATTTCCTGTTGGAATCCTATAGCCATCTGATCAGTGAGAGCTGATTGGTTCAGGGTGAACAGGAAGTGGATCCTGCTTTCAAAGCTACTGGTCTGATGTTCATGGATCTCCAGGTCAGTGGTCCCATGACTTTGTTTAGGTCTCCATCTTTCTCACTCTGCGAAGGGGATGATATCTGCTTTCACATTCCAGGTGGGTAACAAAACTAATTCCCCACCCCTCTCTGCTGACAAGGTTGAAATTGTGAGTTATTTTCTTTGAAAGAGATAAAGGTTAGAATAAAATTATAGGCTAGTTCAATAAGGAATAAAGTTAAATTTCCATTCCCAACCACACCACTGTTTTATATTGATATTTTGCCTGTTTTCATCCCAAAATAATAATAATAAAAAATAAAAAAATAAAAAATATATATATATATATATAATTTTAATGTCAGGAGAGATGCATATTTTGTGTTTTAATAAAAACATACACGTGTACAAAAGAGAAAGAGGCAGGTCTGCATGCCAGTGCCGGTGTCATAACAAATCCAGTCCCCCCTACAAATCTGGTCCCCCCCGCCCTTTACGATCTCTCGTTGGCGCATAACTGCATCATATTGCATCACTTTGTAAGTATATTTTTCCTCCGCCAGTGCGAAAATAGGCTACCATAATGTGAACGTAGCTAGCTGGCTAGAACATTAGCTAACGCCGCAATAAATAGCAATTCATGTATTTTAAAAAAAAAAAAATTAATGGCGCCCAATGGGGAAACTGGCTTTTTGAGTGCAATTATAGATATCAGCAGAGGGCAACATCATATCTGGTGCTGTGGTTGAGAGCCGAAAGCTGGCCCCTTGGTCCTGTATGGGGGCAAGGGGGGCAATGCCCCCGGGCGCCACTGACACTGTGGAGGGGCGGAAAAATAAAACATGTATTGCTTGAGGAGCAATTTCTTCTAAAACGCAGTTCTTCCTATAAATATACATGGACACAGAGGTAGGCTATTTCTTTCCGTTACTGTGAATGCCCCCCCCAAATGTGATAAGCGGGTGAAAAGTCATTGTTGGACGGGTCACCCGTGCAGTTGTATTTTGATTGGTTATTAAGGGACAAGCTAGACTGACAAGGAAAATCAGCACAGATATAATCGGACGTCTTACATCTTTTAAAACTATTTTCGTCAGAGTGTGTGGCCCGCTCCATTTTAGGGTGTAAATGAGCAGGGATTAAACGCATCTGATTTAGAATGTTGCTTGGCGGATGTGTGTTTTAAAAGCTAGCTATTGTAGTTGGCCACCTCGTACAGTAGTCTTTTTATTTTTTTATGACCAATTTTTGCCGATTTTGAAGCTTTGCACCCCAGGCACTGTTAAAGCGACTCTGCCACAAGCATAATGAGAAATAGAATGGGAGAGCACACTATTTTTCTTTAATCTTCTTTTATATAAAAATATATAAAAACAAAAAAAGGCATATAGCCTACACTGATGCCCCTTAACGTGTTTTTGTTGTAACATCAGCAATGTAGGCTAGGTCTGAATGAAGGTATTTCTAAAATGCATTTAAAACAGAACCGGCAGCCTTACTCACAAGTTGCAATTCAAACAGGCCAATGTGATTTAACAAGGTCCTCAAGTAAAATGAGCCTTACACAGGTCAGTTTTTGCACAGATTTAATGATAAATGCTATTCACAAACTAGATGGTTACGTCTTTACATGCACAAATAAGAAATGTACTCATTTCTACTGTTCTTTTTGTAATATATTACATGCCATTTATTATGCGTGTTATCCTGCAAACTTGATTCTGACCGCCCGTTCCCGCCTGCGTCAGAGCAAACATGCTCCGTGACTGCAAGAATTATGTTGGGACCAGTCCCATTGCAGCACTCTAGTCCAGTCTCTCCAAATCTGATCAACATGTCCTTGCCAAAAATTGAGCTGACTGGTTTGACAACAAGTTCTGCTGGGAGACGTCCAAGGCCGATGTTCTTCTCTGCTTAGCGCTCTTTGACAGGAAGGAGCAAACCGTGACCGTTACGCTCATGACGGTCATCAGCGTGATGCCCCGTCAGCCTAAAATCGGTTCAGGGAGACGGTAACCTGCTTTATTGGGTTTCTCTCCACCACAGATCCACATCCTGCTCTTCACAATGTCTGTGGCAGCAGGCTGCTAAATACCATAGCAGGTCAGAATAAAAAAAAATGAAAAAGACAATTTCAGGCTCTTCTAATTTTGTTTGCAGGCTTAATTTCACAGGTGCATCACACTGTGAGACTACAGCTTTTTATTTTGTTATTGGTATTCGGTAAAGCACCGGTACCTCTTGTGGCCACAATTTGTATCGCAGCTTTCCTCCGCTGTCAATGCCTCTAGCCATTCCCAAATGGATTAGGTTTTTGACTCCTGGCAGCTGTGTTAATCTCAGCTCGGTTTACTTGCACATTTTTTTATTTATTAAAATTCACCCACTGGTTCTCTCCTGTGTCTCCGTCTCCAGGTCTTTATAAGTGAAAGCACAACAGTAATTATGTTGGTATGGATCTCGCTGGAGTTCAGGAATGATTGGCTGAAAAGGTCAAAAAGCCATGTGTCACCTTTTCCGTTTGACATGTGGGTGTTAATTCACTCCTAACGATTTTGTCCTTGAAAGCGGATCTGGGAAAGCTTCGTACGTCCTCTTGTATGACCATTATGCAATGATGCAAGACTTCTTGAAATGACATTCAGTGTGTTTGCAAGGCACACTATTTTCACAGTCCGTTAATAATATTGCATGTCGATTTCGCATGTGTGCGGGTGATATATTCTTATCAACCTCAGAGGGGAAAAAATAATGAAAGCTACTAGGCTGCAAATATTTCACTTTTTTACGGTTTATGTAGCCGTTCTCAGCAAGGGCCTGCGGATGTAAGAGACGCTGTCAGATTTATGTCACACTGACAGTACGCATTTTCAGCACTGCCTGTGTGCTCCCAGCATCCACTGGGCTGAAGAAGAGGAGGAGGAGGAGGCTTTAATAACCATGCCTCTAATCTCTGCTCTATACTGGCCCCATGATGGACTGAAATTTACCGCTGCCGTCAAACGCCATCGTGTTTCCGCAGCCCTCACCCACCCGGTGACCTTCACCACGGCAACAGAAATCACGACTGAAAAGCATTCGAGAGTACTTTCTAAATGACCAAAAACGCATCTGGTGAAAAAATGCAAAAGAAAGAATGCAAAAATGAAACAATTCCACAATAATAAACAAGTATCGTCATGTGATATATACGACGGCTAACAACATAATGTCTTGAAGTAATGCCAATTAGCTTAATGCTAACATATATGGACACACAAATAGACTTGGTTTGTGTCCGAATCAGCATCCTTCCATACTATTGAGTATGCTTGTTGAGTAGACTGGGCGAGAAAGTAGTTAAGTCAGTGAAATTTTGGGTTCATTCCAATGGCTTATTTTCACTCCTTGCATCCTTTCCTTGGGTCTTTTCCTTGGTCCTTAGCTCTGCCCAACGGAGGACACGAGGAAATGATGCAAGGACGAGTTAGGAGGATGGAGGAATCGGGGGCAACGTGCATTAGGCAAATGCTCAGTGAAGTGTCAGCATCATGTTATGCCTACGTGACTTGCTTAACTATAATGCCTTTTAGCCTCTTTTTTCATTAATAAATGTGACTTTTATTAGTCATAAAGAATTTGTGTCAATAATATGGATTAAAGAGCTTTATAATAAGTGGAAAGTAATGGTGAAATTGCATTTTTGTAGTGGTGTATACCCGCCATGTGGAAGATATAGGGAGGTGGATCATTTATACATGTCACGTTTTCTGAGAAAGGGCTTCCGCAAAGGCTACACTTGTGTTTTCTCGGTGAAGCATCCTCCGGGAGCCTCCTCATTCTTTGCTCCTCCAAGGAGAATTTAACGGTTTGACATGTCTTTAAAGATGGCGGATCTCGATCGATTTCCAGGTCAGGTGAGCACCAACGAGACGAGGACGGATAAAATGAGCGATTGGAATGAAACCTTTCTCTAAATGTAGTATACTTAAAACCCTAGGGTGATATACGTACTTACTTCTGGGGTTTTGCTATATTCAGGAGCATACTTTTCAAAAAGTACACAAACATTTTGGTTTATGGACCGTTTATGGCTGGGACGCTGTTGTGGGACAGTATGGTTGGAAAATAGTATGGAGGATATTCTTTTGCATATTGCAAGTTGTGTACTAAATGGTACACAGTAAACAGTACACAGGAAGCAGGACGCAATAGATAGGGCTCTGATTCGGACACAGCCTTGGACTGTTTAGGAGTACATACAATTTAGTCAAACCCTCCGGATTACTCTGCCGCCATATTGAGGCGCTGGGGTAGTTGAAATGAATTGCTCACCGTATTGAGACGGTGACTGGAAGTGAGTATTTTTTAGTCATGCTAACTTCAGTTCAGTGTACATCCTAGCATGGGGACGTATTAAACCATGGCCATATCAAAATAACCTGTTGCTACTTCAACACGGCTTTCTACCATTCTAGTAATCCAATAACATTTTTTAAAAATCTAATCTGTTTTCTTGGCAAGTGAAACTATCTCACCCCACTGGCAGATAGTTTGTCTTATTTAGCAAAAAACGGTAACAGAAATAAGATTCTAAAGTCTAAATATAAGATTAAAATGCTTGTTAAGATTTAGTTTTGCAGTGTACAAACAGTTTCATTTACTTCTAAAAAGCAATTTTGTTAATGACAGACCTGCAGCTGGACCCATGCAGTTGAATATGTTATACAGGTATGAACTGTCTGCATGGGTCCAGCTGCAGGTCTGTCCATAGAAAACACCATAGATCATGTTGTTACGTAGGTCTTTCTTGCAGTCAAAACTGCATATTGAGGGTGTCCTGTCATCGTGGTATTCTATAGAAACGAATGTGAAATCGTATATCATATCCCCGCTTACTGACTTGCGGCTTCCTTTGCTTTAATGCAAAATAGAACTGAGGTCAGCGACTTGCATTTGGTGGAATGAAGAGTGTTTTTTAGTGTGTGGTGCCACATGACATGAGAGTGCATGAAATAGTGCTTCTGGCAGCTGAAACCAGAACACAGGCCTGGCTTAGGTACTTTGGCTATTCATTATAACCAAGCGCAAGCGGCAGTGTAAGTACCGAACGTACACTCACAGAAATATTTAACCCTAACTTTTAAGATTTATGTAATTTTATTGCATGACAAATTTCCATTCAATTTCTTTAGATAGTTTTAACACAAACCTACCTAATAAACTTTACATGATGCATATTCATCAGTGTAATAAAGCCTATTTATTTGAAATACATAATCACCAGGTTTATGTATTCAGCATTAATATAGTATATTTACTTTAAATGAATAACAATCAGATTATTTATTCAAAATACATAAATTGATTTGTTTGAAATGCACAATAATCATGTATTCAATGTATGATTATTGTGCTTATATGTATTCAAGATGAATAATATATATTTGTTTGAATTACATAATAATGAAGTTTATGTAATAAACCACATTCAATTAAAATGCATCACATTTATGTAATTTTTATGATTAATAGCCATTTTCTTTTCCATTCACCACACATCTAACAATATCTCAATATGATACATAAAAAACAATCAGACCAATTTGTTGATTCAACACATTTATTAAAGCCTCTCAAAATGCAGTCATCAAGCTGAACTAAGTCACTACTTTGTAACAGGACACAATAGATTGACCCAATCCTTGTGTGGTCTAATTTTATCTCCATTACTCTCTTGAATGTTAAAGTTTGTACAAAATGTAAAACGCTTGAGAAATTTTCAATTGTAAAAATATAAAGTAAAATGTTACAATTGTGACATGAGGCAATAACACACTTAACAAGGTCTATATAATCTATAATATTCTTAAAATGTAAGAAATAATTCAGGTCAAAACTGAGCAAAGTGCTAAACTTGATCAACTTGACCGACCCACCCACCCCCCCCCCCCCCCACCCCACTCCACTCACCCCCCCCCCCCCACCCACTCACCCCCCCCCCCCCCACCCCACTCACCCCCCCCCCCCCACCCCACTCCACTCACCCCCCCCCCCCCCACCCCACTCACCCCCCCCCCCCCCACCCCACTCACCCCCCCCACCCACTCACCCCCCCCCCCCACCCCACTCACCCCCCCCACCCCCCCCCCACCCACCCACTCACCCCCCCCCCACCCCACTCCACTCACCCCCCCCACCCCCCCCCCCCCACCCCCCCCCCCCCACCCACTCACCCCCCCCCCCCCCACCCCACTCACCCCCCCCACCCACTCACCCCCCCCACCCACCCCACCCACTCACCCCCCCCACCCACCCCCCCCACCCACCCACTCACCCCCCCCCCCCACCCACCCACCCCCCCCCCCCCACCCACCCACCCCACTCACCCCCCCCCCCACCCACTCACCCCCCCCCCCACCCACTCACCCCCCCCCACCCACCCCACCCCACTCACTCACCCCCCCCACCCACCCCCCCACACATCCACACACCAACCCACCCACTTACACACACACACACAACCATACCACCCACCCAAACATCAACACCCCCCCACACACTCTCCTTGTGGTCTTTGGGTCTCTGTTCCTCTGTTAAATGCTTGCACACCAACAAAAAAACAACCTTACATTAATCAAACAAACAGGTATTTCCCAAGAACTGAAGCACCTTTCAAGAACTGAGGTACCATATAAACACTAAACAAGATCCTGTCTAATCTGGTGAAAGATTTAAGAGAAATCTGATAAAAGCTGAGCAAGTACAACATTACCAGCTAAATCACTTAAGCAACTTGACTTTCAGTGCTTGTACCTTTGGTGAAAGCTTGGTTGAGTCCAGTTCCATCAGGATTTTCTGGAACACTTCGAATGTGTACTTGAGGCTTTTTGGATAGCTTAGATTATGTGCATAGATCAGTCCATAAAGCATCACACATGCATGGCTGATACTCTGCAGGTTGTGAAGAACTTCCACGCCTTCCAGGACAACACCAACATCTGCAAAGCGTCCATCACCAGGACCATCACCCTGCATTCGAACTGTGTAGATGCCCAGGGTCATCTCTGAAATGTCTGCCTCAGCCTCTCTGGATCCGATGTCCTGAAAGATAAAGAGAACAGAGAACAATGAGCTGTGTCACCCTAACCTTGACCTTTTACCACCAAAATCTAAGCAGCTCATCCTTGAGGTCAAGTGGGCGTTAATTTGAAGAAATTCCCTTAAGGCGTTCAGTAGATATCACGTTCATGAGAATGAGATGGACGCAAGTTCAAGGTCACAATGACCTTAAGACCTTTGATCACCTCCTAAAAGCCTGGAAAACAAAACAAAAAGTCAAAAAGGTGCATTGTGTGTTCTTGTTTTCATGGGATTATACACATAGCCTACTTTAGAAGATTGTGTCCCTTTTCTGCCAAATCACATTACAAAATTTGACACAATGATCCTTTAAAGTAGTACCGGTACTCTTAATCCAATATCTACAGGTTTAGTGAGATTTTGTAATGGTGCACATGAAATATAAGATAGCCATTAGTCAGTAACTTACATGTTCATAGGTTAATCCTTCTCTGAGGGCAAGGGTCCGTTTTTCTTTAAGACGCAAGGATTTCCAGGGAGACTGCACTTTTCTCAATGAAGCCTTTGACCTGCCACAACAAAAATAGCAGTTAACAAAACACCCCATGAATTAAAATGTCTAAAAAAAACTGAACCAGGAACCCCCTTACTGATTTTATTCAGAAATATGTGATGTAAATAAAACAATCTTATAAGTAGCCAGTAGCTGTAAGAGCCAAATAGGAAACAATAGACGGTAGGGGAGAAAGGACAGTAGGAAAGGAGGCAAACCTCTTCTCTCCAGAACTCCTCTCTCTCTCCTAATCTCCTCTCACAGGAGAAAGGTTTACTCCTCTCTCTCCTACCCTACACTCTCCAAACCTCCTCTCTCCTAACCTTCTCTCTCATGCGGTCTTCTCTCCTACCCTCTTCTCACAGGGATAATTAAGTTCACAAAGTCTAAGGAGGAGAGTAGGAGAGAGGAGGACGTTAGGACAGAGAAAGGAACCTTTCCCTCTACTAACCTTCTCTCTCCCCCCTCACCCCTTGGAAGCACCCCCTTCTACTAGACTATGTGTAGTCACTCACTCCCAACAGTCAAAACACAACAAAGTATCCTTACTACTAGACTGTTTTGTGACTTACCTCTTGACATCCCGCTGAGATTGTTTTGGCTGTACTGAACGCCTCAGATCCTCGGCTGCCTTTTAACAGAGAAAAACAATAATTACCCCATTGTTTCTTTTCATGGACAGCAATCCTAAATACACTACGAGGTGTGTTAAGGGAGGAAGACAGGAATGGCATTATCCTTGTAAACTACATTGTTGAAAAAAAAAAAGATTAACCCATTTAGCCTGACTTTTTCTTACACATTTTTTAAATCCCATGCTCCGTGTCCACCTACTTGCAATAACTTTAGGGAAGACAAGAAGGCTTCTTTCTGTCTGATGTTCTCAAGGCGCTGTAGTTCATAATCAGACAGTCCACATGCATCCTAGTGAAACCCCCCCAACAAAATAATCAAGCTGATCAGAATCAAAACTGATTTGACATCATCTGAAAGGCCTTTCCTACTAAACAAAATGTCCAAAATAGATGTCTATGAGGTAATAACTACTGCTTTATGTGAACTGGGAAGTGTCTCACTGTCCTCACCTTCTTGTTTGGGGCAGAATGGTCTTCACTGATATAGTTGAGGCATTTAGGTGCCATGACCCGACTCTTTACCCCAGGCTCCTCAGGATCAAGTGGGTTTACTTCCTACAAGTGACAGCACTACCACCATTTGCCTTGACGGAATTTCTTACTCAACACAAACAACCCATTGGACTCAATGATGAACTATTGGTGGTTAAAGGTCAAGGTCAATGTGACCTCATGTCCATACCATTCTCATGAACGTCACATGTTCTCAGGAACGCCTGGAGGGAAACGAATTACATCTGGCACAAAGTCCAAGTCACAAAGGAGGCTGACATACTTACCACGTATTCTTTGACGAGTGTATCCATGTCTTCATTGAGGTAGAAGCTCAGACTGCTCAGCACACAGTCACGCTTCACGTTGATGTCATCATTCTGAAACAAACATACCAAGATTCGATGCTGGTCAATGTCAGAGCTTTCCCAGATGGTTGAGTCAAACAAACTGAATGCGTATCAGGTTAGACCCTCCCTGGGCTTAGCAAAAAATACTTACATTCGCTGTCTGTGCCATTGTGGTGCCGATCTTTTTTCCTGCAGATCCACCTTTGGCATGGAAAACCCTGATTAAGTCATCAGTGTATCTGTCCAGTTGTCCAAAGAATTTGGAGGTCAGAGGAACAGTTGTCAAGCGCATAAACTCCAAGTTGACCTGTAAAAGACAAAACAGATAGGATACTGACTTTAAACCAGATGTGTGACATTGATTAAAATTTCCCTCAACATTTCAAATAAATTAGTTACTACACTTCAGATTCACACTTACTTCATTGACATCAAATAGTGCTGGCCATCTGTTCTGGAACTCCGGAATCGTTGGCTCCTGGAGAACTTCCTGTCTTCGGTACGAGAAGGTACGCTGCATCTTCTCCTTGATCACGGCCTCGTCCTTTCTCTTCTTTTTTACCTCCGTCAGTAGAGCAACCCTTTCGACCTCTAGACTTTCTCTTGTTTCACCTCTTGGGAGATTTGGACAGAAATTAACTTCTGCCTTCCTGGGCTTCTTGATGTTGGCTGCTGGTTTCTCCTGACCTTTACGTTTGTTCCTCAGTGAATTTACAGCAACTTCTGGGTGTCCAGCTCGACTGAGGAGGAGAAGAAAGAGAAGAACTTTATTTCTACAGCACCTTTCACAGACCAGGGTCACAAAGTGCTTCACAATTTAAAACACAATGGGCTCTATTTTGGTTTTGTCCTTAGTGCCAAGTCATATTATTTAATACATTTATGCCGACGCAAAGTGGCACAAGACCTTAAACGCAAGTCCATGAATCTGTCAGACTGGCGTTTTAAGGTCTTGCACCACCTTGCGCTGGCACAAATATTTGTTAAAGTATAAGATTTAGAGCTTAGGACAGGACCAAAATAGAGCCCAATAAATAAAACACATACCTGAGCTTGGTGCGGAAGTTCATCATCTTGATCTTCATGTAGTGCTTCCATCCACAGTATCCAGTGCGAGTTCCTTTCTCAAGCAAACATGGGTGGGACTGTATCAAGGCCTTAGCAACTTGCTCAAACTGCTCATCCTTTGGATATGCTGTGTACTTGATGATTTCTTCTGCAAGGCCTTCAAGAATATCAGATCTGACTTTCGGGGTAAGAGACAGCAAATTTCCCTGTGCGTTGAACTCATCATTTCCTGTCTGGAGCATCATCTCGGCACAGTATGAGAAGTGTGGCACGACGAAGGGTTCAGGCCAGGAGCAGGACCGGGTCTCGGGTGATGACAAGATGACGGTATCATTGCTGCTAAAAGAGTCTGAATCATTTGATTCTTGTGCTGAGGAGCTGGCATTGGAAGGAGTCCCTGGGACTGTGGTGCTGGCAGCTGCATTAGTAGTCCCTGGGATTGTGGAGAAGGCATCTTTTGTGAGGGGACCAGAGCTGGTTGTCTCACAAGGTATGTACACCACGTTCAAAGTACCTTTATCTTCAAGTTCTGAAGTTGCCAAGAGGTTCATGAACTGATTATCAAAGTCTTTGTCTTTGTACTGAAGTCTGAACTGCTCCGTCACTTGAAAGAAAGTCTTGATTTCAAAAGCCAAGTTCTCCACAGTTCTTGGTATTCCGGATTCAATGGTGAGTTTTCTTGCATCGTCTTCACCTCCAAAAAGGACTCTGAAGGTTACCCGTCCTGCCATCCTGCTTGCTAATCTAAGGTGGAGACACAAACACAGAGTGGACAGGTATTAGTCTCGTTATTCAAATACTCAACCGCTCGAGCAGAATACATGGGGAGGACAGCTGTAGCCTACAACTGATGAGTTAATAGAGACAGGAGGTTAGTAAAGAGAGAAGAGTTGGTAGAGAGAGGGTGGGGTAGGAGAGAGGAGTTTTGTAGAGGAGGCTACTACAGCGAGGAGGGTAATAGAGTGGTTTGGAAAGAGAGTAGGCTAGGAGAGAGGGGAGGCTAGGAGAGTGAGGAGGCGGGTAAGAGAGGAGGTTAGTAGAGCAGGCTAGGAGAACGAGGAGGGTAAGAGAGGAGGCTAGGAGAGAGGGGAGGCTAGGAGAGTGAGGAGGCGGGTAAGATAGGAGGTTAGAAGAGCAGGCTAGGAGAGCGAGGCGGGTAAGAGAGGAGGTTAGTAGAGCAGGCTAGGAGAACGAGGAGGGTAAGAGAGGAGGCTAGGAGAGAGGGGAGGCTAGGAGAGTGAGGAGGCGTGTAAGAGAGGAGGTTAGAAGAGCAGGCTAGGAGAGCGAGGAGGGTAAAAGAGGAGGTTAGTAGAGGAGGCTAGGAGAGCAAGGAGGGAAAGAGAGGAGGCTAGAGGAGGCTAAGAGAGCGAGGAGGGTAAGAGAGGAAGCTAGAGCAGGCTAGGAGAGCGAGGAGGGTAAGAGAGGAAGCTAGAGCAGGCTAGGAGAGCGAGGAGGGTAAGAGAGGAGGTTAGTAGAGGAGGCTAGGAGAGCGAGGAGGATGGGAAAGGTTAGTAGAGAGAGCGGAGGTTGGGAGAGGTTAGTAGAGAGCGGGCGTGAGTAGAGTGGTGGCTAGTGGAGAGGCTACCCTCCACTCTCTCCTACCCAAAAAGCTCATGTGGTGTACACAAAATACCTGTTTCTGAATACTTTTACACGGCACTGTAACTTATCAAAACCAAACCTTTGACGACGATGTGTCTCTTCAGGGTCACCATACGTCTGGATCCGACTGTGTAGGCCACAAGTGGATAGCAATCTCTCAGCTCCTCAAGCTGAACAAGGGCAACCTCTCTACCTGGTGACAAAGTCAACTGAAAGGCCCTGAAATGATCCTGATACCAAGCACAAAATGAACGAACTATGAAGCTCAACTCATCTCCCATTATGCACATTTGTAGAATCTCTGCAAATTCAGGCATTCCAGCAGTTGAACCACATGCAACCATCATTCCATTTCTGTAGTTGATCCCTCTTGTGGTGACATTTTTTGCTAGATTAACTTGACTAATGTCTGGATACTTCTGTCTGAGAGCCACCACAACCTCCTCATTCAGAACATCAACCGGGACTGTGGAGACATTTGTAACTTCCAAATTTGATGCACCAAGACTGGATGAATGCATGTGATAACTGATCAATTGCTGGTGTTTGGTTGCCAGAGAGTATGCAATATTCCTGAAATTATTTGTGTGTCGGGCAACTTGTTTAAAAAAGCTATGTTTTGCCTCAAATCTTATTGTCCACACCCCTACAAGAGGCCCAAAGCACCTGATCAAGTGTGGATAATGCTCAAGATAGTGGTGTTTAGGTTTCAGCCTCTCACCTGGGATAAGCTCACGTAGTCTCTGTCTGTGCTCAGACACTTTCACATCAAGGTAGGCAATTGTCTCGTGCGTATGAACAGGTGCCACAGCTAACTCTACGATTTCCTTCAGGTCTAGTATCACTTGCCAAGCCAGCTCATCCTCTGGTATCAGGTCTCCTACCAGAAATGGAAGGAAACGTATTAAGCTCCAATTCTCATGGGCGTTGCCACCTATTGTCTTCCTACTTGAATAGCTGTGTGGTATGATGTGAGAGCGATTTTTTTTGTCACTCCACTTGTAAGGAAATTTGAGGATATGTGTGTTAAGAGAATCAAGACTGAAATACTTCTTGGAGATCAGAATGCTCAAACATAGTGCTAGTTCAAATGGGACAATACCTTCAAACAAATCATGCACTATATCTGGGGGATAACCTGTGCTGACGTGAAAATGTTGAAGATGTTCAGTTAAAGGGCAAGCTCTCTTCACTCCAAAGCAACTCGTTTCAGTGTCCTGCGCAGTCTTCAGATGCGTTTTATGTATTTCTTTGGTTCTAAGTAAAAAATCACCTGAATGAACGTCCTTTGACTGGATCTCTACTTTCTGAGCAGTACAAAATCGACAAATATATTGCCCAGAAAAGCTCTCTATAAAACCAGCCAAACCGTGGGCACCCAAATTGTCAGCAATAACACTATGCACTGTTCCTTTGACAAAAGTTCCAAGCCTTGAAATGAACACACCGTGCTCTTCTAATGTAACAAGATCTTGTAAAAGTGGCTCTAATATTTTTCCATATCCATATGCCTTTACATCATCACTCTTGCACAAAACTGCCAAATAAATTGAAGTGAGTGCTGAGTGAGAACCTGGTGCCAAGTTATTCAGAATCCAATATATACTACACAATTTGTGCTTCTTCCGTGACGTGCCCAAAGGATTACACAATTCAAAGTCATCAATGTATAGGGTTAAACAAATTTTTAACTCATCACCTGACAGGAAAGGGTTTTCCTTGAAGTATACGCCATCTCTTATAGAGCGATACTGCTGGTTTTCAAACTGGTCTGTGTTACTGCCCTGTGGTCTGGTGCTATCAATAACTCTATTCAACACTTCAGTAGAATCAAGTATCTGCTGCAAAGATCGCAGTAATGGTATATATTGAAAGGTCCTGCTCTTTTTTTGATCTAGAACAAACTCCACTGGCTCAACAACCTTAAACACTTCTTTAAAGTACTCTTTTCTCTTATAAGCTGTAGCAAGGGGGCCACCTTTCCCCAGTGCATTCACCAAAGGATTAGATTTACATAGTATATCAGCTAGTTCCTTAACAACCAAGCTATCAACCTCTATGTTTTTGTTTTCGAAAAAATCTAAAAGACTGCTACAAGTTATCGGCACAGACACAGTACTCAGCAGGTAGTGTAGCTCATCAACCAATTCATCTATTGCTGTAGATGGGACATGGAAAACATTTTCCAACTTCAATAGAACAGAGCCAAGCTTTTTTTCTGCAACTTCTGGAAGGTCCTCTGAATTATCAATATCACTATCTGCATCAGACAGATTACCATCTATGTCTGCTGAGGATGTGGTCCTGTCATCTACAGGACTAGCAGACTGAACAGTGACTTTAACTACACCTGCTTTAAAATCCTTTAGACTGTGGGGATTATGTTTACGATTTTTATGCGAGTTAAAAGTACCGTATATGTTTGTCTGAAATGCACATCCCTCAAACATACAAGTTATAGTTTCATACTGCCTAAGATGTTGATTAGTATGAATAAAGTATTCCTTCTCAGTTGAAAGTTCTTCACACCCACAAGTCTGACATGAGAATGTAGTTGACTGAGCACCTGCTGTTTCTAGCTTGCTGTGTGTTCGATATGTGTGAGTCAAAAGATTCTTCCAGGTTGTGAATGTACAAGGACACTCTACGTATACACATGGATATCGGCATATGCGGCCATGGTGGAAATGTCTCAGCCTAAAATGTTTTAACAACTCATACCTGGTAGATAACGAATTGTCACACAATTTGCATGGCCACATTCACACAGCCCCTGTGAATGAAGACAAAGAACAAAAAATCAGTTCTGTTATTAGTAACAAGAGCTATCTTTGTTGGAGTTGACCAGCTTTAACATCACATGAATTGTCAGTCAATATGAAATACTTTTTAATTGTAGCCTACTACATTTGTGTGTACGTCTTTGTAGCTTATACTTACGAAATCTAAGAGGTTGCCCCACTAAGGTGAGAACACAGGTGAGAGATGAGAAGAATCATCCAAGCTGGGTATCTGAAAAAGAGTTACAACTTAGAATCAAAACTACATTTAACATCCAGTTATATAATCACAAAGCCAGGCAGTATATATTACAATATAGTACTAAAGTTCTGTACAAGTGACAAGGGAGCCATCTAGCTAGTTATATATGTGTCCCGATGGGACAAGGCAGATAGCTAACGTTCCTCTGAATATATGGCATGACTAACGTTAACTACCGTAAGGTCACACGTGTCCATGTGGACAAGACAGAGACAAAAACGAAGCTAGATGCCTTTAGCTAGACCCCTCTCAAACAACCCTGTGGAGTTCTCAAGCTTACCTTTGAGCAAACTAATGTAAAATCATGCTCAAAGCCGAATTTGGTACAAAATGAATAAGCTAAATTTTATAGAATAAGGGAGTTTTCAATAGTTACCTAGCTAAATTAGGCAGTTCAGCTAGCAGCTAGTGCTAGCTAATATAACCGAGCTAGCCTAGTCCAATATTGGTTCAACTATAGGGCTCGTAGTTGTTTACAAACAATGCGGATGCGCAAGCAACTTGCCTGCAGAAGATCGTCACCCAAAGTTAACTGACTGAGTGAATGTCCCCGTGTGTCTCCTGAGCTAACGGCTATTGTAGCCGGAGTTCACACCAGATATTTAACGTTACACTTACAAACCCACATAAACACACCATCAAGTTTCCCGTTGTTTTAACGGGGCTTTTCCCGATTAACACAAACTTAAAATGTGAGAGATGTGATATGATATTAGTGTGATATGACATAAACTGCATGAATAATACACAAATGACTGTAATAAGAGATTGCTTACCGTCAAACACGGATGGCTCCTGTGATTTCAGAGTTGTGCGTCCAGCGGAAGAGATGGAAATCATTTCCGTTTGCCGCCTTTTACTTCCCATAATTTGTATGAAAACCAATCACATACATTTTAAATAATAGAATCTTGTTGGTTTCACAGCTTTGGATATGTAAACCATGTTTATATGTATTAACTGATTAAATTAAATATATTTTAGAATTGATATAATTATGCTGATTCTAATTAATTTCAGTACATACATTTGCAAAATATGATTATTTAAATAAAATCAAATAGATGTAAATGCTTAAAAATAAACTCTGCCATGATTCATTTCTGTGAGTGTAGCT